>JACVEC010000335.1:0-68648 GCA_025215565.1 Flaveria ramosissima | reverse complement strand
CCTCTTGTCTGGTTCTTCAGTAGTTGCATCAACAGTTGATTTGTTAAGCTCGTCTAAAACTTCCAAACGCATTTTAAGTATTGGTACTTCTTTAACAAATTCCTTGATAGAGGCTTCAAGACCAAGCACAAGCTCTTTATTTGATAATTCCTTATCAGATCTTTTTCTTTTGAGAGAGAGTAAGGAAGAAGTCTTGGATCTTTTCATCAATACCATTCTTCACTTCCCAAGTTGAACCTTTTGATTCATCCTCCTCATCACCCTTCTAGCCTCCATCTCCTTCTCTTCTGAGTTGACACAACCATACCTATGTAGAAGCTCATTTAGTTTGACTTCGGCTTTAGATAGAGAAACATATTGGTCAGTCCATTTGGAAGATAAAGAGATTGGTTGTGCAATTTGTACAACTTGGTCACCAAATCCTTAGAGAATATCTTCAGCTTCTTTGGGTTCATCTTCCCCCCTTTTGGTAGCATTATCTCAAATTCCATATGACATTATGTGGGTAGAGGAACACACATCCAAAGGTTCTTGTAGTGCTAAGAGTTGAAGACTTTGGATGATAGATTATTGAAAGTCAATGGTCTCTTAAAGGTGTTCAACTTTGTGTTCTAGAGTAGACACTCTTGCAGTTTGTTGTTGGAGAGTCTTGAGCTAAGCCTCCACCTCAGTGACTCTACCTACCGAAGATTTCAGCAGACATATCTCAAATTTGAGAACTGTGGCTTGTTCAGCATAAACTTGAATCCTTGCATTTTCAGCTTGTAAGGCATTGAGTTTTTTAGCAAGCTCAAGGATATGGGTCGTCAATGTAGAAATTGTTTCATATTCTCATCCACAAGTGTAGAATCTTCAGGGATGAGATCCTAGGCCGAGCCTCTACACCCTCACCACCAGATGTGGTTTCTTGGCGCCCTGGATTCCACTCCTCAAGGAATGACTCCAAGGAGACATTCTCAAGGTGAGTTGTCAAAGTTGAGGTCTAAAGAATGTTGTCTCTGTCATGTTGATCAATATGGATCAATTGTAGAGATAGCCTCTTCCACATTAATTCTTTACTCCCTGGGATCAATCTCTTAGGATAAAAGATATGGGTCGGATGTTTCTACAGATACATTAGTCTCTATTGTCTGTAGTGAATGGAAAGGGGAGACAGTGGCTCATGATAAAGTGCAGTAGGAACATCTTCATCCAGGTAGTATACATGTGTATGGGAGATTGAGGAGCTAAATCTAATGGCCCGAGATGTTAACCAGTTCTTAATGAGACTTCTTCCTTACAAGTTGTCTTAGTAATGTGGGTATCCTTTTGGTTTGCTCAATAGAGTGTTAGGACTCTTATTGAGGGCTAACAGATCTGGCTTGTCTCTGCTCAGAAGAAGGAAGAAAAACATTGTTCTTTGAGCTTTGTTTAGGTGTGGCCGACACCTTTGACTTGACCGGGACCCTTGTTTCTAGACTTGTCTTTTGAGGGGAGGTGATTTGGGGGACTATATTTCCTTACTATATGATGCAGGGATTCGCTTTTGTTTATGTGCTCTAGGCTTTGATATAAAGGGTGTGGGATTAGAAATGGTTGGTGTTGCCATGCCGCCACTCTGAGGCTTAGTGACCTCAAGCATGTGTGCGAACAGGGGAGTTACCTTCCAGAAAAAGATTTTAGAGTGGACTTGAACTTTGAAAAAAGTCTTGTTTAAAGTTCCTAAGGTAATAACTCCTTCAATTTTAATTTAAAAACCAATTCTTCTTGTAAAATCAGTTGAATTAATCTAGGGTACATTAAAAAAAATTAAATTTAGTAGAAGCAGTTATATTTTACACATTTTGAAAAATGAAGTTTGAGAAATCTTAACTCTAATGTTTGACAACACTATGGATAGCCCCTGCTAAATCCAACGACACTTGATCCCATCCTCCTAACTTGTTTGACAAGCAGTGTAGAAAGATATGAAGGATGATTCTTGATATATTTGTGATTTGGAGGAGGTTGATGTTGGGGGAGGTCCTTTATGTCCCATCTCCTTAAAACTGGCACTTATCAATTCTTTGGAAAAAGAAGATTCGCCGTTTGCATCATTCAACTTCGGATGTCATCGAATTTTTACGTAGGAGACGGTGATCTTTAGCCCTTGCATCGTTGCGGTAAGGACCTTTGTTCTATGTTCCATTTTAATGAAACATGTATTCCAGAATTCCTGAATGTGTATCTCACATATCACCAGGTCTATAGATATTGCAAAAGCATAATTATTAATACGTAGGAATTGAAGAACTTGATCATTGACAGGATCAGCAATGGGTTGAAGTGATGTTGTGATTTGGTCGGAATTCTAGATTTTGAGCAGCCATGGAAAGATCTTAGATTACTGGTAGGGTTTAAAAAATTGAAGGGTTTTGAAAGGGTTTAAAAAAATTTCACCACAGTAACTGTAAATTCCAACAACATATGATGATGGAACAGTCTTTTTAGGCAAAAGTACTCCAGCGCTACTACGTATCGGAAGATAAAAAGGGACCTGCATGATCTTTTACAAAAGACAAATGCCAAAACCATCCTATCTACTAAATTGCCCCATTCGGAAAATGTCTAGTTTTACCCAGTTATCTTTTGATTTGGGGATACTAGGCAGATACCCAGTGATCTGGTGATTTGTGATATTCAACAGATACTCTGTTATCTACCAATTGGTGATTTTCGGCAAATACTCAGTTTTACACTTTTACCTATTTTATCAAGAAAGCATTTCTTCATAATTTTATTAGATATTGTTATGTAAATCATTTATTATTCAAAGTTCATCATCCCAATAACAGATACCAAATATTTAAATCTTGTTTCATCAAAAGCTTTTGGGAAAAGATCTGCATATTGTTCATTTGTGTGGATTTTAATTAACCTAATGATTTTCTTTTCTGTACAATCTCTAATGAAATGATACCTTATGTCAATATGCTTTGTCTTTGAATGTTGAACAAGATTGTTGGTGATTTAGATGGAACTATTGTTGTCAATGTAAATTCGTGTGTTCATTAAGGTTACTCTATAATCTCTAAGTTAAGTTTGGATCCACAGTACCTGAGTGCAACAACTAGATGTACAATGTACTCTTCTTCAGCAGTTAATGTAGAGACACATGTTTGCTTCTTTTATTGCCATGAAATCAATCTTCCCCTTAGAAATTAACATCCTCTAAGGTGGACTTCTTGTTAATGTTGCATCCTCCATAGTCATTATCTGTATATTCATAGATTGAAGTCGACACTCTTAAGGTACCATAATCCCAACTTAGGTTCCCCTTCAAGATACTTCAGAATTCTCTTGGCAGCTATTAGATTCGTCACCTTTGGAGTAGCTTGGAATCTTGAACATAGGCATGTGGCAAACATGATATCCGGTCTGCTGGCTATATGATACATGAGATATCCAATGATGGTTTTGTGCTACTACTAATCAATTGCTTCCCTCTCAAGATTAGGAGTTAATGAACATGTCTTAGACATGGGGGTTCTTGCACTTAGCATCAGCAAATTGAAATCTTACTAAGATTTCCTGAACATACATAGATTGATTTATGAAAATACCATCATAGGTTTTTTTCACTTGCAATCCTAGAAAGAAAGTGAAATCTCCTATTAAACTCATCTCAAACTTTGAAATCATGGGACTTTCAAAGGCTTTATACAAGCTCTCATTTGTAGATTCAAATATGTTATTATCCACATATACTTGTACCAGTATGATGTCCATATTAACTTTCTTAATGAAGAGAGTTTAATCTATAGATCCTCTGTGTATCCATTTTTTGAGAAAGGTAGAGAGTGTCTCATACCATTTCTTTGGAGCTTGATGAAGACCATAAAGGTCATTATCAAGTTTGCATACATGATCTGGATACTTGGGATCCTTAAAGCTAGGAGGTTGGCAGACATAAACTTCTTCATCAATCTTACCATAGAGGAATGCACTCTTGACATCAATCTGAAACACTTTGGAGTCTCTGGAGGCAGGAAATGCTAGAGAAGTTCTAATTGCTTCAAGCCTGGCCATATGAGCAAAGACTTTATCATAATCAACCCCTTCTTCTATGTGTTCCTTGTACCACAAGTCTAGCTTTGTTTTTGATAACAATGCCCCTGTCATCCTTCTTATTCCTAAACACCCATTTCATCCATATCGCAATCTTCCCCTTAGAAAGTGCACATAGTTTTCAAATCTTCTATCTAGCAAATTGAAGAAGCTCCTCTTGTATAGCTACTAACCAGCTATTATCTCTTAACGCCTCATCTACTTTGCTAATGACATTCTCAATCAGATGCTTTTTATGAATTCTTAGTTTTGGGATTAATTAGAGTTGCTAAGATAGATCCAAGTTGAAAAAATTTGTTTTAGGAAGTTCGGTAGATTGATTGACTCGTTAAACTACTGAATACACTCTATCCTCAACATTGTCATACTCGGTTCCTTTTCAAGAGATTGTCTAGTACCAAAATGATAATGAGACTCTTCATCTTTAAAATCATCTATTATTAGCAAGAAATAAGATTTTCTTCCCAAACTCTTTACACCTGTTTTTATTTATCTTGTGATCAGCATGGGTGGTTAGTTCTATCTTCTTCTTTTGGAACCTGTTATTGTAGATTTCTACTTCTTTAGAAATGGACATTTGAGTATACGGTTAGGGTCTCATTTCTAAAGAGTTTGAGGGTTCTTTCACAGCAACTTCTATTGTGAGTCTTCTTGTTTCAACCGTGCTTTAATTGACGCTTTGTCTTGATGGATAGGTTTGACTCAGCACGCAGTTGGTTGACTTCGGAAGATGGCTTTTCTTTTATAAACTCCATCTTCCGAATCACAGACTTCTTTTTTATTTGCCTTGAGCTCTTTCCTTTTCTTCTCCCTTCTTCCTCCTGATGATCAAGAATATGGTGGTATTCACCTTTCCGTTTGTTTTTGTTTAGTTATAGTTTATAATAATTTAGAAATTATTGTAATAGTATCTAGTTTACTTTTGTGTTCTTTTGTATTCTGTGGCATGCGAAACTGCAGTTTCACCCGGTAGTTTCTCATGCCATGGGGCATACAGTTTCGCAGTATGCGAAACTGTATGCGAAACTAGGTCCTGTATATATATGTATCTTTATTCTTCATTATGGAACTCTTGGAATTTTATTGATATTACTGATTTGAGTCTATTGATCTATTATGGTATTGCTAGGAGCTTATTTCTATTATCTTTGAGCATCATGCATCTTCATCTATACAAATCTATTTATCAAATGAGTTGTGGTTGATTTGTGATTAATTTTCTATCTTTTTTCCACAAGTTATTAGATATAGTGGTATCTCATGGATTATTAAGTTAAACCTTCATCAATAGCACGTTAAAACGATTTGTTGTACTAATAACTCCTCCTTTTCTCTTTTCTCTTCTTCTTCATCTACATCCTCATTTAATACTTCTTTCTCTTCCTTCTCTCATATCTCAATCTATTCAGCAGATGCCCTGGTACTGGTGGGTTTGGCAGATAGATACGCTAAAACAAGGGCTTCCTTCCGCGGCCAAAAACGGAGGAAAAGGGCCAACCAGCTATCCGCCTCCATTTGGTCGTGCTACTATGACTTTCTTTACTTTAAGCTTGCACTTAGGGATATATGTGGGAGTGTATGTCATTGGTGGTTGTAAGGAATACACTTAAAGGTGGATGCAACCAAAGAACAACTAGTGCTTGTAGCATGCACAAGTGAAGTACAAGAAGTTACTTCGGAAGATTTGATACAACTCAAAGAATTATGCTAATTATAAATCTTCTGAAGCCAAAAGACATATCTTCCAAAGCCAAAGATGAAGTCTTCCGAAGCTTGAAAGACAAAGTTCCAAAGCCAGAGACTGATTTTTTTCAGAAGACAGAGAAGACATGCTTACCTGAATCACCTTCTTACAAAAGCTTAACCACTTTTCACTGCCATCTCTAAAGACTCACCAACTTATATGAGTTGGTGAAAAGTCCATACATTTGTCAAAAAATATATTAAGGTCTTTTGTATGTAACTTTCTACTTTTGTACTTTTCTCCTTTATGTAATAGATAAGGATGTAAGCTATGACATGTCATAGTCATAAGTTAAAAAGGCAGTCTGCCATTTCACTCTACATTTTTTGTTGTCTAGATTAGTGTTTCCAGCTGGCCTTCAAAGTATGGTCAGCTATAGGATGTAGTATAAAATATCTCAAGTACTTGTATCTTCAAATAAGCTTTATAACACTTGTAAGAACTTAAGAGCAACGTACATCATTCTTGAAAATGAAATTTGAGTGTTGTTGTTTATTGTTCTTGTTAGTTGTGTTCATTGCTTCATCCTAACCAGTTCCCTATTTGATATGTTACGACAAAATCTCCACTGATCACTCCTGACGACTTTGACACTTGGTACCAAATAATGGAAGGCCTCATCAAGTCTCAAGACAGCAGGATGTGGGGATTTGTTGTCTCAAGACATCATGTACAAAGCACCACTTCAACGGCTAGTGGTGGTGGTATGATTCCAAAGAAGTGGCTGACTACTTAGAGGAAGATTGGAAGAAAAATTAATATAGGTCAGAAACCCATGACCGCTCTCCAAACTGCTCTTCTTAACTATCTATAAAGGCTTCAAGAAGTTGCAAAACTAGAAGCAACTCTAGGATGCATTTAAGCTTATGTATGAGGGGTCTTCTGAAGCAAAAGAGAACAAGAAAGACCTTTGAAGCAGCTGTTTGAGAACTTCACCTACAAGATAGGTGAAAACCATGACTCAATAATACTTCAGGTATGTTGAGATTGTGGATACTCTAATGGATGTTGGATAAATCTTTAGAATATGAACATTATGAAGAAGTTCATGTCCTCCCCTCCCAAACAATGGACTCACTATTGTGTGGTTATTAGGAGAACTGAAAGCCTCAAAACCCTTATTTTCACAGAGTTGTATGATATCCTCAGTGGATACCAGATGGGGATGATAATGCAAAATCCATCAGGCAACTCTTCCAACAATCAACAGAGTTCAGCCCTTCATATGGTTGAAAGGGACTGCAGAGAACCACAACATTATCTTATTTGCTACCCCAAAAACTCATAAAAGGATCCTTTCATCACCTTCCTGGAGACACTAAGGGATAGCTAGATCCAAGGAAGCCCATTCCAAGAGGCTAGCTCTTCTCAAGCCTTTTTGTCTGCTGATGAAAGCAATGTTAACTTTCTATTCATTCTTAAAGACTTAGATTGTATCCATCTATATGATCTAGAGTACATGGAGATAGTCTAGCAAATGAATATTCTTACTCACATGGCCAAGAAGTTCTATAAGAGGACAGGTAGAAAGTTTCCCAGCAATACAACCAGTGGAAGGTTTGGACTGGATAAAATCAAAGTGAAGTGTTACAATTGTAACCTAATGGGACACTTTTCTAGGGAGTGCAAGGCACCAAGGACAAATGGTGGCCAAGCACAATCCAGACCAAACTACACTGATGGAGCTCCACAGACTGAGAACCCGAAGCTGCAAGCTGCAGTTGCTGTTGAAGAAGGAGGCCTTGACTGGAGCTTTTAGGTTGAAGATGTTTCTTTCAAACCAAGCACTGATGGCTAATCATAAATAAGCCAAGGTATTAGAACATCTTTGTACTCCTGAATGCATTGGTAAAGTAATTAGATACAGGTCCTATAACTTGGTTGAGTCCTTGAATATATTAAAATCTGATTTTAAAAGAGCTGAATATGATTATAAACTTAGAATATAAGATCTAGAGAAAACAATCTCAACTCTAAATCATGAGCACACAAATTACATGACTCAAATTAAAGATCTCATTACAAAGCTATCCCAGTCTAAGCTTGTGATCAACAAAGCCAGGGCAGAAAAATATGTTCTTCAAGAAGAGACATTCAAGAACATTATATTCTCATCCTTACATGCAATGATTTGATATCAGAACAAGTAGGGACTGGGATCTACTGAGATAACTCCTACACACACACACACTACTATATGTAAGATCTCCAAGGTATGGAACTTGTCAAGAGAGCTTCCTATCACAGATCCTATTCAAGAAGAAGATAAGAATGAAGAGGATATATAGTGAAGGAAGGATCTAAAGTGAGTGAAGAGGATCATCCTAAGAAGGGTTACTATTCTCCTGAGGAGAGGAAAGAACCAAGGATGACCAAGTCTGCAAGAACTTGATCAAGACAGTCAAGAGAAAGTCAAAGAAATCCTATGAGATCAAGGCAACCTTAAGCTCCAAGCACAAACAAGTATTCATCTATGCTCGTTTAAGTGGTGAAGACTGAAGACTCAACCAAGGACTCTAGTACCAGGAGTCCTAGTTCATATCCAAATCATCTTGGTCAAGAGAAAAAGGCTGATCAAATATGCAACACTGCTACACAGCCTGAACCATCCAATTCCAAAAGCAAGTCTCACCCTAAGAAGCCTGTTGCATCATCTATGAGATGAAGATGGAAATGGAAAATGATCAAACTCAGTCTTCTACAAAAAAGAAGACTCTCAGAAGGAATCCAACTAAATGCATCATGTGTTATAGTACTTCTCAACTTGCTAAGGATTACATCTACAATCTCATAAATACTATCTACATGATCAAAAGGAAAACTTCTAAGAAAAAGAAGAAGAAGATAGCTTCGGAAGGAAAATCTCTTTCTTTCAGAAGTTCTAAAGTTAAAATTGATAAGTGAAAACTTGCCTTTGGAAGAAAAATTGGTCTCAGACGAAAGGAATGCTTCCGAAGTATCGAAATCTGTTGTAGTGGGTGCAAACTCTTCCGAAGGTTCAGTCTCCAAAACTTTTGAAGTTATCAAAACTTTCGAAGTATTGAAGGTCAAGTCTATTCTTACAAAGATGGTGTGGAAGATAAAGGAAGACCATGTGACTGAAAGTTCTTCATCAACAACAGCAAATGATCCTCAAAGCATGTATATAGGATCAATTACTGTTGCATTGTCTTCAGATCACTTTGACAAGCCCAAGACCAACAAGGCTTTGGTTTCCAAACGTAACTAACCATCTATATTTATGCAAGAACAACTAAAGACTAAAGGAAATATAGGGATCATTGATAGTGGTTGTTTCATGTACATGACAAGCAATGGCTCTTTGCATTAAGAGCATATACTGGTAAGAGCCCCCAGCAAAGGAAACATGTACAAGATGGATTTGCAGAAAACATCCCGTTTTGGAGAAGTTTCTTGCTTTCTATCGAAAGCCAATAGTGATGAGTATTTTCTTTGACATAAAAGAATATGCTATGTAAACTTTAAAAACATGTATAATATAATTAAGAATGATTTGGTAACTTGAATGCCAAACAAAGAGTTTACTAGTGATGACCATTGTGTTGCATGTCTGAAAGGAAAGCAACACAAAGTGTCTCACAAGCCAAAGGAGTGGAACTCCATCACTACACCCCTACATTTATTACATATGGATATCTTTGGCCCCATTAGTGTAATGAGTCTAGGAAGGACCCCTTATTGTTTGGTGATCATAGATGATTTCACAAGATTTACTTGGGTCTTTTTCCTTAGAACTAAGGATGAGACTCCTGAGATCTTGAAGAACTATGCTTTGAAAATTGAGAATCAATGTGATCACAAGGTCAAAACCATAAGATTTGATCAAGGAACTAAATTCAAGAACCAAACCCTTGATACATTTGTGATGAAAAGGTATTACAAGACAATATAGTGCTCCCAGGACTCCTCAGCAAAATGGTGTTGCTGAAAGGAGAAACAGGATTCTTAATGAAGCTATAAGAACCATGTTATCTGGCTCTAAACTGCATATCACCTTCTGGGCAGAAGCAGTTAACGCTACCTGCTATGTGTAGAAAAGAGTTTTTATACTTAAGACTCATGGTAAGACTCCTTATGAGTTGTAGGAGAAAAGAAGACCTTTCATTGGTTTTACCAGATCATTTGCATGTCCTTAAACCATCTTGAATACCAAAGATTAGATAGCCAAGTTTGCTGAGAAATCAGATGATGAACACTTCATTGGATACTCTTCTCAAGCTAAGGCTTATAGACTATACAATCTCAGAACCAGAGTAGTTGAGGAGTCAGCCAATGTGACCATCAATGAGCACACTCCTAGTGTGAAAGGTTCTGGTCCTGATTGGTTGTTTGATGTTGATTTAGTTACCAACTATTTTAACAAATCTTTTGAAGATGTTTCATGATCTATAGGTGGCTTATCCATAAGATATCCATATCCAAGTTTTGAGCTGAGAAGACCAAGTGAGAAAAATACTTTAGCTCTAGTGGTAATAACCGTGTTGTTGGAAATTCTGTCAGCACAACAATGAGAAATTCAGCTGATACATCAGAGGTGCCTACAAATTCCAGCACAGAGGCAGAAAACTCAAATGAAGGGTTTTCTAATGTACGAGGAAACGGAGGTGGTGATAGTGATCACAAATTTCTTGATGCTGATAACCACTCTATAGAAGACAACATCAACAATGTCACACACTCATTGGATCAAGTTTCTCTTGATAAGTGTGCTAATATGGTGGGTGACACTCCATTGCCAGATCTGAATTTCACCAATTTAGATTCATGAAACAACTTGTTGTGATTCCTTAACTGAGAATCCACAAGTTTCATCCCACTGCAAACATCATTGGATGTGTTGAGACTGGGGTAAGAACAGGAGGACAAACCCATGACAAAAATGTTTGTCTATAATCTTGTTTCTTGTCTCAGATTTAGCCTAAGAAAATTGATGAGTCTTTGAAGGATGAAAGGTGGGTTGAAGCAATGCAGGAGGAGCTGCTTCAATTCAAAAGCAAAAAGGTTTGGAATCTATGTCCTCTTCCTTAAAGGAAGACCACAATAGGTACCAAGTGGATTTTCAGGAACAAGAAATATGATAACGGACTTGTCATCAAGAACAAGGCAAGATTGGCTGTTCAAGGATACAAACAAGAAGAGGGGATTGACTACACTGATGTTTTTTTTTTTCGGTAGCAAGACATGAACCTATTAGGATATTCCTTGTTTTTGCTGCATCCAAGGATTTCAAGGCTACCAACTTGATGTCAAGTGTGCTTTCTTATATGGTGTGATTGAAGAGGAAGTGTATGTCAAACAACCATCTGGGTTTGTAAACCCAGATCATCCTGATTATGTCTGCAAGCTTGATAAAGCCCTTTATGGGTTACATCAAGCTCCAAGAAAGTGGAATGAGACACTATCTCGGTAACTCTGTCAGCATGGCTACAAGAGGGGTACTATTGATGGAACAGTCTTCATTAAAGGAACATGAAATGACTTGATGGTTGAAGTTTATGTAGATGATAATATCATTGGGTCAACTAATCCAAGGCTCTACAAAGACTTGGAGAAGCTGATGAAGAATAGATTTGAAATGAGTGTCATATGGGAACTCAATTTCTTTCTAGGAATTCAAGTGAAGCAGTTTGACAATGGCATCGTCATTAAACAGTCAAAGTATGTACAAATATACTCACCAGATTCAATCTGACTGAAACCACTCTCTAGGACCTGATCTTAAGGGAGAGTGCGTAGATGAACATCTCTACAGGGCTATGATTGGGTATCTCATGTACCTCACAACCACCAGTCATGATATCATGTTTGCTAAATGTATTTATGCAAGATTTCAAGCTAACCCCAAGATACCATACCTAGTTGTTGTCAAGAGAATTTTTAAATCTCTCAAAGGTGCTCCCAAACTGGGCCTTTGGTATCCAAAGAATTCTGACTTCAATCTGTATGGTGGCTGCAACATGACTGCAAAGTCTACATCTGGGAGATGTCAATTCCTTGGTGGAAGGATAGTCTCTTGGAAATGTAAGAAGCAATCCTATGTATCTGTATCAACTACTGAAGCTGAATACATTGCTGCTACAAGCTATTGTGCTCAAGTGCTTTAGATTCAGAATCAGATGTTGGATTATGGTTTCAACTTCAAAGAGACTCCCAGCCATATAGACAACAGCAGTGCTATCTCTATTATAAAGAATCCTATGCAGCACCCAAAGACAAACCACATCAACATCAGGTATAATTTGATTAGAGATAATTTTTAAAAATGATTGATAAAACTAGTCAAACTTAACGCAAATGAACAATATGTTGATATGTTCATAAAACATCAAGTATCTTGTATCATGTAAGGCCCCGTTCTCGGGACACTCACAGTTGGACAATCATCGCATATAAAACATAAAGAATATATATACGTTTACTAAAACATTGCAATTGAATAACTTGGCAAATCATTTCATATATTAATAACTGCTTTTGCAAGACAACACAACATTGTTAACCGTTACAAAACCCCATTGTTTGCATTACATCACAAAAACGTCATTATATTTTAAAATGGATGCCATCCAAAAACTTGCTAAGTAGCTACGCCCGTGCCATCCTTAGCAACCGTTACCTGCCAAGTGGAAAATACATCAAAGTCAGTGTTGGTGAGTGAGTTCTAGTTTTATAAATAAATATACTTTACGTTCGCTTAAAACCATTACTTTACTTTCGTTCGCGATCATGCATCATACATACAAATAGATAATCTCATTATTATCTTCCATCATCTTCTCATTCTTACCATACATTTCTTACATTTCATATGTTCGTCATTAACTTTCGATGCCATGTACTATACCCCAAACATTATGCACGAAGATGGTTACTGGGCCTGAGGTCTATCAACAAACCCCGAACATTGTGCACGAAGCTGAATCCAGTACCTAGGACAAACGACAAGTGTCCCATATGGCCTTAATAAGTCCATGTGTAACAAATGTAGAGAAATTGTGACTAAATTCAATTCTTTGGACTTATATGAAGATCCATGTTGCTTTTCAATTTTGACAGGCAACACAATGGTCAGTACATGCAAACTTCTTTTTACCTAGTCCTGTGACTACCCCATTTCAAACTAGTTTGCAAACTCCTTGTTCGGTATTCTTGTGACTACCCCATTTCAAACTAGTTTATTCATGTTTGTGAGGTTTACATGTGCCAATCTTTGGTGCCAAAAGGAGGATTCAATTAATGAGTCTTTAAAATGAAACATGATACATTCCTTGAAGGTGATGCATTCTGCATGTTGATCATGTACATATTGTCCTTCGTGGGAGCTCTTAAAAGTCTTTTTTGGAATCTCAAGCCCAGGAGATAGGACAATACATTCATGCTTTTTGAAAAGAGTATTGTGCTTTGTAAGGATTCCTGAAGTCTGATGCAACCCAAAACAGCCTAAGTGTCTCAGCAACATGCACTAAGTACTGAAGTGAAGAATGCTTCGGAAGTTTTACACAAAGCATTAGAAAATACTCTAAGTGTAAAATCTTCCGAAGCCAAGACCAATATCTTCCGAAGCCAAACATGAAGTCTTCCGAAGCTTCAGAGACAAAGTCTTCCGAAGCCTCATCCTATGAAGACAGATTTCTTCCGAAGACTTTTAGTACACATGCTTTATCTGATGTACTGTTCCATAAAGCACCTTTTCCGCTGCATCTCTGTAAAGTCACCAACTTACATGAGTTGGTGAAAAGGGCCTTGCTTTTGGTAACTGTACATTGAGGTCTTGAGTCTTCAACTTTCCACTTTATGTACTTTATCCTTTTTGTATTGTATAAGGATGTGAGCTATGGCATGTCATAGTCACAAGGTCAAAAGGCAGATATGCCTTTTGATCCTACAATTGATTTTGTTAGTGTCTAGTCAATTGTATCCAGCTGGCTTTCAAAGTATAGCCGGCTGTAGGTTGTAGTATAAGTATTTCAAGTTCTTGTATCTTTTCTTTATGCTTTGTAACACTTGTAAAAGAACTTGAGAAAGCAATATACTGCCTCCTTGAAACCCATACTCTCTTGTTCTGTCTCTTGCTTTACTTGTGTTCTTTGTATCACTTTGGTTACCCAGTTCACTGTTTGATTAGAGCTTAGTTATTCTCCTCATTGTGTTGTTGTGTTGTAATTGTGCTTAAGCCCTTAAACGGTCCTGCAATTGGTATCAGAGCTTTCCAGGCTCTTGATATAAGATCTAACCATCTTAAGATCCCTCACACACACAAAAGCTAAACTCTTCAAATGGCTGCCATCTCTAAGACTGATATGGAGACTGGAACCATGAACAAATCCCCACTGATCACTCTTGATGATTTTGACACCTGGTGCATGAGGATGGAAGGCTTCATCAGGTCTCTTGATTCAAGAATGTGGGAATCTGTTGAGAATGGACCTTTCATACCCAGCACCCCCTCTGCTACTGGTGCTGGTATGATTCCTAAAGATGTGGCCAACTACTCAGATGAAGATAGAAAAAGAGTAGAGATTGACAGGAAGGCCATGACTGCTCTTCAGACTGCTCTCCCAAACTCTGTATACAGAGGCTTTAAGAAGTGCAAGACAGCCAAACAGCTGTGGGATGCACTGAAGCTGATGTATGAAGGCTCCTCTGAAGCCAAGGAGAACAAGAAAGATCTTCTGAAGCAGCAGTTTGAAAATTTCACCTTCAAAGCAGGTGAGACCATGACCCAACAATACTTCAGGTATGTTGAGATTGTGGATACCCTAGTGGATGGAGGAGTTCCTCTTGAGAACAGGGACATTGTAAGGAAGTTCATGTCCTCACTTCCTAGGCAATGGACACACTATTGTGTGGTGATCAAGAGGACTGAGAACCTTAAGACTCTTACTCTTACAGAGTTGTATGGGATTCTCAGTGGATACCAGATGGAGATGAACATGCAAGGTTCATCTGGCAACTCCAACAATCAAATGGGTTCAGCCCTTCATGTGGTTGAAAGGGACAGCATAGAACCCCAGCATCATCTCTTATGCTACCCTGACAACTCACAAAAGGGTCCTTTCATCACCTTCCCGGAGACACCAAGGGAGAACTTTACTCAAGGAAGCCCATTCCAAGAGACAAGTTCTTCTCAAGCCTTTGTGTCTGCAGATGAAAGCTGTGGGAATTATCTCTTCACTCTTGAAGACCTGGACTGTATCCATCCAGATGACCTGGAATACATGGAGATAGTTCAGCAGATGGCTCTCCTCACTCACAGAGCCAAGAAGTTCTACAAGAGGACAGGAAGAAGATTTCCAAGCAATGCTACCAGTAGTAAGTTTGGGCTGGATAAAAGCAAAGTTAAGTGTTACAACTGTAACCTTATGGGTCACTTTGCCAGGGAGTGTAAGGCACCTAAAGCAAATGGGGGCCAAACACAACCCAGACCAAACTTTACTGACAAAGCTCCTCAGGCTGAGAAGACAAAGCAACATGCTGCTGTTGCTGTTGAAGAGGGAGGCTTTGACTGGAGTTTTCAGGTGGAGGATGCTTCTCCAAACCAAGCACTGATGGCTGACCATGATGAAGCCAAGGTATTGGAACATCTTTGCTCCCCTGAATGCATTGCTAAAGTAAATAGATACAGGTCCTATAACCTAGAGATGAGATCTGATCTTGAGTCATTAAACATATTAAAATCTGATTTTAGAAAGTCTGAAAATGATTACAAGTTAAAGATAGAAGACTTGGAGAAAACCATTTCAGTACTAAAACATGAACATACAGATTTCAGAACTCAGATCCAAGATCTCATCACTAAGTTAACTGAGTGCCAGGCTGAGCTTGTGATCAGCAAAGCCAAGGCAGAGAAGAGTGTTCTTGAAGAAGAGACCTTCAAGAACATGATATCCTCATCCCTGCACAACAAGGTTTGTTATCAAAATAGACAGGGACTAGGATCAAATGAGATAGCTCCTCCACACACAATCTTGTCTGTAAGATCTCCTAGGTGTGGAACTTGTGAAGATGAGCTTCCTCTCATAGATCCTGTAAGTGAGGATGATGAAGAAGTGATAGTGAAGAATTCCTCTGAGAAGAGTGAAGAAGAGGATTCTTCCAAGGGCCACTATCCTTCTGAGGAGAAGAAATCAACTGTGATGACCAAGTCCAAAAGAAAGAACTTGATCAGAAAGAGCAAAAGAAAGGCAAAGAAGGCTCAAGAAATCAAGGCTACTTTTGATGCTAAGCAGAAACAAGTTTTTATCTCTGCAGGTTTCAAAGTAGTAAGGACTGAAGACATCAACCAAGACTCCTCAGCTAAGAGTCATGGTTCTTGTTCAAATCATCTCAGTGCCAAGAAGAAGACTGAGCTGCTGTGTACCACTGCTGCACAGCCTGGACCATCAAACTCCAAGAACAGTTCACAGCCCAAAGGAACTGTCTCAGCATCTACCAAGATGAAGGTGGAGAAGGGATGTGACCAAAGCCAGTCTTGCTCTCAAAGGGAGACTTCTTTGAAGAAGAAAATGTTATGTGTTATGTGTGAAAGTACTTCTCACATTGCTAAGGATTGCCCATACAATCCTAAAAGTACTGTCCACATGACTAAAACAAAGACTTCAAAGAGTCTCAAGAAGTCTCAAGCTTCGGAAGGAAAGTCTGTTTCCTTCGGAAGCTCCAAATCAAAGAAGGAGGTAAGTGGAAAATTACCTTCGGAAGCAAAGTTGGTCTCGGAAGAAAGGAGTTCTTCCGAAGCACTAAAGTCTGCTGCAGTGACTGTAGATTCTTCCGAAGGATCAGTCATCAAAACTTGTGAAGTTCTAAAAGCTTCTAAGGTTTTGAAGGTCAAGTCCAAGACTCCAAAGGTGGTGTGGAAGTCTAAGAAAGACCAAATGACTGAGGTTTCTCCATCAACAACAGCTGAAGATCCCCATAGTACAACCATAGGATCTATTACTGTTGCATTACCTTCTATTACTGTTAATGAGCCCAAGACAAGTAAGGCTTGGGTTTCCAAATGTAACTAATCATTTTCTCTGTGCAGGAACAGCTCAAGACCAACAGGAATGTCTGGATAATTGACAGTGGCTGTTCCAGGCACATGACAGGCAATAGGTCTCTACTCCATAATTTTGAGAGAATTGATGGAGGACCAGTTGCTTTTGGAGGAGATGAAGGTGGTTACATTTCTGGAAGGGGCAAGGTCACAAATGGTAAGCTCAGCATTGAGAAGGTAAACTTTGTTAAGGAGCTTGGGTACAATCTTCTGAGTGTATCCCAATTTTGTGATCAGAGTCATAACATGCTCTTTACTGAGCATGAGTGCATTGTTCTCAAACCTGGTGTGGTCATTCCTCATGAGCATATCCTGCTCAGAGCCCCCAGGAAAGGGAACATGTACAAGATGGATTTGCAAGAAACATCTCCCTCAGGAGAAGTTTCATGCTTTCTATCTAAAGCAAATAGTGATGAGTCTTTCCTATGGCATAAAAGAATGTGCCATGTAAACTTTAAGAACATGAATAAATTAATTAAACATGATCTGGTAACTGGAATGCCAAAGAAAGAGTTTACTAGTGATGATCATTGTGTGGCATGCCTGAAAGGGAAGCAACACAAAGTATCTCACAAGCCTAAGGAAAAGAACTCCATCACTACTCCCCTACACTTGTTACATATGGATCTCTTTGGCCCCACCAGTGTAATGAGTTTAGGAAGGACCTCTTACTGTCTGGTGATCACAGATGATTTTACAAGATTCACTTGGGTCTTCTTCCTTAGAACTAAGGATGAAACCCCTGAGATTCTGAAGAATTTCATCTTAAAAGTTGAGAATCAATGTGATCACAAGGTCAAAACCATAAGATGTGATCAGGGAACTGAATTCAAGAACCAAATCCTTGATGCATTTTGTGATGAAAAAGGGTATTACAAGACAATATAGTGCTCCCAGGACTCCTCAGCAAAATGGAGTTGCTGAGAGGAGAAACAGGACACTTATTGAAGCTGCAAGAACTATGTTGTCTGACTCTAAACTGCCTATCACCTTCTGGGCAGAGGCAGTCAATACTGCTTGCTATGTGCAAAACAGAGTTTTAGTAGTTAAGACACATGGTAAGACTCCTTATGAACTTTGGCACAAGAGGAAACCTTTCATTGGTTTTCTCAGGTCATTTGGATGTCCCTGCACCATCTTGAATACCAAAGATCAAATTGCCAAGTTTGCTGAGAAATCAGATGATGGACATTTCATTGGATACTCTTCTCAAGCTAAAGCTTATAGAGTATACAATCTCAGAACTAGAATTGTTGAGGAGTCAGCCAATGTGACTTTCAATGAGCACACTCCTTGTGTGGCTGGTTCTGGTCCGGATTGGCTGTTTGATCTTGATTTAGTTACCAACTGTTTTAACAAATCTTGTGAGCATGTTTCAGGATCTGCAGAAAATCTAAATACAGGTGATCCTGATCCAAGATTTGAGCTAGGAAGACCTTCAACTCATACATCTTCAGCTCCAGTTGGAACTACTTCAGCAAATGAGGTTTCTATCAGCACAACAATGACAAATTCAGCTGATACATCTGGCATGCCTTCAAATTCCAGCTCAGAGGCCTCTCAACCAGATAAAGACACCTCACTTGTAGAAGACAACAATGGTGATGGTGATAGTGATCAGGAATTTCTTGATGCTAATAACCATACCATAGATGACAACATCAATGATGTCTCACACTCATTGGATCAAGTTAATCTTGATAAGTGTGATAATGTGGAGGGTGAATCTTCAAGACCAGATTTAAATTTCTCAAATTTAGATCTTTCTCAACAACTTGCTGTGATCCCTCAGCTAAGGATCCACAAGTCTCACCCCACCACAAACATCATTGGAGATGTTGTCACAGGGGTAAGAACAAGAGGACAAACCCATGAAGCAAATGTTTGTCTTCACTCTTGTTTCTTATCTCAGATAGAGCCCAAGAAAGTTGATGAAGCTCTAAAGGATGGAAGTTGGGTTGAAGCTATGCAACAAGAGCTGCTTCAATTCAAAAGGCAGAAAGTTTGGAACCTTTGTCCTCTTCCTCATGGGAAGACTACCATTGGAACCAAATGGGTTTTTAGAAACAAGAAGGATGATAGAGGAATCATCATCAAGAACAAGGCAAGACTAGTTGTTCAAGGATACACACAAGAAGAAGGGATTGACTACACTGATGTCTTTGCTCCTGTAGCAAGACTAGAAGCTGTTAGGATATTCCTGGCATTTGCTGCATCCAAGAACTTCAAGGTCTACCAACTTGATGTAAAGTGTGCTTTCTTATATGGAGTGATTGATGAGGAGGTTTATGTCAAACAGCCACCTGGTTTTGTAGACCCTGATCTTCCTGATTATGTCTGCAAGCTTGACAAAGCTCTTTATGGGCTGCATCAGGCACCCAGAAGTGGTATGAGAACACTATCTGAGTATCTCTGTAAGCATGGATACAGAAGAGGTACTATAGATGGAACTCTCTTCATCAAAGGACAGGGAAATGACTTATTGCTGGTTCAAGTATATGTTGATGACATCATCTTTGGTTCAACTAATCCAAAGCTCTGCAAAGACTTTGAGAAGCTGATGAAAGACAGATTTGAGATGAGTTCAATGGGAGAACTCAACTTCTTTCTGGGAATTCAAGTGAAGCAGGTTGAAGATGGCATCTTCATAAGTCAGTCAAAGTATGTTCAAGACATACTCAAGAGGTTCAATATGACTGATTGTAAGATTGCTAAGACACCCATAGCCAGAAACCACTCCCTTGGTCCAGATCTTGAGGGGGAGTGTGTAGATGAACACTTATACAGGGCTATGATTGGGTCTCTTATGTATCTTACAGCTAGCAGGCCTGATATCATGTTTGCTACATGTATTTGTGCAAGATATCAAGCCAACCCTAAGATGTCTCACTTAATCACTGTGAAAAGGATTTTAAGATACCTCAAAGGTGCTTCAACACTTGGTCTATGGTATCCAAAGAATCCAAATTTCAATCTGTATGCCTATACAGATAGTGATTATGGTGGTTGCAATATGACTGCAAAGTCTACATCTGGGGGATGTCAATTCCTTGGTGGAAGGGTGGTCTCATGGCAATGCAAGAAACAATCCTGTGTGTCTGCATCAACTGCTGAGGCTGAATACATTGCTGCTGCAAGCTGCTGTGCTCAAGTGCTTTGGATTCAAAATCAGATGCTGGACTATGGATTTAACTTCAAAGAGACTCCTATCCACATAGACAACAATAGTGCTATCTCTATCACTGAGAACCCTGTGCAGCACTCAAGGACCAAACACATCAACATCAGGTATCATTTAATAAGGGATAACTATGAAAAAGGATTAATTAAACTAGTCAAAGTTCATACAGATGAACAATATGCTGATCTGTTCACAAAAGCTTTTGATGAACAGAGATTTAAGTATCTGATATCAGCTATTGGGATGATTAACTTTGAGTAGACTTTTTATTAAAACTAATTCTAATTATTTCTTCTTAAAATATGTGTGTCCTAAGTTGTCTAGTTCATCACTTTCATAAGCTCATGTTTTCTTTGGATGTAAAATTCTTTTTGAAGACTTTCCTTAGATTCTTGAAAATTTTGATACTTCGGAAGATAAAATTTTATCTTCGGAAGAAAAACATGTCTTCAAAATAAATAACTGTCTAAGAGATTTTACCTTCGGAAGAAGTCAAATTCATCTTCCGAAGCTTAAAATTCTTATCTCAGACACTTATTTATTTTCAAGAACCTTTCCTTCCGAAGCAAAATTAACCTTCGGAAGCTTTGTTTATTTTCATACAAAGCATTCAAGGGTTTATTTCTCTTCCGAAGCATAAATTATCAAGACTCTCAGGAAAATCTTCCGAAGCCATTTTAGCTTCGGAAGCTTTTTAAATCAAAACTTCCGAAGACAAATAAACTTCGGAAGCTTTTCGAATTCCAAGAAAACTACTTTTTGAGCAAAAGTAAACTACCTTTTCAGAGGTGGGACCGACTTTCGGATTTCAAAGTTTATCCTCTTTCATTAACTTTGGTTCAAATCCCTTTTCATATAAATACCCAACGGTTCCCCCTCTTTCCCACTATCTTCCTCAATTCTACTGTTTCTCTAACCTAATTCTCTAAACCGCCTTTGCTTTCTACCTTTCTTCACCCTTAAGCTTCTGAAATGGCCAACCTTAACCGCAGAAACAACCCTGATTTCTCCATGCAACTACACAGGCAACATAATCAAGTTGCTCTGTTAAGCTCTGAGAAAGATGCAAGTTTCTCAGAGATTTGCCAATTCTTGACTCTGTCAAATTATTTCACCTCCCTAACCATTGATCCTACTCTATATGAGGATCATTTGCTTGAATTCTGGAAGACCTGCCAAGAGGTCATTATGGATGGGGAGAAGGCACTGTCTGCCACAGTGCAAGGGAGGACAATCTTCATCACTCCGGCCATCATTAACCAACATCTACAGCTGGATGATGAAGAAGGTGAGGTGTCCTTCCCAAAAGAAGCTGTTAATCATTCTTTTGAGCAGATGGGCTATGAGGGAGATTTCTCTGTAAAGACCTTTAGGAAAGGGAAGGTCTCATCCCAATGGAAATTCCTGCTCCATGTGGTTATCCACAGCTTGTCAAACAAGCATGGTGGATGGGACCAGATTCCTGAGGATCTCTCCTTTATAGTTCATGGAATGGTTCAGGGGGTCAAGTTCAGGTATTCACAATTTGTTTATACTAATTTACTTGCAAACTTAGACTCCTTAGAGTATTACATGTTTCCTAGATATGTTCAACACATTCTCAACTGTGAACTGGGCTCACAGTTGAGGGAAACAGGTAATATTCTTAAATTGGGACAGATGAAGCCCGGCATCTTTAAAATAATGAAGAAGCCAACTGTAGGCTTCTCTGGGGTAGAAACAGCCCTAGTCCCAAAAATGTTAGAGCTCATTGCTCAAGGTGACAACCTAGCAACACAAGCTAGTGTTGAACCCACACCTCTTTTGTCCTTACCATTAAAAAGACCAGATATCACCCTCACCTACCAAAGAAAATCCAAACGAACCCTGCTCAGGCTATTGAGTCTGTGCAGGCCCCCAAATACTCAACCTTACAGGAAGAAGTGGACACTAGAGCTCCCACTTCTCCTGAGGAGCAAACCACTCCCATTACTTCACCTATCAGGGCTGAGGTTCCTCAAGCTCACCCTGATGAGCTCAATAGCCCAACAACCTTAAGCCTTCACTCTGAGTCTCAACACTCAAGTGAACAACCTTCAGGGGACAGCTACCATCCCCAGCCTTTGGATCTCAACCAACCAATTCCCAACCTATCCTTTTACACTGATGAAGACTTAGGATTCAGTGAGTACCATGAGTCTCTCTTCTCCTCCCCTACTCAAAGAGAGATGAGTACCTCTGACTCTCCTCAGTCTATCCCCCATCAGTCACCTATCACTGAGGTGGACACTTCTGAACCTGTTCAGGATGTCCATATGGAAGAGGCTCTCACTTTTGAAAGTGATTACATCATTAAGACCTCAACCATGGCAACTCAGCCCATTGGCATCTCAACTGAGGCTGCCAGTGAGCAGAGGAAAACCAGCAGCCAAGAAACTCAAGCTGGTGGTGAGAGAGAGGACTTTGGTCCAATCATCTCATCCCCCAATGAATCTTCTGATGAAGATGAGGGGAATTTGAGACTAAAGGTGCAAAAACTGTCAAAAACATGCACCTACTTAGTCTCTAAGGTTAGTCACTTGGAATCTCAGGTGACTACCCTGCAAAACAGGGTCAATGATCAGCAACTCCAGATTTCATATCTGCAGGAAAACTAGCTGGGAGACCTTTAAGGAGAGCTCAACCAGGAACACAAGAACCTGTGGAAGTGATTGACTTATCCTCCAGCTCACCTATGCAAGTGGGTGATGCTACCAAAAAGGGGGAGAAAGTTGTTACAACCACAGAACCTGGGAGTTCTTCAGAGAGAATGGACATAGAGGACTCACCATCCTCACTTGCTGTTGTGCATTCTCAGCAACTTCCTCAAGTTCACATTAATGTGGACTCTATAGACTCTCTCATCAGGAGTCTCTTTGAGGAAGGTATACCAAGGGCTGTCTCATCTCCACCACTAGGAACTGGCAATCACATCATAAGGTGGAGGTATGATGATGACAGGAGAGCCCTCATACTTCAAAGAGTTCAAGGCCAACAAGAAGTTTTTCAATTCCAAAGCCTGAGCTTTTATGAAAGACTGGATTTAGTCAACTTGCCACTTGTCAATCCAAGCAATTCAAGACAAGCTGACAGGCTGGCTCAAAGAATCCAAGACAGGATCCTTGCAGAGTTCTCTCTAAGAAGGAGACTTAGGCAATCAGGCAATGTCATCGGTCAACTGGATGTTGAGGTGGACCCTAAGATTAGTTTCATAGGGGAAACCTTGACTGAAGGCCCAGTGACAGAACCTGAGACCCCTGTCTCATCATCAACAACTGCTGCTGAGGTCCAAACTCCATCTGAGACACCTGCTGGTGAAGGTGTTTCTCAGCCTCTCTCTGGCCAGAGCATGGAAGCTACTCCAAGCAATGAAGGCCAAGCTTCAATCCACCCTGAGTCACAAAGGTCTGTTGGTGACAAAGGGAAAAGGATAATGACTCCTGAGGAAATTGAGGAGGAAGAGAGAGAGAGGAAAAGGAGACTAAGGGGAGAAAGTTCCACTGGGTCATCTAGCTTCATGCAAGCTGCAATCAGGGCTGCTCCCAGACCAAATACTCAAGATGATGAGTTAAGGGCAGTCAGGATTACCTACTTACAGACCAGGAACTATGACATTGATGAGATCATCTCCCTCCCCTTAGAAGAGCTAAATGAACTGGCTGACAGAGAAGTGTCAAGAGAGTTGAAGGAGAAAGAAGATGCAATGATACTTCTCCAACTCAAAGAGGAGAAGAGACAGAAAAGACTTTACAAGCATGCTCCTACTCTCTCACCAGTTCAAGAAAGTCCTGCACAGGAAGATGTGGCTCCACAAGAACCTCAGGTAGATAAAGAGGAAGATAGGATCAAGATGATCAACTACCTGAGTGCCACAGGCTTCTATCAGGCAGATGCACTTCTCCCTTTGTCCTATGACTTCATTGAGTTCGAGTATCTAAAGCAACTTGAGCTTGAGTTAGTCAAGGAAAGAAAGACAACTAAAGGAAACTAAGGGAAGAAGCTGCAAAGTCAAGGCCATCATTCAAAAGAATGCAAAGAAGTCTGCTGACAGACAAAGAATGGTGAGCTTCTTGAAGCTGTATGGATTCTCCGGAAGGAGACTTGGCCCCATGTCTCTATCCACCATGGATGAGCATATTAGGGTGATCAAGCAGAAGATTAAAAGTGGAGAACTCATTGACTTGCACTCTCTTCCAAGTCAAGTCTCACCTGAAGTGGAGGTCAAGTTTGAACAACCAGAGACACCTCAACCAGCACCTCCAGCTGAGCCTCAGCAAGCTTCATCTTCTGATCCTAGGCAGGGTCAAACTCCCTCTCCTTCTGAACCTGTGAGGGAGGAACACCCAACTGAGAAAGACACTGATGATCAACATGGTGCTGCAGACCAGTCTTCTCAGTTAAAGACATCCAAGAGGAAGAAGAGGATGGCTTCTAAACCAAAGACTAAGAAGAAGAAGCCAAAGTCATCTACCTCTACACCTCAGGCTGAATCAGATCAACCTGAGGAAGTGCATGATGAGGCAGCCCAATCAACTCCTATTCAAGTGGCTCCTCTAACTAGTGAGACACCCATCTTGTCCTGGACTTACTCTACCAATCCAGAGAGATGGACTGTTATCAGAGATCAAGGTGTTGAGAATGTCTACTCATGGCAAGACATAATCAACTTACCTCTGCATGATCTCTTTGAGATGAGAAGATACTATGAAAGTCTTGATGATCCTGACCATCTCATGAAGAAAGGAATGGTCCTGATTGTACTGAAGACTACCAACATTTGAAGATCTTCCAAGTGTTTTGGTAGCATCAGCCTAGGGGGAGTTTGTAAGGATTCCTGAAGTCTGATGCAACCCAAAACAGCCTAAGTGTCTCAGCAACATGCACTAAGTACTGAAGTGAAGAATGCTTCGGAAGTTTTACACAAAGCATTAGAAAATACTCTAAGTGTAAAATCTTCCGAAGCCAAGACCAATATCTTCCGAAGCCAAACATGAAGTCTTCCGAAGCTTCAACCTATGAAGACAGATTTCTTCCGAAGACTTTTAGTACACATGCTTTATCTGATGTACTGTTCCATAAAGCACCTTTTCCGCTGCATCTCTGTAAAGTCACCAACTTACATGAGTTGGTGAAAAGGTCTTGCTTTTGGTAACTGTACATTGAGGTCTTGAGTCTTCAACTTTCCACTTTATGTACTTTATCCTTTTTGTATTGTATAAGGATGTGAGCTATGGCATGTCATAGTCACAAGGTCAAAAGGTAGATATGCCTTTTGATCCTACAATTGATTTTGTTAGTGTCTAGTCAATTGTATCCAGCTGGCTTTCAAAGTATAGCCGGCTGTAGGTTGTAGTATAAGTATTTCAAGTTCTTGTATCTTTTCTTTATGCTTTGTAACACTTGTAAAAGAACTTGAGAAAGCAATATACTGCATCCTTGAAACCCATATTCTCTTGTTCTGTCTCTTGCTTTACTTGTGTTCTTTGTATCACCTTTGGTTACCTAGTTCACTGTTTGATTAGAGCTTAGTTAATCTCCTCATTGTGTTGTTGTGTTGTAATTGTGCTTAAGCCCTTAAACGGTCCTGCAGAATCATCTTAAATGCACCACTTTACATCCTTAAAAAACTTAAATGCACCTACTTTGCTATAATTTCTAATGAATTATATCTATTTTACACTAATAAATTCTATAATAATAAAATATTTAAAATAAAACGACACACAATACTAATAGTAAAATATAAAATATAGAAAGTATAAGTTATATGTTAAACAAGTTTTGTTTTAAATTATTTTTCAAAAAACTTATCGTTTTGATTTGAAGTTCTAATATAAAAACATCTTTTTCTAAAAACATTAGTTATTAAAAGAAAACTTCTATATTGTTTTATAGATACTTTCTAAACATACTTAAATTATTTGAGCTAGTTATTTGATAGTAGTTAAAACATTTTGTATCATATAATATTTATAGTTATAAGACAACATTAATACACTTTATAAAAAAACATTTTGAAGAGATGTTTTTAAAATATATTTTACAGTTATCATCAAACATAATTTTGGTTTTAGCTTTTATTTAAATTCATAATTTCAAAAAGTTTCTTTTGAAGGTATAGTTTTTAATTTTTGAATGTATTTCAGACGTTATGAGTTTTAGAAAACCAGCGAAACATTTAAAAAATATTCACATTATATTTTCAAAACTTGTAATTTTATTATGAAGTTTATATTAGAAAAAGGAGTTTATTTAATGAATTTAATGATTAGGGTAATAAATAAAGAATAAGTATATTTATCAAGAGAGAGTAATTATTGGTGAATTTTATAATTGATTAAATTTATTAATTAGATTAGATAAAGTGCAAATACATATAACATGTTATTTTATTTTATCGTTGGGTACAGTTGCAAAACTCCCAACAACATTGAAAACTATTAAATTTTATAGCGAGATTTTATTTGTTCCATCGGTGATCATACCTATCGGTAAAAACGGTATTCTAATAGTGTCACACCGTAACCCACATCTAAATTGTTTTGTTTTTATAAAAAGTTAAGGTCTTCGGCTGTTAGTTAAAAATCTTAATAAAACTCTTACAACTCCGCTATTTTGACCATATTATAATGTTCATTTTTTTTAATTTCAATCAATTAAATATCTTTTTAAGCTACTTTGTGAAAAATGGGTTTACAGTATGTAACTATGTATTAATATTCAATTTATCTTATTCTCAATAACATATTTAATTAGTAGCTAGCATACATCAAGTAATATTTATCAATTCCACGTATTAATTTAGTTTCTTTAAATTTACACATTTAATTTTATTTTCTTGTTTATATTCTTTATTTAAAAAATAATTACTAAGTCAACCATCA
The DNA here is from genome assembly GCA_025215565.1 of Flaveria ramosissima. Taxonomy (NCBI): domain Eukaryota; kingdom Viridiplantae; phylum Streptophyta; class Magnoliopsida; order Asterales; family Asteraceae; genus Flaveria; species Flaveria ramosissima. The sequence goes on along the minus strand of JACVEC010000335.1, from coordinate 41,679 downwards.
TCAATTTTTTACCAAACACTCACGAGAAAATTTATATTTCAAATACAATCATAAGTCTAAAGTTACATTACTATTTATCACGTTAAAATTTATGACGACTTTTAAGTTTTAAATGTTTTTTTTTCTGCGTTCAAACTAGACACCAAGTTGCATGCTTTTAATTATTAACCATCCAATGACCCGTAGTTTGATGAAAAAATTGGATCAATTAAATACGATAAGATTTACTAAGAACAAAATCATACTATTACAAAATCATACAACTCTATTTATAATAGACAAAATACGATTTAAACTCTAATTCTTGATTACTCAATATATAATAAAAGAAACTCTAATAATTATCTCTTGACATTTAAGTAAACTATAAGCTAGTACTAATAATTATTTTTAAATCTTTTCTTCTTCATTTGTCTCAACTTTTCCTTCAAGTATATCTCCAACAAATAAGAATTAACTCCATCATTTTTCTCTTTAATCTTGATTTGCACCACCTAAAACTGAATCCCAATTGTTGAAAAATTAGATTAAGCAATACACCAAAACACTTTAATTAATATCAAAACACCACAACTCTTTTTTTTTTTTCAATCTCGCAATTCTAGTTCTAGCTCCGCCTTTTCTTTTGACCACCCAGGTTTTACCTGCAAGGAAAAAACTTACCTCTGGATCGCAATTGTTGATTGTTTTGTCACGCTTCACACTGATTCGTATCTCACTGATTCGTTCAAACTTTGACCCGAATAACCGTGGTCTTATCACACCAAGCTAGTGATCTTCTATTGATTGCTTCACACAACCGATATTCACAAAATCTTAATCGTCTCACACGATCGATTTTGGTTTCTTACGTTGATCTTGATTGCGTCACACAATCAGCACACTTTCAAACTTCTTGATCTCCTCTGATCATCTCGCATGATAGTTATACTCTTGATGACGATAAGTTTTCCACTTCTTATCAACCAATCACAGGTTAATAGTTTCGAATTTTTTTCACAAATTCAATCGAGTGGCTTTGTTCTTCACTTCTTCGGTTGTTGCTCTTGATCTTAATCTCGCTCTAAATGAATTGTTGAAAATATTGGATTGAGCAAATACGATAAGTACCAAGTTCATAAGAACAAAAATCATACCTTTACAAAGATCATACGAACCTATATATAATAGACAAACTCGCATTCTACTTTAACTATAATTCTTAATATAACTCAATATATTAATAAAGTAAACCCTAACAATTATGTCTTAACCCTTAAAGAAAACTATAAACTAATACTAATAATTATCTGTAAATCTTTTTTCATTTATCTCAACTTTTCCTCTAGGCATATCTCAACAAATTACAACTAACTCCATCATAGTTTAATAATATCAAATTGTTTAGCAACGAGTCCCTTCATAAAATTAAGAGTTCGAGTTTCAAAACAACATTTATTAATATCTTTAAATAAACTTCACCGCGTAATCAAGAAATATAAAGTTGTACTATAACATTTAACATTCCCTTTGGAACTTACAACTCCAATCATAAGATTTGTAATTCACCAAACAACGTTGATGGAAACAAAATCGATGGACGTAGCAAATATGCTTTTTGTTTTTAGCCTACCATAGAAAAAGGGTTTGTGGGTGTAATCAAGAAAAGAAACGAAAAAGAAAAAGGAAAAGTAAGAGAGTGAGAGAGACAAGACATACACATAGAGATTGAGGGTGAGAGAATCTTGCTCAACATTTTTATTTTTCCACGCTTCCCGACGCTTTTATCTCAATTAGTCCAACTATATCTAAAGCCCGTTTAGTCTAGCAAATTATCTAAACCTAACAAAATTTAATCTTAATTTCCGACATTTTAGGATTATCTCTAAAGTTTGATATCTTCTTTAACTTAAAACTTAAGTACCATGAATATATTGGGCACATAACCTAACTACCGGATTCGACAAATGGGAATGAAATTCAACCCAATTTATTATAAATATGACTTTTAATAATTTGCTAGAAGTTACGACGCTTATGAACAACTTATAAAAGATCTCTATGACTCTATGCATGGTCAAGAGAGTTAGTGGTGGGCTTAAGAATTTTTTTTCATGTAACTCAAAAAATTTTGAAGGTCATTAGCTATAGATATTAATATGCTTTCATCTGATTTTGACCAGGTTGAGTTGCGTCATGCAATAAAAAATGAAATCAAGTCAAAAATAAAAATTATAGAATAAAAGTTCTTCAATCTTTATTTGAAATTAATAACAGAATTACTATTAAGGATGATATAAAAGAAAATTGGTTATTGTTTTGACAAGAAAGATTATTTAAATTAATATATTTGGGAGGCTAAGAATTAGTATAAAATTAAGCGGGTTAAGTGAAATTGACTTAAATAGTTGTATGAGTATAAAAGTTTATTGTTTAGTTTAAGCTTAAATTATAAAATTAGGTTATTCAAAATGGATTTGAGTTATCTAAATTAATGATTTTATATTAGTTAATCTTTTAATAGTTGGTATATATTAGTAAAAATTTAAATTAAAATTTTCTAAGGATGCAGGTGATCAACCCCCACAATCACCCAATCTCGCAATCATGCTTAAAACCCAATAGTCTATGATGGAACCATGAGAGGAATATCAAAAGGGTGTACCAACCTGCTGTTGATATAAACTGGAATATCTAGCTAGGGTTCTTCATTCCGACTTCGATCTTCATAGCATTTTGAATTATTTAAGATAAATCAAGTGAACTATAAATGTGTTCTTAAAGAAACCTTTCCTAGTGATTTCAAATTTATTGTTTAATTATAAAATTCTGGTTGATTAATCTACTTCAAAGAAGTTTATTAAATAAAAATTCTTTTTCGTAAGCCTGAAACTATAGTTTTCTGTCTAAATCGTGCGTTAATGTAATTATGTTTTTGATATTGCTAATTAGAAAGTAGCGGGTGTCCATATAAAAATTAAAAAGTAGCGCACATTTGCATAAAAGGGTTACACCTTAATTAAAACAGACATTCACAAAACAAAATGGAAGTGTATAGTAGTTACGTAATAGATCAATCCCACTATGCACCCCACTATCAGGGTGAACATTTTACAACACGTTAACATGCATATACATATACATATAAAAACAAATCCATCACAATCACACGCTTTCTCTTTCTACATATTCGCTCTCTATCATCTATATATGCATGCATGCACATATAGATACACGTCATGTATGTACATGCATGAGAGGGTCATACTTTCTTTTTTACCCAAGCACTAAGACGCAGTATGTCACAACTCACAATGTCTATGAGAAAGCTTCATCACTAAGAAACTTCCACCACTCACTCCCAAGAACCCTAATTATTATAATATATACAAAAAGAAAGATGCACAATTTAATTCTTTATAAAATCAAAAAGATATCAAGAATATTAAGCAAATCAAAAGCATACTTCTACTCATCTTCATCTTCTTTTCTTCTTCTTCCTTCTCTCTCTCTCTCTCATCTCTCTCTAAAAATTTTCTTGTGTTTTGATTCCAAAGTACCCTTGAAATTAACTTTCTAAAAGAGAGAATTAAAGGAGATCAAATCTAAACCATGGTTTTCTCACCTGTTGCACCCTTTCTAGATCACCACAATTGGCATCCACAGGTATGATCTTTAAGCTTCTAACCTTTGATATGAATTCTTTTTGTTTCTTATCTTCTTAATCTTACATCCAATCAAAATTAAAAGACTAAAGCATGCATATATGCAAAGAAGAATACATATCTTCTTTAAATCTCTCCTTTCTTGAATATACCATGTATTTTAGCATAAGTACCTTCTAAAATTTACCTTTGTGTTATTGTGTGTTAACTTATTGAAGTTGCAACACCCAACCATCAACAAGGAAATGATCATGGTGGAGGTGAAAACCCTAACTTCCAATCACCACTTGCGCCTCCACAGCGCGGTGGAGAGGGATCAATCAGACCAGGATCTATGGTGGATCGAGCCCGGCTCGCGAAACTACCCATGCCCGAGCCAGGGTTACACTGTCCACGTTGTGATTCAACCAACACCAAGTTTTGCTACTTCAACAACTATAGCCTCACGCAGCCTCGACACTTTTGCAAGACGTGTAGGCGTTATTGGACTCGTGGTGGTGCTCTAAGGAATGTTCCAGTTGGGGGAGGGGTGTAGGAGGAACAAAAGAAGTAACAAACATAGTAGAAGATCAAAGTCTCCAAGCCAAAAGGGGACTAAATCTATAAGTGGAAGTCCTTCAAGGGGTAGTAGTGAAAACATAGCAACAAGTACTCAAATCCCACATCCTCCATCTCTTCAAATGCCCTTCATGAGTGCGTATGGCACCGGTGTTGTGAGCAATATTACATCAAGTCTTGGTGGATTTCATCCTCCAAGTGAAATGGGTGGTTTCCAGTTGGGAACTGGAGGATCAAATGGTAATAATTTGAGTAATGTTTTATCAATTGGAAGTGGTGAGAGTTGGAGATTGCCATTCTTAGCAGGATTTGAAGTGCCTAATAATACCAACTTGTTTCTCTATCAAAGTGAAGGTGCAGTGGAAGCACCAGCATCTTTGATGCTTGAGAACTCTCAAGCAAATCCTCAGGTGAAAGTCGAAGAAAAGCGAGACCTAAATTTATCAAGACAAATTAATGTTGGTGTTTCTGAGAATACTAATCAACAACCATGGCAAATGGGAAGTAATTGGACTGAGTTTTCTGGTGTTAATACATCTTCTACTCCTACAACACATTTCATATAATCTTGATCAAGTTTGAAGCACTCAACTGAGTTGACTAGCCAAACCCTAGTTTGGTAGTAAGCATGTGATATCTAGCTCAAGATTGTTTATTGCTAGCTGAAGAGGAAGAACAAGGAATATTACTATGCATGTGGTAAACAAATTTAATGTGATGGTAAGTAGTATAAAGTGTTTTTAGTTAATCTACTAATTAATGTCTTTAAGAATTCAGTTACTAGTACTTCAGTATTTTTCTAATTAATTGTGTGCAAAGAGTGTGCTACTTTGTGTTGATTATGTTATGATATGATAATCAGCTGGAATTTTCTTTTGGAAATCTGCAGCCCTTAAACTTGTTTATTATTTTCCCTAGTAGCTGAAATTGTCCCTTAATCTTAATTAGTTTCCTAGCTGAAATTGTTAAATTCACACTAGTTAATTGATTATAAACTCCAAGAATAAAATCATGGAGGGCAATTTAATTACTAGCTAGTGTATTTGGATAATAATCAAAAGTATGAACGCATTCCTTGTACTCGATCTAGTGTTTAATGTGGAAAATTAAATTATTTTCAAGAGCAACTCACGTACCCCCTACTTCTTCGCCTTAACACACCAATTCATAATATACCTCATACGAGAATTCGAACTCTCGTTGATCTCTTCCCAAAAGACAAGAGCCTCTACCACTCAATTCTAGACAGAAGGCACATGGAAAATCACATAGCAATCATAAACAAACAAATCATCATTCATCAAAAACTTAGAAACTAAGGAAAAACATTAAATAATGCATTTAGTATGGTGTTGTTTACATATATAAATTTACCTAAAGTTTGTTATTATTCTTACTTAAAGACGTTGTATTGTTCTTTTTAATTTTCTAATAACAATGGTTTATCTAGAAAAAAATAAAAAGTTAGGTTATTTTTGTCATCAAACTGCAGCATGATCATCTAAACATTATAAAGATTTTTTTTTTTTTTTGAAATCTGGTATCTATGAAGATCGAACTCTCCTTCACCAACGCTATAAGAAGGAAAGGCATACAACCGTCATGCATGTTCTTCCTGACAGCAATAATATTCTTCGTCAGTCGTCACTCATAAGTTTGCGGCAAAAGATTGCAAGGGCCCAGCTGTCCTTTATAACAATAAGGAAACAAACTGGCTCATGATCTATGATATTAATCACACACGCACGCATCTTATAATAATAATAATTATTATAAAAATGATATATAAATATTAGTATGTAATAATAAGAAGTAGGAAGATAGATGCTATAGAGACCATCTTAATTTACGTAGTATAGTAAGAGTAACTCTTATGATATTGAATGCCAATAATTGCCACTCAAACCCATGCAAATCTTCCAACCCTAAGTTATCATTGTATTTTATGGGTCCAGAAGTTATTGTAGGGATTAAAAATATTGCACAATTATGGAGTCAAAAAGAACACATCTTACTCGTAATGTGTGTGTGTGTGTGTGTGACACTGTGACTCTTGTCTCTTTATCTGTCTTATTTATGTGTGTGTGAAAAAGTAAGTAAAGAAGTACCTAAATAGTTTGCGAGAGAATTAAATGATGCAGGGTGGTGATAACGAAAATAAAAGGTGAAGGTAATATTCTGATGAAAACAGAGAAAAAAGGGTTAAAGAAGAAGAAAAACGGGTGTGTGTGTGTGTGATGGCAGTCTAAAAAGAAAGGAATCTTAGCAAGGATAGAGCTTTATTAAAAGAGCCAACATAATCACGTACCCTCTCCCAATAAAGTGCCATCCAACCCAAAAAAAATGAAGTCTCAAATCTAGTCATTTCAATCTGAGGTAGGTCCATGTTGGAAATATTATAGTTTGTTTGCTAGTTTATTATTATTATATTATTTGTTCATGGTTGATGTAAAAGAGTCGAGTAGGGTTAGAAAGGATGCTTTCCCCGGTTTAATTTTGCCTATCGTATGGTGTAACATGCTTTCCACTTCGCTGGTCATGATCCAACTGCTATCATAAGAAAATTTTGTTAGTGGACCAAGGGGCTTTAAGCTCTGTAAACACTTTGACGATCAAGTCAAGTCGAGGTTAAGATATGTATACAATCATGTATGTATGTCATAGCATATGTGTGCGTGTTTGGGGAGGAGGGGGGGGGGGTTTCAAATGGAAATTACCTCTCCTTATAGATCGATGGGGAGAAAGAAACCTTCTTATAAAGAGGTGGAAATCTCTTCTACCAGGACATGTTTTTTCTAGGATAACCAAAATCATAAGTTCCTAGATAGGTAATTCATCGGAAGCAAAATGGACAATATCCTAAAATGAATTTATGAGCTATTACAGATGATATCAAAGAGCCAAGGGCAAGACCGTTATGTCCTTAAGGGGCGATGGGGATGTAAGTACCACATTGGTTGGGGAGGAGAATGAAGTATTCCTTATCAAGGGGTGGAAACCTTTTGTAATACCCTAAACTTAAGATATCAACCTCACAAGCAAACAGGGACTCGAAGGTAGCACCCCTTGTAGCGGGTCCAAGAGGCTATGATTGGGTCCAAGATGTAAAGCCCCTAGCTAGTGTCAACACATGGAAGTATGACAAAGATGGGGTTACAGACCATAAAACACGTCTAGACAGTCTGTAAGGTTGATGCATCAGTAAGAAACCACTAATGAATGTTATGGACTATAACACTCAACTATTATGGTCTGTAATGATGGCTAATTTAGCTTATAAATAGAAAGGCCAAGTTACGGTGTTTAGTAATCATACCTTATGATTTGATAATGTAGTGGACAATCTTCATTAGAGGTAATCCAAAAGGGTTCAACAAACTCCAAGGTGCTAGCTTGAATTATGTGAATCAACAATCCGAACCCTTTCAATTTGTCCATGGTTCGGTCACCCAAAAACAAGATCACCACCTCGTTCTCTCTCTAACTTGCAAGGGCAAAAAGGGATACAAAGAAAATATGGTTGCAAAATCAAATCACACCAATTTTGAATAAGTTTACATTCCAATATTTATATGTTATGTTTATAGTCCAATGGAATAATAACATAATCCTATACTTCAGGCACAACTTAATAATCTTTGTAAAATTTAATTCTTATAACTTATGGACCGGCTTACCCATCAGGTTTTAATATAAGGGTAAGGTTATAACAAAAATAGATTTTAATCTAAAATGTCTAACAAAAATTATAGGCTTTATAACATATTTCCTTCTATTATTTTAAAAGATATGGTTTTTGGTTATTGTATCAAATACGTTAATTCATTGTGTTTAATATGTTTATTAAATGAAATATCAGTTTATTATATCATATATATCTCATCATTTGTCATATGTATTAATCATATATTATGTTTTAGGTCATTATTTGTTATTTTTGTTATTTTTTATAGATTATATAAGCTTGTTATCTAACATTATGTTTTACAATTAGAAGTATACAATGATATTATTTTACTAATGTATTTTATAAAAACTCATAGTTCAAGATATCATAACATGTTACTTTTTTTATTGTTTTTTATAGATTATATAAAAAATACACGGATGATCTCTGTGCTCCGGTCAAAATTTCGGATTTGATCCTTAGCTTTTAAAAAACTGAGACATAATCCTAATATTTTATTTATCTTTCACCCGTAGTCCCTAAGTTTGTTAATTAGTAGTTAGTCCTGTTAAAATTGTTAATTAACAAGATAACTTTATCCCAAGTGCCACCTATCTAATTAACTTTTTAATATATATATATATATATATATATATATATATATATATATATATATATATATATATATATATATATATATATATATATATACAAATACATACATACTAGTGGGTAACCCGCGCGTTGCGACGCAGTGAACAATTTACAAGTCTGTACTTGTTATATTTCACTTAATTTATCAATTGTTTTGTTTTATGCTTTAAATCTCTTATACGGCTTATGATTATTATCATATGTTACAACTAACACATTGTTACAAACTAATTAGCATTAACAAGAATATATAGTTGAATGTCTAAATTTTTAAGTAAACATAAATGTTGAACATGAATAAAGTTTAATGAATATTTTTAATAAAATTCACATTCGACATAATATATGTTGAATTGCTTTGATACAACAATGGAAAGATTTGTTATAACATTAGATTAAATATAGATATATTAATATAAAACCATGTGTTACATTTCTTTGAAGCTGATAAGAGTACAATAGGAAAATTTTATTATAATATTACAAATTAAAGCTAGCAATCCATTATATGTTATCTTAAAACTATTACAAAATTACAATATTGTACGTATTAAAGAGATGTTTTATAGATAATAATAAATAATAGATGATATAGATATAGATTATTATTATCATCATTATAATAAAATATTTAGTAATTGTATAGTTAAGTATTCAAATAACATAATACTTATTTATAAATTATTATTATTATTAAAGTATTTGATTAAGTATTCAAATAAGATAAATACTGATTTATAAACTTATATATTAATTTAAAATATTAAAATTATATAATATTTAATGTAGTGAATTAAATAATCTTACAATATTAAATAATGTATTAATCAATTTATTAATTACAAGAAGTTTATTAATAAGAGGTAAAATAAGAATGATTGCATTGAACACTTGTACCTAATGCTTAAAAAGTTATATTAGGTGTCTTAATTTTTTTTTTGTAATATTACATGTGTATCCTAATGTTTTGTTTTATATAGTAGTATAGTAGACACCCTCGCTTCGCCACGGTTTGATTTCAAATGTACATGTGAACGTTGCAATGATAGTTTATGGGATTATCATGATTTTATTGAGTTTAATGATATAGGCGCTCAGATTCTCATGGAAATCTACATATGCTTTAGTGATTCGTTATTATATCGTTGTGATACTATTATTGAACATATGATATTTAATAAGTTGTGGATATCATGCATTAAGTTATATTATACTATACTAGTAGAAATGTCAGCGCGTTACAACGGTAAACTATTACACAATTTTTTTGGTAATTTGATTTTAGTCAGTATCGGCTCGGTGCGTTATGACGTAAATTAAAATATCAAAATTTAATTATTGAAAAATTGAATGAAAGAAAACAATTACGTATATCACAAAAGTATTTAATACAACTATATTATCCTAACAAGATTAGTGAAAGCATGAGGTAGTTATGGTCGGAAATCACTTATTACCTAGATTTTAGGGGGGGTTTCATTTTTGAATGTATGTTAGAGTTTTATGATCATTGAAGACAGTTTTTGGTAGTGATTTGCATAGATCGGAGAAAGTTAATAGAGAAATTATCAGCATAAATTACCACTTAGATTGTTATTGAACTGTTAATAAATAACAACCGGCAAGTGAAATGGGAAGAGGGATGAGTGCTCAATCGTGATAAATGAACGACATTGAAAGTGAATGATGGTTTTGTTTGGCCACATATTTATAATTTAGCATTTGTGTTATAAGCATCACATGTCATACTTTATTGTAATAGCATAAATGAAATAAAATGGTAATTTTTAAAAAAATTTTAAACATGACTTTTCATATGACTGTCTTAATCAATATGTAAAATTACCATTCGATCATCCTTTCACTTTTATTATAAAAGATATAAATAAATATAAAACTAATAATATACCCCTAGAAAAATATTAGTATTATAGTTATTATAAATATGAAGATATATATATATATATATATAAGTTTTATTTAAATATTTAAATAAAATAATACTTAATTTAAATAGTATTTAGTTATAAATATATAATTAGTAGATATAAATTTAAATGTCAATTTATAGTATCATAAATAAAATAAAAATTAATGAAGTTAACTAAACAATATCATATCATTAAGTAATGTATTAATAATTAATGTTTATTAAATACATGAATGAGACAATGCAAAAGTGTCTAACTATATAAAAATTTAATGGATAAATTTATCATATTACCCTTAAAGTGTTTTAAAATATTAATCAATTAATTATTCTACCCCTATTATATGTCTTACACTGCTTTGTACATATGGTTTCAAAACTTATATACTTGGCAAAATTACATCTTTATCCAAAAATATGATTATATAGTAGTATAGATGATAATATGTTAAAATAACATTTATGACTTTTTCAAACTTTTTAGTTTTGTTGTTTTATTATTTATTATTGTTGTGTTAATTATTTAGCTGAGTATATTTAAATATTAAGAATAGAAATGTTTTTTAAAACGTTTTCTTTTAAATTGTTCTATTTTTTAACCATATTTCTTAAAGCGTTTTTGAGTTTATTTTAATATATTATTTAAAACAATCCATTTTTTAAACCTCTTTTTTAATATTGTTTACTTTTTTAATGTTACTTTTAAGATTGGTCATTTTGTAGAGTTTTCTAAACCGTTCAATATTTAACCGTCCCTTTTTACGATCATTCATTTTTGAAATTTTTTAAAACCATTTGTTTATTAACAACAATTATAAAACACTTGGTACGTCCTTTTAAATCGTTTAGTTTTTTGAAATGTTTTTCTTAAAACCATCTTGGCTTTTGAAATGTCATTCTTAAAAACATCCGGTTTATTAAATGCCATTCTTATAATCAAACAATTTAAATAAAGTTAAAAATCAAATGGTTTTCAAATAAAACGTTTTAGAAGACGAAGCAATTCTAAAATAGACTTTTGAAATGCTGAGCGTTATAAAGAAAGGTTTTGAAACACACTTTTTAAAAGAAAAGATTTTTATAAGATCTTAAAATTATGTAAAAGAACTTTTGAGTAAGAACAATTTAGTAATGTTTAAGAAAACAATCGATGATGTTTAAAAGGAATGAGTTTAAATAAGACATTAAATACCAGAAGAAAAAACTTTGAAAAATGAACGATTTTAAAAGTAAGATTTAAAAGTCAAACATTTTATATAAAGACATTTAAATACATAAGTTTTAAAAACATATAATACTTGCATGGCTATTAAAGAAGTTGTTTTAAAGTTCAAACGGTTTAAGAAAGATGGTTGAAAAACCAAATATCTTTTTTAAATTATTTTAAAAGAGTTTTATTTTTTATTTTAAAAGCTATACTTATAATAAAAAAAAGGTAATAATAATAAAATAATAAAAATAGAAATAAATAAATTATTTTAAAAAACAAAAATATAAATGTTAATTTAATAAATACACACACATATGTGTGTAGTTTAAAAATAAATTACATGGATGATCCTTAGGGTAAAATGATCATTTTGATAACTTTAACATCATTAATTATTAGTTAGATTATAGATGTAAGAGAAATAAAATGTCAAGGATCATATGCGTAATGTTTAAACTTTTTGGACCAAATCCAAAACTTTGATGAGACCATAAGGACTACTATGTAATTTACTCTTATATGAAAATGTTGTTATCTATTATTATGGTTTATAATTAAAAGTGTATAATTATGTTATTTTACTGATGTATTCTTTAAACTTATAGTGTTTAAAATAACATAATGACGATAGAAAACATAATGAAAAATTTATCATTGTGTTTTATTTTTATATTACTAGATTAATTTTTTGAACAACATGTATTAGATTAATTAGTTATTAATTTATCATTATATTTTACATACTAGAAATACATAATAGTGTTATTTCATCATTATATATATATATATATATATATATATATATATATATATATATATATATATATATATATATATATATATATATATATATATATATATATATATATATATGTGAATCCAAGGATCGTCGACAGGAATTATCAGTGAGAATTGATTTCAAGTCAACGTTAGCGGAATTAACGTTGATTTGGTTTAATTGTATTTGAACAACATTCAATGTCAATAAGATATCAAGAACACACGACACAAAACACAATTAAAGATTAATTAATGTTTTATTAAAATGTATTGAAGATTACAAAAGAATGAAACAATGAATGCTATGATGGTTGTATATGTTATGATGATCGAAAGACTTTTGATGATTGCTGTAATGCTGTTGCTGTTTTGCTGCTGTTTAGCTGCTGAAACACAGCTTAAATTGTTGTTGTTTTGTTGCTGAAACGCAGCTGTTTTTATGTTGTAAAGTTGCTGATTGTGCTGAATGAATGCACCCCATAATGATGTTGAAACGTTGTTGTTTATGTACTAAAAGTCTGCTGAAACACAGTTCTTATGTTGCTTATTTGCTGCTGCATTTTGCTAATGTTTCTGCTATGCAGCCTCAAAGGAGGCGCATCATATGTGATAGGGGGCGCAACAAAGTGTTGTGGGAAGAATGTGATGTATAGGAGGTGCATATGTTGCAGAACCAACTCAGAAGGCACATCACACAACAAGGAGGCACACCAAATTGTTAAAGGAGTGCACCAAATTCCCTTTGTGAGCTGTTCAAACTACTGCTGTGTGAGCTGTTTTTGCTGTCCAATTTTGATACTAAATTGTTTGTGTATTGATGCAAAAATGTTGTTGAAATGTACCTCTTAGTGTTGCTTATTTTCTGCAACATTTGGGTTGATTTTGATGTTGTCAAACTCATGTAGAAACTGGTCAAAGGGGGCGTAGCAGACTCAAAGGGTGCACCAAACTGCCCTGTAGCAGCCCTGTAGCAGATTCAAGAATCGGTCCAAAATTCGTGTTGATAAAGCTAAATCATGTTCAATTGTTGTTGTTGTTTGTGTATGATGAATTGAACATGAATTTAGATCATAATTCAAATCCAAATCAGAGAATCAATAAAGAACACTAAGAACTTTAAAACCCACTTACTTTTGCTTTGATTCAATCCATAATCTGTTGTTGTTGCAGATTTTTCTTGTTGAATTGATGTAGAAACATCATACTAATGAATCAAAATCATTGTTGATTCAAATCCTTTATTTAGATCTGAGAATTGCTGAAGAACACCAAGAACACACACACTAGTGTGGTAAATGTCGATCTTTTGCATCCAACACCAATCTTCCTCAAATCTGATCCAATCTGCAATGTTTTGCTTCCAAATGATGATTTGATCATAGATAATGATCAAACAACATCAATTTCATGTTGAATCCATCAGATTCATGATGATTACCGTGGATCTAATGATCAACACTCATGAACTTATTCTTCAAGCTATCTTCAAATCTTCTTCCTATTTTAGCAATCTAACCATGAAATCTGATCAAAAGCAATATGAATCCATCAACTCTCGCTCTAATACCAATTGTGTGCTCCCGATTTGAATGGGATCCATGAGCTTGGATCTTAGGATTCAAATTGTATAATCTAGATTTGATGGAATGATGCTAAAAGTCAATCATGATGAACACAAAAGTGTTTAACGCTTGTTGTTTATTGATTTGATGATGAATTCATCATCCATGAAGGATGATGATATGATGTTGTTGATGGAATGTGATCCTCACACTTGGTGGTGAACCATCCATCTACAAATGATGTAAGTTATTCTATTTATACTAATCTAAGACAATTACAATGTAAAACCCTAGACTAATAATTTTGACTCCTTGTTGACTTGTTGACTTCAAGCTTCAATTCTTCATCTTCTATGTTGACTTTTCTGTTGACTTAGAAATCTTCAATTTATTCTTGTTGATCAAAACCTAACAATATATATATATATATATATATATATATACATACATATACATATACATATATACATATACATATACACATATACATATACATATACATATACATATACATATACATATACATATACATATACATATACATATACATATACATATACATATACATATACATATACATATACATATACATATACATATACATATACATACATATATATATATATATATATATATATATATATATATATATATATATATATATATATATATATATATATATAGGGTTAGGTTCTTTGCAGGACTCACTTAAAAATAAGAACTGTAGGAACGATTAGTAGCCATTGATTATATTAATGAATGGATGAGATAGAAATGGGTAATAGAGTAATTAACAAATTATTTAGTAAATGTATATTTAAATGCAAAGGGTAGAGTTGTAAAATCATTTATTCATTTTTTTAGAAACCTACTATTTTAGAGGGTGATTCGTTGTAATCCTCCCTAAATCAAAATCAACTACAGATAATCTCTAATTTCAAAGATTCATCAATCGGCTTTACATACAGATAGATCACTAAGCTACGACGGTGGTTGAAAGCGTGAAGCAGAGGTTAACAGTAAGTTTTTAACCTAAAACTTTTGAGTATTTGATTATTGTATTGTGGATTTCTTATGTTTGTGTAAAACCTTTCAAATGATACTCATTTAACAAGTAATCGATTGATGTTACAGATTGTTGAGTAGTTTTAGGTTTGGTTTGAGATATGTTTCACTTTCATATGTAAAGAACACATGACAACAGCATGTATGATGTTTATAATGTAAGAAATCAGGTTTGAGGTTTAAAATGTTGGTAATTAGGGTTCTTGTGAACTGAAGTATTATTTTTATGTTACAGGAATTATGTACTCTGTTTTGGGAAATTTACATATGTGTATATAGTATGCTTAATAATTTAACAAGTAATCGATTGATGTTACAGATTCTTGAGTAGTTTTAGGTTTGGTTTGAGATATGTTTCATTTTCATATTAAAGAACACATGACAAGTTTATAATGTTACAAATGGGGTATGAGGTTTAAAATCTTGGTAATTAGGGTTCTTGTAAACTGAAGTATTATTTTCCTGTTATAGGAATTATGTACTCTGTATTGGAAATTTACATATGCGTATATAGTATGCTTAATAATTTCTAATGTTGTTAACATTAATAATGTACATGATCTTAGGTGAAACGTATACATAAATCTGAAATATGATGTTAGGAAATGGAGTTATGGGTTTTTTATATAGTATGCTTAATAATTTCTAATGTTGTTAACATTAACAGTGTATCATGTTCTTAAGTGAAACGTGTAAGGATTCCTTTAAGTCTGATGCAAACCAAAACATCCAATGTCTCTCTGCAACATGCACTAAGTACTGAAGTAAGAAATGTTTCGGAAGTTTTACACAATGCACTAGAAAATACTCTAAGTGTAAAATCTTCTGAAGCCAAGACCAATATCTTCCGAAGCCAAACATGAAGTCTTCCGAAGCCTCAGAGACAAAGTCTTCCGAAGCTTCAACCTATGAAGACAGATTTCTTCCGAAGACTTTTAGTATACATGCTTTATCTGATGTACTTTTCCTTAAAGTTGGACACCTTTCCGTTGCATCTCTGTAAAGTCACCAACTTACATGAGTTGGTGAAAAAGTCCATGCTTTTGGTAACTGTACATTGAGGTCTTGAGTCTGTATCTTTTTACTTTATGTACTTTATTCTTTTTGTAATATATAAGGATGTGAGCTATGGCATGTCATAGTCACAAGGTCAAAAGGCAGATATGCCTTTTGATCCTACAATTGATTTTGTTAGTGTCTAGTCAATTGTATCTAGCTGGCTTTCAAAGTATAGCGGGGTGTAGGTTGTAGTATAATTATTCCAAGTTCTTGTATCTTTCTTTATGCTTTGTAACACTTGTAAAAGAACTTGAGAAAGCAATATACTGCCTCTTTGAAACCTAACACTCTTGTTCTGTCTCTTTGATTTACTTGTGTTCTTAGTATCATCATATTGGTTAATCCAGTTCACTGTTTGATCAAAGTTTAGTTGTTCTCCTCATTGTGTTGTTGTGTTGTAATTTGTCTAGCCCTTAAACGGTCCTGCAATTGGTATCAGAGCTTTTCAGGCTCTTGATATAAGATCTCACCATCTTAAGATCCCTCACACACACAAAAACTAAACTCTCCAAATGGCATCCATCTCAAAGACTGATATGGAGACTGGAACCATGAACAAATCCCCACTGATCACTCTTGATGACTTTGACACCTGGTGTATGAGAATGGAAGGTTTCATCAGGTCTCTGGATTCAAGAATGTGAGAATCTGTTGAAAATGGACCTTTCATACCCAGCACTCCTTCTGCTACTGGTGCTGGTATGATACCAAAAGATGTGGCCAACTACTCTAATGAAGATAGAAAGAGAGTAGAGAATGATAGGAAGGCCATGACTGCTCTTCAGACTGCTCTCCCAAACTCTGTGTACAGAGGCTTTAAGAAGTGCAAAACAGCTAAACAGCTGTGGGATGCACTGAAGCTGATGTATGAAGGCTCCTCTGAAGCCAAGGAGAACAAGAAGGATCTCCTGAAGCAGCAGTTTGAAAACTTCACCTTTAAAGCAGGTGAAACCATGACTCAACAATACTTCAGGTATGTTGAGTTAGTGGATACCCTAGTGGATGGAGGAATTCCTCTTGAGAACAGGGACATTGTAAGGAAGTTCATGTCCTCACTTCCTAGGCAATGAACACACTACTGTGTGGTGATCAAGAGGACTGAGAACCTTAAAACTCTTACTTTGACAGAGTTATATGGGATTCTCAGTGGTTACCAGATGGAGATGAACATGCAAGGTTCATCTGGCAACTCCAACAATCAAATGGGTTCAGCCCTTCATGTGGTTGAAAGGGATAGCATAGAACCCCAACATCATCTCATATGCTACCCTGACAACTCACCAAAGGGTCCTTTCATCACCTTCCCGGAGACACCCAGGGAGAACTTCTCTCAAGGAAGCCCATTCCAAGAGAGAAGCTCTTCTCAAGCCTTTGTGTCTACTGATGAAAGCTGTGGGAACTCTCTCTTCACTCTTGAAGACCTGGACTGTATCCATCCAGATGACCTGGAGTACATGGAGATAGTTCAGCAGATGGCTCTTCTCACCCACAGAGCCAAGAAGTTCTACAAGAGAACAGGAAGGAGGTTTCCAAGCAATGCTGTGACATCCGTCACTTTAAGGTCCGTCAATTAACGTGTTTGTCCGTCATCTATTCTATGATCGGTCATTCCTCATCTCTATTTGACTCTTTATGTGGATATCATGTGTGCTTATCATCGTTGTGTGTGCATTCGTTATAACCATGTGTTAACCTTAAAAAGACTTTTAAAGCCTTCATTTTTTTTGAAAACGTCAAATATATCATTTTATAAATATAATAAATGTTTTTAATATAACCATTTCTTAAGTCATAACAACGTTAAATGAACTTTTACAATTATAATAAAACATCTAATAAAGTCGTTTTTCAACCGAACCAAATTTGGGAAAACTCGGGGGTTAAGTGCAGGGACTAAACTTGTAATTTTGCAAACTTGGGCTGGGTATAAATACCCTCATACCAGCCCTAATCCTCATTATCACCATCTTCTTCATCTTCATCCTCTTCACACACAAAATCACCATTCTTGCACCAAATCCAACCCGAGAGGTCTTGTTTTCTTCGTTTTGACATCGTCTACAGCTTAGACTACCCCTTTCTAGCAGGTAGTTGTCTTTGGTTGTCCGTTTTCTAGCCTTTTCACGGCTGTCCAAAACTAGGGTTTCGGGTTCAACCCGAACACACAAGGTCGTATGGGTGCGTGTGAGGTCTCTTTGCTTGTGTTTCATGTTTGTGTATGTTTGTTGAGTGTTTCTGGAGGTCTTTGTGGTGTAAAACCCGTGTTTAGAGCAGCTCGGGGGCTGCTCATCCCGACCACAGTCGCGATTCTACAGATCAGGCGACTGGGTCATCCATGCGATTGAGCCGTGCGACTGAGTGGGTCGTGCGACTGGATCATGCGTCTGAGTCAACCGCGCGACTGAGTTGTGCGACTAGGCATGTCGTGCGACTGAGTTGTGCGACTGAGTGTCTGTATGCGATTGAGTCATGCGTGCGAATGAGTGTATGCGATTGAGTCATGCGATTGAGTGATTGTGTGCGATTGAGTCAGGTGACCGACTGAATGTGTGCGAATGTGCGTGATTCGCACGACTGGAGTCCAATCGCACGAATGAAGGTTCAATCGTACGAAAGTAGCTAATTCGCACGATTGAAGGTTGATTCGTGCGTATGGAGGTTGAGTCGTGCGATTGGGTGTTGTGTGGTACGACTGAATGCCAGTCATACGAATGAAGGCTCAATCGTACGAATGAAGCTGATTCGCACGATTGAGGGTTGATTCGCACGAATGGAGGTTGAGTCGTGCGTCTGACCTTGTTATGCGACTGAAATTGTGGTGTTTGATCCCTTGTGCGTGGTGTGAGTATGTCGTGTGATGTTGAGGTAACATTAACACAATAATGCCATTGTTCGGCCACAAAGATTAAAGTCAACGCGAGAAAGGGCACACATACCATTTTGAACAAATTGAACTAACGTTTTACAACGATCAACTGACTTAAAACTATTGACACTTATTCAATGCTTCTTCAATAACAACGAGACTTTTACTTAAACATCATCATTAATGGCGACAATGTCTTGTACTTGGATCTACATAAGATCTAGTACGTGTGTCAGTCTGTGTGTGTTATACGCGACCCAGCCGATACGACCCGAACCGACCTATCATTATTGCGCGCTTATACATATATCATATCATTAATGCTATACAATAACTGTCAATAGGTGTTTGACTGTTTATTTGCATTCAACATTTGGGATACATCGATCATACATACTTACCACCTAACAAGTGAGTTTCGTGGCCCCTTTTTACGCTTATACAATATTTCAATCATTTCCAACTTGGGGGAAAAGTATGCTTACACAATTTCAATGCTGTACAACTTACATACATTTTACATACAAGGAATCAACGTGATACTGTGTTGCAAGTACTATTTGATACATGCTTGGGTCTGCTGTGTGGTTCTATCTTTGCAACTATTTAATTCCAGTGTGGGAACCGACGGTTAGGTATTGGTAGTACTACTGGGTTGACACCCCCACCCTCGTTCGATGGTATACTAGTTGGTACCATCAGTGGCCAGGAACGGGCCCTTGGGTGAATATATGCCGACAATTTCTTTGTGTACGTCGCTAGGTTTGGTTGCAAAGCTCATGTCATGTGATATTTACTTGTGTATATAATTGTATTCACGGTATTTCAACGCGCTTATTTATTACAGCATCACTTACATTTTTATTACATAAACCTGCGAACTCACCAACAATTATGTTGACCGTTTTAAGCATATCTTTTCAGGTGATCATGCAAGTCCAGGAATCTAGGTGTGCTGCCTTAGTGGAGACCCTAGGATGCATTTTTGGGACTTAGCTCATGTTTGATAAACAATCTTTTGAACAATGTTAACGCTTGTAAACAATTATCAACTTTTGAAACTTGTTCCCGGGTTGTGGGAATTAACATTTACAATTTCATCTTTATGTGATTATGTGTATCATTATCATGCTATGCTTATGGCTATGTGTCGTGAACATTGACTAAACACGACACAAGTCCCCTTGTTGTCGGGTGTCGTCATGACAAGCTTGTCATCATTTATTTATATTGCTCTCTATCGCTTACCATGTGTTATGACGATCCCGGTCTCGTTACATCCCCGTGTTTCCGCTTTTAGCGGGGGTGTGACAAATGCAACCATGGAAAGTTTGGGCTGGATAAAAGCAAAGTTAAGTGTTACAACTGTAACCTGATGGGCCACTTTGCTAGGGAGTGTAAGGCACCTAAAACAAATGGTGGCCAAACACAAACCAGACCAAACTACACTGACAAAGCCCCTCAGAATGAGAAGCCAAAGCAACATGCTGTTGTTGCTGTTGAAGAGGGAGGCTTTGACTGGAGCTTTCAGGTGGAAGATGCTTCTCCAAACCAAGCACTTATGGCAGACCATGATGAAGCCAAGGTATTGGAACATCTCTGTACTCCTGAATGCATTGCTAAAGTTAACAGATACAGGTCCTACAACTTAGAAATGATATATGATCTTGAGTCATTAAACATATTAAAATCTGATTTTAGAAAGTCTGAAAATGATTACAAGTTAAAGATAGAGGACTTGGAGAAAACCATTTCAGTACTAAAACATGAACATACAGATTTTAAGACTCAGATCCAGGATCTCATAACTAAGTTGACTGAGTTCCAGGCTTGTGATAAGCAAAGCCAAGGCAGAAAAGAGTGTTCTTGAAGAAGAGACCTTCAAGAACATGATATCCTCATCCCTGCACAACAAAGTGTGCTATCAAAATAGACAGGGACTGGGATCAAATGAGATAGCTCCTCCACACACAATCTTGTCTGTAAGATCTCCTAGGTGTGGAACTTGTGAAGATGAGCTTCCTCTCATAGATCCTATAAGTGAGGAGAATGAAGAAGAGATAGTGAAGAAGTCCTCTGAGAAGAGTGAAGAAGAGGATTCTTCCAAGGGCCACTATCCTTCTGAGGAGAAAAAATCTACCGTGATGACCAAGTCCAAGAGAAAGAAATTGATCAGGAAGAGTAAAAGAAAAGCAAAGAAGGCTCAAGAGATCAATGCTACTTTTGATTCTAAGCAGAAACAAGTTTTTATCTCTGCAGGTTTTAAAGTAGTAAGGACTGAAGACATCAACCAAGACTCCTCAGCTAAGAGTCATGGTTCTTGTTCAAATCATCTCAGTACAAAGAAGAAGACTGAGCTGCTATGTACCACTGCTGCACAGCCTGGACCATCAAACTCCAAGAACAGTTCACAGCCCAAAAGAACTGTCTCAGCATCAGCCTAGGGGGAGTTTGTAAGGATTCCTTTAAGTCTGATGCAAACCAAAACATCCAATGTCTCTCTGCAACATGCACTAAGTAGTGAAGTAAGAAATGCTTCGGAAGTTTTACACAATGCACTAGAAAATACTTTAAGTGTAAAATCTTCCGAAGCCAAGACCAATATCTTCCGAAGCCAAACATGAAGTCTTCCGAAGCCTCAGAGACAAAGTATTCCGAAGCTTCAACCTATGAAGACAGATTTCTTCCGAAGACTTTTAGTATACATGCTTTATCTGATGTACTTTTCCTTAAAGCTGGACACCTTTCCGCTGCATCTCTGTAAAGTCACCGACTTACATGAGTTGGTGAAAAGGTCCATGCTTTTGGTAACTGTACATTGAGGTCTTGAGTCTGTATCTTTCTACTTTATGTACTTTATTCTTTTTGTAATATATAAGGATGTGAGCTATGGCATGTCATAGTCACAAGGTCAAAAGGCAGATATGCCTTTTGATCCTACAATTGATTTTGTTAGTGTCTAGTCAATTGTATCCAGCTAGCTTTCAAAGTATAGCCGGGTGTAGGTTGTAGTATAAGTATTCCAAGTTCTTGTATCTTTCTTTATGCTTTGTAACACTTGTAAAAGAACTTGAGAAAGCAATATACTGCCTCCTTGAAACCTAACACTCTTGTTCTGTCTCTTTGCTTTACTTGTGTTCTTAGTATCATCATATTGGTTAATCCAGTTCACTGTTTGATCAAAGTTTAGTTGTTCTCCTTATTGTGTTGTTGTGTTGTAATTTGTCTAGCCCTTAAACGGTCCTGCAAAACGTATACGTAAATCTGAAATATGATGTTAGGAAATGGAGTTGTGGGTTTTTTTAAAAAAAGAGTAAAGCAGGATGCTTGATCAAGAAAGCTAAGGGTCAAATACGCGTATCGTATTCTTCTATCTAAAGAAAAGAAGCACCTGGAAAAGATAATGAAGGAATCCAGCGGTTTAGTGAATCGTGAATGAGTAGTTGATATGTTAGAATGTTATTTTGACTTTAAACGACTTAGTAGTTTGATGGTTGGTTAACATTATGGAATTTTGGTTTTAGAACAATCTTAAACATCTGGTATGTTCTGGGTAATGCAATGACCAATATGTTTTTTGTATTTCAAATTATACTTGTATGGATGTTATGTTTGTGTATAAGAAAAAGATTGGAAAGTTGGTTGTCATTATACCTTGATTACATATAGGCAAAACTGGATTACATACAGGTAATCTTTTAATAAAAAAACAAGCAGGTGGAAATGTGTAGGTTGGTTAACTAAAAGGTAAAACAACAGAGCATGTTTACGTATACGTAATACTGTTGTGTGTAAGTTTATGTGGTTTACACATATTTGATATGGGTAATGATGCAATGGTGTAAACACGATAAAGATTTATGTCGAAAGTGTTTTGTTGATAACCAGTAAGACATGGTCATGTAAAGTACTTAATTGGTTATGGTTATGTAAAGTTCTTACTTGGTTATGTAAAAATATGTTGTTTTACATGTAGGTAAAAGTATGCATACAGATGTAGAAACTAAAGTAAACATTCTTATGCTCAATTTAATATTTATTTACATATATGTAAAATAATTGAAAAATGATATAAAGTAACACACACGCGTTGTTAACTTACAATTAAATGGCCATATACATAACACTTATGAAGTACATTAGTAATGGTAATGTGTCAGATCGAACTAACCAGAAATTATCCCCATGTATATATTTGTCGAAACAAACAAAAAAAATTATTGTATAGATAAAGTGAAAGTCATATAGAAAGACTAAAAGTTAATAAATAAATAAACACAAAGTATCGACTTTAAAATTCTGAAACTATTAGAGACGGTGAATAAGGTATAGAATCTCCTAGAAAGAAAAAAGATACCATTTATACTTGTATAATCTTCCAACGTGCAGAAAGGTAATTTCGATATATTTCATATTTACCATAATAGATTCGATGTTTTTAGATCACCCGAAAAGGGGGGTTCCACCAGAAGCGAAGAAAGGGAAGAGGAAGAGGAAGGGGAAAGGGAAGGTTGGCTGTTGGTGGTGTTGGACACGATGGAAACCGCCGTAATCGTGTCGAAGATAGTGGCAATCTTTTTCAATCCTTTAGTTGCAGATGTGAAAACAACCATTAGGATCATATAAAATGCAATAAGATCTTTCAGGTGCAATACAAGATGATAATTCTAAATATAATAATGACCTCCATTATGATAATGCCGAGGAAGATGATCTTAACACTCCCGCTATCGATATTCTTTCATGTGAACATGTATACCTTGTAGAATAACACACCAAACGTTAATGACATCATCATCGTAGCATCATCTTCATCTTCGACTCATCTGCATCTTCATCTTCGTCTTCTATGAGTCCCTTCATGACATCATCATCTTAATCAACGTTAATGAGGACTTTCCGATTTCAAGGAGTTTTCTCTTAAACTATGATGATACTGAATTGATTTATCATAACATTAATTTTGAATGTATTGAGTAGATGATGAATTTTGAAGATGATGATAAGATGAACTCCTAAACGAATATTGATTTTTATTTTATGTAAATCTGTAACTTCCCTAATTAAAATGAGTAAAAAAAGGAAATTAAGTAATTCTAAAATATAAAATGATATTAATACCCTTTATGATTAAATTAAACTAAAATTTAAAATATACTAATCAATGGTTAGGATGTGTTCTCGTAGTTCTCACGATCTTTAGGAGTTCTGAAAACATCCTGACCCTATATATATATATATATATAATTCATCAATTTAGAAAACAAAATACTACTAAGCTAGAAAAATAGGAACTAATAGAAATCAAAATAAACTGTATTAAAGGCACAATGACAAGTAGAAATCATATTAGCTTAAAAACGTAATAAAATTATTATCTTTTTGTATAAATATATTGTACTCGTTTTAAAAATAATATCATATATAAAAGTTATTAACGTTAAAAAAATGATAAAATTTTAAAAAAATTTAACAATAGCAAGTTGGGATACATGTAGTAAACACATGCTTTCATCTTTTGGCATAACCATCAGTTATACAGTGGAATTTTGAGCATAAGATTTCAGAATCTTTCATGTTTTCAATCGTTTATCGATGTGAGTCCACTTCCATTAGTGAGACTTTCTATAAATCGCAGATTGCAACCATTGGGTCTTTCAATTAGCTGAAATAACATCCTTGATTTTAGCATATGCAAGATCGTTAGTTGGACGTCGATGATACTCCTTTGTTATAGATGGATTATCAACACATTTCGAAAATTCTTAAACATATGTCAAACTAATTGATACGTGGATTCTTGATTCAGAAACACTTAAGGATAAATATCAATCACTTTTAGTTAGTTGCTGCTCCTGAAATGATTGAGAAGAGTTACTAATTAGGCACAAAGGAGTAAGCAATATTGTGTTTGCTTCATTAAAGAAACTATTGATCCCATAAAGTTGTATATACCAAGTAAACAAAATAAATCAATTTGATAGTGGTTTAAATACCTAATAGATGTAACAAATCGATGAACTTTTGTGACACCTTCTTCGATATATGAGCATATGGAAGTTCCTTTTCTAAGGTTTCGCACCATATTAGTATT
The DNA here is from genome assembly GCA_025215565.1 of Flaveria ramosissima. Taxonomy (NCBI): domain Eukaryota; kingdom Viridiplantae; phylum Streptophyta; class Magnoliopsida; order Asterales; family Asteraceae; genus Flaveria; species Flaveria ramosissima. The sequence goes on along the minus strand of JACVEC010000335.1, from coordinate 16,590 downwards.
TATCTTAATACCAGGAAAAAAATTATATTATAGTGATTATTTTGATCTTTTGAAGCGGTTCACGAATCGATGAATGTATGCGCTGTAAAAGATGTCACTTTTTTTAAACGCTCAATAAACACACTACAAAAACAAAAGTCACTCGGCATTCTAAACCCATTTAAGGCGGTTTTAAACTGATGTGCTTTGTTAAAAGAATATAATGGCTTTTGTTAAGAAAATACACGGGTGTTGTGGAATTAAGGAAACATATTATTTATTTTAAATACAACGCTCTCATCAATGGCGGAGCTAGAACAAAAGTTGATGGTGGTGGGGGGGGGGGAGTCATGGAACCTAAATTAGGGCAGTCGTACACAATGTATATAAAATTTTCGGACGAAATACATATAAGCTTCCACTTCTAACCCGGGCCTTAACTAACCTCTGCCCATGGTTCTCGTTTACGTAACACTGTAAAATATATTTTATAAGTACAAAATTATTGGTTTTATACAACGGTTTTTAGTTACAAAATATAGTTGTTCATGGAAATTTAAACAAAAATATTATCCATACTAAATTATTGTAAACTACTGTTGGAAATTAGTAAAAAGTGGGGTTTTCACTAACTTTAAAAACTAATAATTATTAGTTTTTGTTACTAATATAATTATTATTTATTGGGTTTGTATTCTATGATATGAGAGGGTTACAACAAATCAAATCGTGTCCAAAACGAATCTAGGATGAATGAGATATCGATTCTCAAGATTGAGTAGTTGAAACATAAAAACAGTGGAAATTATTGAGTCCATCTGCTAAGCGACCTACTGCTACTGCAGGTGGTGAGTGTCGAGGTTCATCTACTTAAAAAACATATTTTAGCACTCAGTTGCTTAACTGTTGCAAGTTTGTTCAGCTTTAAACACTAAGCACGTTTAAAACTTTTCGGACTGATTAAACTCACTAAATCACATTTAAAACTCACATTAAATCAGTGTTAATGTTTAGACTCTTGATTAAACTCTAGAATTAACAATATAAATACAATTCATGGGTGCACTGTTGAGTTGCTAGTTGATATATGTTTCACACATCTTAATCTGAAGATTTTGTGTGTTTTCAGCACTTCAGAGTAGTATTGTAATCTATATGTTGGCTGATATATGTTGATATATGTTTCACTAAGTAGTGTAATCTGTTTAGGCTATTGTACCTTACGAGACAGCGAAATTCACCTGGATGGTTTGAAATTTGTTTTAAAAAACCTCTGTTGAGTAGAAATCCTCAATCATATCTCTTTTCATTGTTCTTGTCATTTCTGTTTCTTAAGTTTATTTTCTTTTTTATAATCATTCTTATTTCCTTTACTTTCCTGCATGTAGAAGTAAAATTCACAAGTTTGCCCAATTTACGTTTTAAAGTATATGGGGTTTCACCTAAATAATAAAAATTAGAGTTATTTGTCATTTTCGTCTATAAGTTTTGGTCTGTTTTGTCATTTTCGTTCAATTTTTTTTTTCTCGTTTGAGTCTCTGACTTTTTTAAAAGAGACATTTTCATTCAGTTTTGTTAACTTAATTAATTGTGTTATTAAGTTAGGGTCATTTAAGTTATTATATAAATAAAAACTTAAATTAAATAATTTATATAATGACTTAAAGACCTCTAACTTAATAAACACAATTAACTAAGTTAACAAAAATAAATGAAAATAACAAATTTTTAAAGAGTAAGGGACCTAGAAGGAAAAATAATCTTTGTATAGAAATGACAAAACAGAACAAAACTCAAAGTTATTACTAGGGCTGAGCACAGTTCGGTTCGGTTCGGTTTTTCGCTCCCACCGAACCGATAACCGACCTTCGGTTATTGCAAAACCAGTAACCGAAACCGTAACCGAGATTCGGTTTCGGTTCGGTTTTTATTTTTCGGTTTTCGGTTCGGTTTCGGTTAATTGTCCAAAATATTTTTTTTTTACTTTTTTTTGCTTTAATTCGGAATCTGTTCGTTGTTTTATCAAGCTATCATAAAATTTAAAGATACAATAATTATCTTTTTACATTTCTATATCAAAAAATCTTATTAAATAACAAGTAAATGAGTAAGTTTAGAAAGAAATGAAATTATTGCATTATTTTTTATTGATGATTAGAAATGCTAACTATATTAAAGTGTATTAACTATTACAAACATTGTAAATATAAAAATCTGAACTTTATTCAACCTTAACATAATAGTAGATTTGGAACTAAAAACTAATTATGCAAAATAGATAGTTTTAATTTTAAATAGTACCCAAAATAATTATAACATATAACATTTCAAGGTATAAAACTAGAAATACATGAAAATATGTGAGAAAAACTTGAAAATATGAATGGTTCGGTTCGGTTTCGGTTAATTCGGTTAACCAAGGGTATAAAACCGAAACCGATTTTCGGTTAATTCGGTTTTCGGTTAACTCGGTTTTCGGTTTTTTCGGTTTTCGGTTAATTTCGGTTCGGTTTCATCGGTTAACGGTTCGGTTTCGGTTAATAGTTCGGTTTTTGCTCACCCCTAGTTATTACTACAGGCAGTCTCGACCCTTACAACTGTTGACAAGTGCTGAGCCCAAGTAATGGCTGTTGGAAATCTTGCCCCTCAAGTTATGATTGTTGGCAAATTTGACCCCTAAATTATAGGATGGTTTCATGGCATGCGTCTTATAGATACATTCATGAGACTCACTTGAATCTGAACAATATAGATGTGGGATATAACCCACCATCTTTTTTTTGTCTGAGAGCTTTCTTAGCGTATGTGGGTCTCTAACCCACCGATCAACAAATTGTATATAAGTTTAAAAAGTACGATCACAAATTGTGTTTAAGGTTAAGAAGTAAAGATCATAAATTGATCAAATTGAATAGATAATGTTTTAATTTACGATTTTGTTTATATATATACTAGTAGAAATGCCCGCGCGATGCGGTGGTATGACTGTTGCGTGATTTTTTGGGAATCCGATTTAGTCAGTATAGGCTTAGTGCGTTATACGTAAATTAAAAATTCAAAAATATAATTACTAAAAAAATTGAATGAAAGAAAACAATTACGTATATTACAAAAGTCTTTAGGACAACTATATTATCCCAACAAAATTAGTGAAACATGGGTAGTATTTGTGGTCAGAAATAACTTATTATCTAGATTTTAGGGGGAAGGGGGTTCATTCTATAAATGTATGTTAGAGTTTTATGATTAGTGGATGCAGCTTTTGGTGGTGATTTGCATGGACCGAAGAAAGTTAATGTATAACTTGTCACCATAAATTACCATCTTTATTGTTATTGAGCTGTTAACAACCGGTAAGTGGAAGAGGGATTAGTGCTCAATCGCAATAAATGAACGAATTAAAAGTAAATGACGGTTTTGTTTGGCCATGTGTACATGCTTTAACATTTGTATTATAAGAATCATATGTTATACTTTATTGTAAGGTCATAAATGAAATAAAATGGTTATTTTTTTGAAATTTAAGCATGACTTTTCATATGGGTGTGTTAATCCATATATAGAATTATCATTTATCTTTCTTTCACTTTTATTTTAAAAGATCTAGATAAATATTAAAAATTTTAAACTCACAATATACCCCTAAAAATATTAATATTTTAGTTATTATAAATATGAATATATATATATTTAAATAAAATAATACTTAATTTAAATAGTATTTAGTTATAAAAATATCTACTACTATATAAAACAAAACACATGGACAAATTAGAATTTCACACCTCTTTGTAAGACGCGCTCGTTCACTGCGCCTCCATCTCCCGCACGTCCGCTCCCACTGGCCGTTACGCCCGAATGTGGGGAGACCTCTGGCGTTTCCCTTCTCCTGAATTTATTTATCGGGTTTTCAATGCAAGCAATAACGAGCCTTTACTGGCTTATATCTACACCAATTGATGTTGATGAGAGTCAAAGTCAGTAATGTCATGTAGCTTGCTTGACGGTAGACGACCTTCCGCCCACATATATCTACAACAGGGGATGTAAATGAGGATGTCTCTATTCAGGACTACTTACTATATATGCTTAGTTTTGCTGGTAATCTGTTGTTAAAGTTAACAATTTACGGTTAAGTTCTCTATTTTGTGTTTATAATTTTACATAAGTTGGCTAAACCGGGGGTGTTAAAGAGTACTTACTAAAAATGCTTATATAGTCCAACAATAAACAAACTTACAAATCAAAGTAGAGCACAAATCAGAGTTTGCAGCAATGGTTTTTAAAGGTGTTTGTCAAAAACTTCTATTCTATGTGATTCTGGATTTAGTTGTTAGTTGACAGTCTTAGGTCTTACCATTGCAGAAAAGTAAACAACTTTAAGTGATAACTTTCAAAATATGTTATCAAATACAGTTGTGTCTAATATGCCAGAAAAAGCAAACATTATCTTGTTAGTTAATCTATATAATAGTACTTACATTTCATCTAATGCCACCAAATTTTTATCCTATGTCCCACCAAATCTTGCCCCTATTTCTTTGGAATAACCTGTATTGAATGATAATGTAAGTTATTGAGGTTCACCAGCTATGAATCAATATTATCCAATACTTTAACGGCCTATTTATATTGAGTTCAATTACTTATGTAATTATCTTTTTACCATGCTGATTTTTTGACCTAAGCTTTATGGCAATGAGAAACTTCTGTGTTCTTTTGCAGAGCATACCTTGATTGTCACCTTATGGTGACAAATCTTCTTGATTATGTCGATTTGTTTGGAAAAGTTGGTGCTTCAGGTTTCACATTTCATGTAGAGGTGTCAGAAGGTGGGATTATTTATGTTACACATATTGCCCTATACATTTTATTTGGGATTATTAAGTGGTATGGGAAGTTGGTCTGGAGTAATTTTTTATATAAAACCACCCAATTCCATCATATGCCTTTACGTTGGTGCTGCACTTGAACGAGTTATGCATGGATTTAAATGCGTTTTTTTATTCAGTTAAACATCCTATTGTTTCAAGGCAGAAGGTAAAATCTTAAACACACTTGAACTATTATAAGTTGAAGTTACTTATTTATTGGCTATTAATAAGTTGTGTCGGCTTATCTTTATGCCAGATGTCATATATAACACTTGTAGATGCTAGCAGAGGAGGTTGAAGGGGTATTGAGAGGCTGTTGTAGAGATTGCACGTGCAGCTTGCGAAATCATGGTTTGCATCGCTTCTTGATACTCCTTGTGAACGACTTGATTTTGTGTTAAGAAACCTGTTTGATATTGCTGTGGAGAAAAACCAACACCTTCAACTTTGCATTTAGATGAGGCAAAGTAACCAAATGGGTTGAGTTGGGTGAATAAAGCAAGCTCTTTCTTCATACGGGTCAAATGTTGGGTTGAGATGGATTTACATATCAACATGTTCTGACTTTTGATTTGAGGTTTTAGAAGTAGAACTAACAAAATTTTATTAAATGATAACATAATTATCAAATCAATAGAATAATTTTATTTGGATAGACTTTATTTTGACAATCATAGCCGAATATTAGTGTCTCTTTAAAAAAAGAGTATAAACTTTAGGAGACATCAAGGGTAAATATAAAACAATTTTATACTCCCGAAACACGGATCCAATTGCATCAAAACATTACAAGATATGTGATAAAAGGGGGTCTAGAAAGTTGAAATCAACATTTTGACTAGAATAGTGGATGAAATGATCCGAAGAGCAAATGTAATCATCTCTGCAAGTATCTACACAAGAAAGAAACTACTTGATCACCAGTATTATGTTACTAAAGCAGCCCTTACAAAGCTGAAAGTAGTCGTACCCATCACAAAAAGTGGACATTCCCACTAGTATAATTAGTAAATATAAATTTAAATGTCAATTTATAATTTTATATTATTATAAATAAAATAAAATTTAATGAAGTGAATTAAATAATATTAAAATAATGTATTAATAATGTGTATTAAATAATACAATAATTAGAAAAAGTTAATTTAATAGTGGCAAAAGTCAAACTATTGCATAAATCACTTGTACCCTATGCTTAAAATAATGTATAGATGTGTTACACTTTGAATGAAATTATCATGTTATCCTTTTAATATGTATTATATAATAGTATAGATATAGATATTGAAATAATGTATTAATAGTGTGTATTAAATAATACAATAATTAGAAGAAGTTAATTTAATAGTGGCAAAAATGAAACTATTGCATAAATCACTTGTACTTAATGCTTAAAATGTTATATAGATGTCTTAGATTTTGAATGAAATTATCATGTTATCCTTCTCATATGTATTATATAATAGTATAGATATATATATATATATATATATATATATATATATATATATATATATATATATATATATATATATATATATATATATATATATATATATATATATATATATATATATATATTTGTTATACTACCATTGAGATTTTGGGTGAAAAACACCATGAACTTGCATGTCAATGATCCTTTTGCTAATTTAATTACCTCTTTATATCTTGTCTTGCAATAATCAACAAGCATAAACATGCATAGACAGTGAGACAAAGAGGACTCATATATATATGAACTATGATGGACATTAACACGGGTATGGTTGAAGTCTTGAAGATGAATATGCGGCGGATTGCCACATACTGCACTGTAAATTAGAGAGATTGATACGTCACACTGTTTGTCAAAACATATGTATAAGAAACGTACGTGTGAACCGCACAAGAATGTTACAATCACACTCACTCACAAATCCTATGTCATTTGTTTTTACTCATCATCAAGTAACATATATTCAAATAAATTAAAACTATAAACTGAACAGAGGGGTTGGAGGTTGTTAATGGAGTAACAAAACAAAACCAACCCCAGAAAAGATGAACCAATTTTGAAATAAAAGACTTATCAGTTATTAAATCATTAGCCCGTGTGACCTTCTGTGAGTGTATGGTCCTGAACCCGAGCTAGCGCCTTCTTTTGCTCCGCCAGTCGGGTCATCTTTTCCAACAACTGTCCGGCTTTTCTCTTCCCTCTATCAGTACCATGATGTTGCAAATCCACCAGTACATCCATAACCCCAAGTTCTTGAGCCTCCACAAGATACTTTTCATCTCCAGAACAAAGATGCACCAAAACCGCAGCTGCATTCTCTTTATTCCTTGGGGACCCACTCCCGATAAACTCTACCAGAATCGGTACTGCTTCAGATTTACCTATAGCCGTTTTCCCTTCCGGGTGGCTTGAGAGTATAGCCAAAATGGCCAACGCTTCATCCTTCATACCACTTTGTGCTTCTGTAAGAAGCTGCATTAATGTTGAGACTACACCAGCTCTAACCGCCCGTCCTTTATTACCTTGATATATGCATAAGTTAAATAACGCGGTTGCAGCATCCTTCTTCCCTCTTTGAGTACCTTCACTCAGTAGCAATACAAGAGGTGGGATTGCTCCTAACGAACCGATTGTTACCTTGTTTTCATCAATAACTGAGAGGCTGAAAAGGGTAGCAGCTGCGTTTTCCCGAGCTTCCATGCTACCTTTTTTCAGGACTTGAACTATACCAGGGACTGCCCCTGAGGATACTATACTCCCTTTGTTATCCTCACAAATAGAGAGGTTTAGAAGGGCGGTTACCACGTGTTCTTGTGTGCGGGAATCGGGTGCTGTTAAGAGGTTTGTAAGAAGTGGGATGGCACCAGCCTCAGCTACAGCAACACGGTTATCAGCGTTTCTTTTTGCAAGAAGGCGGATTTCGCCAGCAGCAGTTCGTTGGTCATCTGGACAAGCTGAATTAAGCTTACGAAGGAGATTTTGTATCATGGAACGTTCTGCGGGGGTACAGGCGGAAGTGGACCGAGTGGCTCGTTTTGGTGGCTCCATTCCGTTTGTCTCACACCATTGGGCTATGAGGCTGCGTAATACGTAGTTGGGTATGAGTGCGGCGCTGGTTAGGTTTTGTTGTGTCTTGGGACACGTGCGGTGCCCTGCTTCCAACCATTTTTCGATGCATGAACGCTCATATGTCTACAAAAATGCAAAGTATTAAGTAAACCTCATGTTTGCAATATGATCAAAAGAGAGCATGCAAGAAACAACTGGTGGCAAAATTGGTGTCAATTTGGTAGGTAAAATGTTAAAACGTGTAAAGTTCTTGAACAGGTTAATCATGTTGACCTGAAACACTTGTGGTCCAAAATTTTCATTCTATATCAAAACAAGGGACTAGTATTCAAAATATGTCTTTTCTAATATAATTAGAAATATACCTTGGGCGACTTTTGACCAATTTGATTTGTTTTCTATTAAGATGATACTTTTTAATTATCCGTTTGATTAGTTAGATAAACCATAACCTATTTCAACCCTTTTAAATTATAATATGAATATATGTCACCTGCCACCTCTAAATTAGTATAAAATATGAAAAAAGGTGAAGGGTATTACCTGCCCTGTTGACACAATAACAGGATTGACCTGTATATTGGACAACGGAAATCATCAGATGGCAGTCTCTCCTGGTGGTGAGCCTGCAAATGGACTCTCTGTCTGTATAAAATCCTTAATTTTCTTTAGTACCATTGACATCTTTTCTATACTCTCGTCTGGATCTCCATAGCTGGCGGTAACCATTTCATGCAATGCTATTGACTCATGCGTAAGGTCGGTTATTTCAGTTAGGTGTAGTTTTTCAACCAATCTCTTCAACACAGCGGGGTCCTCTACCGCATCAACATCCTTCTGATAAAGTGATGAAAGGTCTTCATATAATTCAACATCAGGTGGATCATTTCTTCCTTTGGCTCTTCTAAATTGAGCAAGAACAAGCACAACCTGTATAAATTCCAATATGCTATATCAGCACAACTCCAGATTATTGCCCCTTAATGATAGTTAAAAGCATAAATCTCACCTGTTCTTTAACTTCATCGGATATATCAATTTCATCGATTGAAATACTATTTAAATCCTGTTCCAAACGATCTGTAAGTTCCTGGTATTTTTTAATGATTTTGTCCCTTTGTAAGACCTGCATTGCAGAGTGTGCTGTGCATAAGAACACACATAAATCTGCTTTCCTGATCAAAGGAAATATGGCTACATAATATCAATACTGTGTGCTGATCTCACTGCTAAGAAGCATGTGTAAATAAAAACCAAGCAAGCATAATGAAGGAATACTAGTTCTGTAAGCGTGATTAGAGCACCTTTTTTCAACTAAAAAGATCATCAGTCTTTAGTTGAATTTAAGAAGTTATACACATAATTATTAGAACCAGAGAAAAAAGTTTAAGCAGCTGCCAGATGTTTTCAATGACACTTACAAACTATAAGATTAGTTTGAAATTAAATGTCAAGTTAACATGTGGATTTGGAACGCTTGTATAATTTCACTTGCAAGAGAGTTAACTTTGAGGTATGTGATTCATAAGATTCTCATTGTCTAATACATTCAGTTTAATGGTGGTTAATCTAATATAACGATCATATTGAACTGTTGGAATATTTTACCCAAAAATGAAGCGAGAAATAGTACTAATCTGCTTCTTTAGGATGGGACCAGAGGATTGACCAAATGCTCTTTTATCGACTTTACATTTCTTTTGGTCTTTTATGTTGGCAAAACCATAGGCACGAGATACACAAACTCAACTCCTACAACACTAATCACAAACGAATGACAAGCGATCAGACTCCACTACACATCAAGTTCCTAATTGCGTCAATTGTCAGATCCAAAAACCATTATGTAAATATATTTTAAATAGTTCAAGATGCCACTTAGCTTATTTGTCAATCTATCTTATTATACATATCGACTATAACAAGGTTTACATTGCATGCTTTCTACACTCATAAGACTTTATCGATGTACTCATTCAATGCTCTAGCTGATCTGTTTCTTAAGCTTAAGTCAGAACTCTGAGAATTTCATTTACTCCACGTATATTTTCTTCGTCTCACTAAATTATCATATAGTTACTCAAGCAACACAGTTCATTATGTTTACTAAAATCATCAAAACATTTATCTCGTGATTACAATATGGGAAAGTCATGAACCGGACATAATTATTGATCAACCAATTTGTAGCTAACTTATTAGTTACTTCAGATAATATATAAAACACTATTTATAAACATGAAACTTCAGAACATCATTATCACATAAGCAAAAAACTGAACAAGCAAAGCTGCAAAGGGTAAGGCAATATGGCTTTTTAATGCATGATATGATCATAAATTAACAAAAATCAACTTTATTGCATTTTTTCTTACCTTCTTGTCTTACTACATCTTCAAATGGTAAAAAGTAAAGAAATCAAAATAAATGATTTTAAAATTATGCAGGTCCATAAATGGAGGCAACGACATTTTAGAACAACGACACATTAATATCATATTCTATAAATCATTAGATGACAGAATCAGTATAAAACAGCTGGAGTTTGGGCAAGAGTGGCCAATAAAACAATTTTCCAAAAACAGAAAGATAAAGTAATCAAAAACTCTAATAGTATTAACAAATTGACGGCAACCATATTATCAAACAAAAGGCAAAGGAATTATATTATAACACGAAAATAAGAGTGAAAAAGTTTTCAACAAGCATACTCAAAAGTTATTTCAACCAACAATATTTCATATGCATAAAGGTCAAAAGATACTTTGTAGCAAATGGTATAGCATAAGTAATCACTTTAAGTTCATATTAAATGGTTTATTCAAAGTATGTATAAAACAAACCTATCACTATTCATAAACATAATTCCACACAATAATAATAATTGTGTCCCTGTTATTTAGTCTATCATTTATTTCACCTGTGCAATGAAACAGACAAGTTCCAGACAACAATATAAACATGACTGCAATGAATTATCCTTCAAGCACTATCTGAACAAGATCATCAAGAAGAAAGAAAAACAAGTAAATCAATCAAAATCTTGACCTTTTCTTACACACACACACACACACACACAAAAAAAAAAAAAAAAAAAAAAAAAAACGAAGTAACAAAAGCATATCTAAAATATCGCTACTGAATCAATAATTTCAGTGAAGTTATTACTTAGAACCCTAGGTCAGTTTCTAAGGATTCTCAACCACTTATATCATCGTAGTTTAATTATATTTGACAAAATCAGCATTAAACTTTAAATTTGTTAAATCTCGTGAAGAACAATCGATCATAAATGTTGCATCCTCCTACCCAGATTACGAACGAAAAACTACAAAACAGATGATCAGAACTTAAAAATCCAAGCAAACAAGGATTAGATTCAATCGACAGAGGTTTACCATATATATCTTGCTGCCTTCACTTCCAATTCGAAGCAACTCCTTAGCAGATTCCATAGCTTCCATCAACGAAAGCAACGCTCGATGAGAATCATCAGGGAGTGGCTCCTTAATATCACGGATTTCTTCAAACAGTGGCGTTAAGAGCTTCAACCGTCTAGCTAGATTCGAGAACGGCTTCTTCACCGTACACCTGTAGTCAGAGATTGCAGAAATCTCGTTCACTGTATCAATTAGTTTCTGAATCAATCCACCTTTCTCTCCTCCTTCCGCCATCACAGCACCTTCGTGACACAAATCTAGAAAGAAAACAGAACGTATGAGATTCGAAAGCTTCAGTCGTCGGAGACGGTGACAAGAGACCGGAGGTGATCGGAATCCATTGAGGAGAAATGTGAGGGAAGGGGTGGGGGTGGGCTTCGGCTTTTGTTGAGGAGTGGCTCGGCTGGTGTGAGCTTAACCTGAGAAGTAACCAGGGTTTAACGATGATTCTGTTTTTGGTAATATACTAGCTGGAAGTGATTTAGCTGTAACGGGTATCGACTCGGCGCCGAGACGGCGAGTCGAGTTGGGTGTTTGACTCGGGTTCTACCACGTGGTCTCTCTAATCACTTATTAACTGCATAGTAACTCGGGTATGGTTATAATTATTTTTTAAATCATAATACATAGACACCTCACGTTATAAATCAAAACTTTTTATACGTCTCGTATAGCATCTTACGTGACGACGTATACGATCAAGAACATTGAAAACGATAAAAATTCAGGGGACTGTCAGAAGATTATACGTCCCATATAGCTCTATACGACCGCCTATACAACACATATAGGGCTATACGATGCATATAGCAAATTTCAACATTGATTACGAGAAAAAATTCAGGAGGTTATCAGAGATGTTATACGTATTGTATAGGGTTATAAGACCCGCATAAAAATTTAAAGTGTTGGTTTATAATCAACGAGTTTTAGATATCGATACCTAATTTTTTTCAAATGTTTATAACATAAATAACTTTTAAGAAACAGGTTCGAAGAAAAAAAAACAATAGCAATTAATCAATTATGATATGCTGATAGTTACTCTAACTGTAAGTTAGTGACGTGAAGATGTGAAACTTAAAAAAATATTTTATGAAAGTAATATTATTCCCAGAACTTTTTTATTAATCTTCAAACATATAATTCCCAGATGAAAACGTTAAAGACATTAAAATAAGGAAGAAAAAAAACTCAAGCATAAAAAAACACTAAATTGTAAAAAGAGAATTATAAAAAGGCAATACAAAGCTTTGATCTGTTTAGGAAGTACGCAAAATAGCTGTTTTCCCAAAAAAAAAAAGAAGATTATTTTCTTTAAAATAAAGCTAAAGTGTTTATTTTTAAAACAATTTTTTTGTAAAGAGGACATATTTCGTATAATATTTTCAATCAATTAACCCATTTTCTAACTTTAAACATGGTTACAAATTGACAAACAGATATAAAATATATAATATTCCAAATTTTGGAGACGAAACATGAAAAAACATGTGGGGACATATGATATATTTGTTTAGTTTTTTTCTAACGGCAAATGTACGACCCTGATTCGGAGGATATGTGTTATCTTAATCAAGCTTATCTATCCGTTTTCCATATGGGACCGCCAGGGCCGGCCCATTAGTTGTTTAAGAGAAGCACTGGGCTTGGGGCTCCAAAAAACAGGGGCTCATTTTTTTTAAAAAGCCTAGTATACATTAGCCTTTAGGCCCATTCACCATCAAAAACCCTCTGAAGCCTCCGATCGAACTTTTCTTTTCTCGGTTAGGGACTTAGGGTCCCGACTGGTGACTTCATTCAGTTGCTTAGCCCTTAGGGTTCCGACCGTTGAAGACCCATCACTTCAAAGTCCAGTCGTCCGCCGCTTCCCGCTGCACGCGTGCACTGTGCACCAACTTCGATGGTCGGCGAGGGGTCTGCGTCTGCTGCCTGCCTGCGTTCATTCCGTTGCTTAGCCCTTAGGGCTGCTGCCTGCGTCTGCGTCTGCACGTTAAAAGGTACCAAATCCTGGCTTGTTTTAATATTGAAACGGAGGCTCAAGGCTCTCTACTCCTCGTTAAATCTCTGAAGTCTGAAACGAATGTATACTCAAATCTGAAATCTCAATACTTTAGTCTCCAGGTTCATCTATGATCTAAGTTCCAACAAGTAAGTGAATAACATCTCCAATCTTTTTTACTCTATTTGAATCTAACTGATGAATTTTTCTTAACTATTGTAGTGCTTTGAATCTTTGTCTCTTTGATATCTTGATTGTTCTGTGTAAAGTTTAGAGGCTGCTGCTCATTAGTTTTGTTAGACCTTAAATGCTTTGATAATTTGATTTGGTAATTGGTAATTTGTGCAGGATCGGGTTTTGTCGCTTAACACTTGTATTTCTCTCAAACTCACTTATAATATCACTCAAACAAGATGAAGCAATGCCTTTGACAAGAGTTGATAATAATATAATAAGTAATCAAAGCAACAAGCAGAAATATTTTCAAGGTACTTGTATATATTACTTCTCAACTCAATATTACAAGACACTTACAAGCATAGAACATGAGTTACAATGAGAAACTATATATACTAGATCCTACAGCCGGTTATACTTGATACCAGCTGGAAACCTACGACTAAAGCATATACTACAATGCTATAGTTAAGGTATCTTAGATAAAGTATTATCTAAGATATGGTAGTCATGACATGTCCATGACTTACCTTTTGTCACCAACTAAAGATGGCAACTGTACTTAACATAAAAAGGTAAACAGTAGATTAAAGTATGGTCAACTACATGGCTTTTGAGAAAACGCCATGCAGTATCTCAGAGATTTGCAGCGGACTGTCAGACAGACCATACTTATGTCTACTGGATAATAGAAGTGTCTTCCGAAGTATAACTGGCTTCGGAAGAACAAGTTCTTCCGAAGCCACTTATACTTCGGAAGATGCTTCTATGCTTCCGAGGCTTTAAGGACTTCTTTATACTTCGGAAGTTGACTTCAGAACTTTGTCTTCAAGTCTTGAACCTTCGGAAGTAGCTTCTTTACCTTCGGAAGTTGGAGTTCTCCTTCGGAAGTGTATTTTACACTTAGACTTCAGAAGAGCTCTTTCTTCCTTCGGAAGTCCCACACTTGGCTTCGGAAGTCCTTTGTATGTAGTACTCAAAATCTTCTAAGTGATATGGTTTTGGTTGCAACAGCCTCTTATGATCCAACAAACTCCCCCTAGGCTGATGCTACCAAAACTTCACTTATCTCTACTTCTCAAAGTTTTCAGCACCAGGGACAAAAGATATTTGTCTGTCTCTCTGTTCTTCCCGGAAGTGGTGCTGAGAAGCTTGTACAAGTCATTCGTGGATAGGAGATCCAGTCTATCACTTTGAATGACATGCACCCTTTGTTGTGACCCCCTGAAGAGAGTTAGTTGACGGGAGTTGTAGTCATACTCCCATCTAACTATGGACTCAAGTTCAGGACCTTCAACCATTTGAAGAAAGGCTTTGCCTTTGGTTGCTGATCCTTTCCTTTCCTCCTCCTCTCTCCGTTTTGACTCCTCTTCGACCTTGCTTCTTGCAGTGAGCTCGGCCATGTGAAGGCTGCCTAGATGATTTCTGATGTGAGCAGCTACTTCGGAGTTTGAGGGGTTGGAGAATGGTTTCTCTGCTAACTCAACAATATCAAATCTGCTTAAGTGTAGCAGAGATGAGGCATTTAGCCTGTTAATCTCACCATTCTCTCTCTCAACAACAAAGTTGTGAGAAGAGTCTTCGAACCTCCACTGGACTATCTTCTTTCTGGGTACAAGAGATTGTCTTGGTACCCTATCTCCTTTCTTTGTGTCCAGCAGAGTCACCAGCCTTCTCCTCAGCTTCTTTTCTTCCTCATTCAATGTATCTGAATTGAGGCCAAAGAGTCTTGCGGCTTGGTCCAAAGTTCCTCTTGGCAGATCAAGAAACTCATCTCTTGTGAGGGAACATGAGGATCCATCAACATAAGTCAGGTTGACTGTATCCTCCTCACATGAGATGTCACTCAGAGTAGTGCAGTTGATGAGCTTGGTTTTGATCGCCTTGAATTCCTCCATTGAGAGATGTTTGGAAGGCTGAGGGGATGGTTTGATTGGTTGTTGGGTAGGTTTAGGAGGTTGGGTTCTGGGTAAGTTTTAGGTTGGATGATGGGTAGTTTAGGTGGTTGAGGTGAGGGAGTTGGTAGATGTGAAGGTGTAGGTTCAGGGGTGAAAGTTCAGGTTCAGTTTTGATTGGGAAGGGAAAGGGTATTGGTTCAGGTTGATGTTGGGTTTGGATATTTGGCTGAGGGGTGGCTTTGAAGGTCATCCCCTGTCCCCTTCTATACATCTCCTTTCTTCTCCCTGCACGAATGTCAGCCTTGATGTCACTGACATGTCGTTGGAGAGTCTTCTCAGACATTGGACCCAATTGCCTGCCAGAGAAGCCGTGAGCTTTAAGATAGTTCTTCATCCAAGCTTTGTCACCTATCTTCTTGGCGGCAGACAGTCCAGCCTCTTCTTCCTTCTTCTTCTTCTCTACCAGCTTCTCCCTTGCAGCTCTAGTTTCTCCTTCTCCATTGATCTTGCTCTTTGTTAAAGAGCCACAAGATCGGTGTCACTATTGTGTGGAGGACAACCCTCTTGAGAGAATCCTCTGGGAGAGTAGGAAATTGATCTTTCTCTCCTGAGCTGCAGATCAGCTTCTCTTTCTTTTCTCAGCCTTTCTTCTTCCAAGGCCAACCTTGCAGCTTCTTCTTTTGCTGTTTTTGCAGCAAGGTTGCCTTTCAAGCTCTATCAGCTCCTCTAATGGTAGCAGGAGTACATCTTCCGAGCAGCCCCTAGACTGACAAGTCTATCAATTACCTCCACCCTTCTTCTATTGTTGATTGCCTCTTGGTGGCTGCAGCTGCTTTTGAACTTGCAGCTAACAGTTTCCCAGTTGGCAGTCTTCCTTTCCTTTTAAGTTTCTCCAGCCTTTCTTCTTCCTGAAGCTCTTCCGAAGTCATCTTCTTTTGCCTTTAATGTCTTCGGAAGTTGCTAGACTTTGGTGGTTCTTGGGTAGAAGATTCAGGGGATGGTGGAGGTAGGAGCCTGAGGTCAATGCAGATGTAATGGCTAGTGGGGCTGAGAAAAGTCCTCCTATTAAACCTCATATGCAAGTTCCAGAATT
Source organism: Flaveria ramosissima (assembly GCA_025215565.1). NCBI lineage: Eukaryota > Viridiplantae > Streptophyta > Magnoliopsida > Asterales > Asteraceae > Flaveria > Flaveria ramosissima. Next base: position 60 of record JACVEC010000335.1, on the reverse strand, counting down.
GCATCTGTGACTATTAGATCATCGGAAAGAGAGAACAGTCCTTCCGCAGCAGCAATTCAG
>JACVEC010000334.1:0-119986 GCA_025215565.1 Flaveria ramosissima | reverse complement strand
AATAATTAAAAAAAATTCAAAATACTAATAATAATAATAATAATAATATAATAATAATAATAATAATAATAATAAATATAATAATAATAAAGAATAGAATAAGAAGAAGAAGAACAACAACAACAATACAACAACAACAACAACAACAAAACAATAACAAGAATAAGAACAAGAACAATAACAATAACAAGAAGAATAAGAAGAAGAAAATAAGAAGAATAATAGATAAGAAGAATAAGAGAAAAGATAAGAATAAGAAGAATAAGAAGAATAATAATAAGAATAACAACAACAACAAACAACAACAACCAACAACAACAAAAATAACAAGAACAATAATAATAACAATAACAATAACAATAACAATAATAATAACAATAATTAATAAAAACAATAATAATAATAATAATAATAATAATAATAATAATAATAATAATAATAGTAATACTAATAATAATAATAATATTATTATTAATAATAAAAAAAAAATTCAAACCTGGTTGTACCAGGTTCTGGACCCGACCCGGTCCCGACCCGACCCTATCCGGGTAGGCCGGTAGGGTTTTAGTGTCCTCCAACCCGACCCGGGTTCGTACCGGGGTTCATCAATACCCGGGTACAAAAAAAACCTGACCGGACCAAACCCGGTTTGAACCCGGTTCCGGGTCGGCCCAAAACCGGTTTGTGCAAGTCTAGTGGTGGAGTTGATTATATGAACTAGAGCATGGGTAAGAAAGCAATAGGCAAGTGGGCTAAGGTGTTGTTGTTATTGGGCTTAAATTCTCATTTAAGCATTGGGCTGAAGTTGCTGTGAAGATTTGAGTTTGCAAAGGCCAACTGGGTTTGTGGTGCACGTTCTATATCGAGAGATTCTTTAATTCTTTTAGAAGTCTCTCATTCATTTTTTTAGGAGTTTCTCTCTGATCAGCTTCATTTAGGGTTTATTGTCCATCACTCGTCTTGTTTATCGTGTTCTTGTATTAGGTTAATCTGCAACTCATCGTTGTAAGTTAGTAATGATCTTATCACTTTTCTTATCCTTGTTTGTTTTCAAGAAAACTGTATTAGTGTAGTTGTGTCAATAAATGATGAAATCTTGTTTACTTAACATTTGTAAAGGCTAATGAAGGCCGTAAAAGACATAAATCGACTAATTTGCTAATTTTTTTTAAACGGGTTGTATTCTTTTAGAGCATTCACACTAGTTTTTTCATTCACATCTCAAATTTATACTAAAAACACTATTTTATTCTCTTTTTCAATAAAATAATACTTTTAATATCTTTATCATTACCTTTTTTCTCTCCTCCACTCACAACCATTTTTAAAACTATTAAAAATTTATACGAGTTGTATCGTGTTTTCCAAATATGAGAATCAAGGTACAATCCCCATCAACTTTATCTTTATTTCACTCACTACCATCACTCTCAATATAGGCACACACTTAAATCGAAAATAGGGAACGTACTGTGAATATTCTTAGTTAAAGGGTGTGTTGTTTATTAGGTTTGAAACTTTGATAATTGTTTTTAGCAATATACTAGTATTCAAGCTCCACGCGTTGCGGTGGGAGACATAAAACCGTTCTAAGTAACATCAATGTCACATCTTTGCTAGCAACCACTTACACCAGAAAAGCTCGTAAACAACAAAAAAAAACCGACGAAAAATAGATGCGAAAACGTTAAACAATACACGTGCGTTACGGTGTGTTAATGTGTATAAATTATACCGAAATGTAAAACACAATGCGATCGTTAAAGTGAAAAAAATACATACTCAAAAAGTTTAGACCGAGACGTAATATGAAAAACTTGTAAAAGAATAAAAGTAAATTGGACTATAGTTGAAAGTGATAAAAGATGTTAGTGTTAAATGTAAAGGTTGAAAAATATAAGTTTAAAAATAAAAACAAAATAAGATAGAATGTACAAAACATATGTTATTAGTATTATATAAATATGCAGAACATATTTCAGAAAAACAAGCTAAAAATAATTTAATGAAGTGGGGAGAGAGAGGAGAGAGAGAGATAGGACCTGCAAAGCAAACAGTTGACCCCATTTCTGTTCGTGCACTCCATCGGCTTACTGTTATTTGCCCAAACCCCTTACCCATATCACTCCACCTTCACTTATTTTATATTTCTGTATTATTCTTTCTTTAATTTATTTCATTACCATTTTCTTTTATTTATTATTTATTTATTTTTTACTTTTTCTTCTTTCAGTTGTTCCATTTGAATTTAATGTTTTTTCTCTCCCTCTTTGTATTATAAATTAACAGTTGGTTAAAAAGTTCTAAATTCTAATATTCTTTTGGCATTGTTTTCGTATATATGTACCTCATGGTTTTGATTTTTATATAAAGTGACGTGATTAGTACTTCTCATTCACCGTTGCAATGTTTTCTTTTTCTCGACAAAAACTTCACCCGATACCGAGCATTGTAAATTCCCAGTAACAATCCTCAGACAATATGTGGGTTACATCTACTAATCACTAATAATCTGGGAGTTTAATGACCACAATGATAATAATAGATGCTACTAATAACGACATTTAATGTCAAACTAGATTTATAAAGTTAAGTTGTATTTATTTATTAAATTTCATATAAAAATTATACAAGCATATAAATATATTTTCAAAAAATAGTTATCCGATTTTAATTTCATTTAATTAGTTTAAGTTTATAGTGGAAATTTCTTTTAAACAATTAAAAAGTGCGACCCGAGATTGAAAAAGTAAATCGAGATCAGAAATTAAATAAATAATCAAAAGGATTGTAGGCTAAGGCCTCTAGTTATATTAAAATCCCAATAAGTAGCAAAGCAGATAATGGGTTAAGAGCACTCACAAAAGAATCACTATACATAGAAAAAATTTCAAGAAAATTATAGGAGTCATACCTTTTATGAGATTCTTCAAAATACAAATTAATTTATTGAATGCTACATTAAATCACTATTCATATGGATCTACCGTACAATCTGAATCCTCACTATTATTTTGTAGTCCTAATAAGCAAGCAGTGGGCTAAAGCCCATAATGATGATAGAATCAATATAATCAAGTAGTGGGCTCAAACACATACATATTAAATATTTTGAAATCATAATAGCACATGTCACATGACTAAAATCTTTTGCTTAAGATCATTCACATTAAAGTCTTTATTTATTTTTTTAAAATAAAAAAAAATTAAAAAGTTTCTATATCTTACACTTTATAATTTTCTTTATCCACAAATTATAAGATTTATATATCTGAGTTGAATAGTAAGTTGATTAACCAGTTCACTATATATTCCATATAATTTTTATGTAAGTCATAGAAGAGAAAGATTAGTAAAAAAATAATTGCAATAATATCATTTAATTAAATAAAGATATAAATAAAGAATGATATATGAGAAGTTTTTAAAAGATGAATAAATATACGAAAATGTTCAAATAAAAAGGACTATAAAACTAAAAGGTATAATAAGTAATCTCAACCATTCATCTCCTCAATTTATGGTTGAGATCAATTTATAGAAAAAAATTTGTTAGAAAGGTAGTTTAAAATAACCAGTTTTGTTGACTTTTTGCAAGTTTCCTCCATTTTTTTAAACGTTTATAATTTATGTAGACATTATTTTTATATAAAAATGGGCGTCTTTTATCTTTAAAACGAATACAATATTATTATATAAAATTGTAATAAATTTTTTACGCTTTTAAACTCATATAACTTCATTATGTCTTATGGTGCTGTTTATCATGTCTTTTTGTTAGTTATTCTGTTTGATAAATACTATTGTGTTTTCTAAAATGATTAATTTTTAAAAAGTATAATGATGAAATAACATTGTTGTGTATCCTTAATATAGAAAACATAATAATAAACTAACATATAATTAATTAATACATTAAAACAATGACAAAATAACACAATGTCTCATTGTGTTTTTTTGATCGTTATAGTGTAACCTTGAACACTATAAAAAATACATTGGTAAAATAACATCATTGTGTATTTCCAATTGTAAAACATAAAGATAGATTAAAAATTTATAAAATGTATCAAAAACAATGACAAAAATAACATATTATGTTATTTTTAACACTATATGTTTTGATAAATGCATTGGTGAAAGTATATTATTGTGGCACTTAATAAATGATGATAGATAATAAATTTATATAATCTATTGAAACAATAACAATAATAACACAAAATGATTTAAAACGTAATACATATAACAAATGATGTAAAATATATAACACAATGAATGCATATGACACAAGAAGCTGATTTATTTGACATAATGACCAAAATAATCTCCGTTTTAAAACAATAGAAGGACACATGTCAAGTCCACAATGCTTCTTAAATATTTTAGATCAAATACCTTTTTTTACTATAACTCTACCCTAAAATATAATAAATAAGATAAGAACCTTATTATAATAATTAAAATATGTAAACTAAACAATTAAATATTTAAATTATATATCTTCTTATTATATAATGTTAATATTACAACTGAAGTGAATAGTTCTTTTTCACTTCTAAAGCGTAGAGTACAACATGTTTATGCACGTACCATGTTTATAGCATAATGTACAACTCTGTTATGCTTTTGGATGTGTCTTTTAGTGATGCCTGTTGCATTCTATAGAGAGAGATGGGTGATGATTTTTTGTGGTGGTTTAGCCAACGTGTGTGACCGACTGTGGTTCTTGGTTGACTATTGCTTTAAACACAATAGTGATGATGGTGATGTCGGCGTGATTGCTTGCAAGCGGATCCCTTCTATGGTTAAGATTGTGCCAATTTTGGTTTCGAGCTGCTTTTTATGGTGGCGATGGAGGTTGCGGTGGCGATGGGTCTATTGTCGTTCCACCTTTACAGTTGTTCCACCTCTCTGTGCTTTCGATCCCTTTTAGAATTTTCAGATTCGTCATGATTGTAGGCCTTCAGGGTGGTTCACCCACCTCCATTGCCCCATCATCTCTCTGTTTTTGTACCAGGAGTCTGATTGCATGTGCTCTCTCTTTTGATTTACCTCTATTCCCTTTGGTTTTAGTTTTTGTTACCTAACCTGAGCCTTGCTTTATCTATGGGTCGATGATGGTTGTTTTGTGGTTTCTTGGGATCTACATTGGACCTTGATTGTATTGTATTATACATTATGATGCACCTCCCCATTTGACGTGACAACTTATGTTGCAGCTGTGGCGGAAATCTAAGCTTAAGTTTGGTTGATTCATGTGTTTTTAACAAATGGTCATTCAGCCCCTTCTATGGTGAAAGTTGTGTAGTTATGATTCCTATTTTTGCATACCCATTGATTTCTTTGATGAGCAACAAGTTGTGGTTTTATGTTTATGTTCGGCCCAATGATTATATTGTGGGTCTATCGTGGAATGGGAAGTGATGGTGAGCATGCGTTCATCTGAGCCTACCTCCAGTATTTGTTGTCGGTTTGCGTTACCTGATGTTGTGAGAGGTTATGCTTAAAGCTTGAATCCAGGCGATAATGACAAACACGTGTTGTGTTCGTTGTTATGACACAATAAATAATTGTTTGCAACCACAATGAAAACCATCTCTAAGCCTTCTGAAAAGCACTGAATAAATGCGCAACACGCGTGTTCTAATACCTAGTAATAATTATTTATTAAAACATACTAAACTATATGAATCTATTATATCTTCTTAATATATAATATATAATTTTATAATTTATATTTATTTTTATTTATAGTTTTTTAAATATTCATTAGTTTTTAGTTCACCAATAGATAATGACATGCGACTTACGAAATATTCATAAACTTAATCATTTTAAAATGTTGAATTTATCCCACAAATGTGAGTTTCTAACCTAGTGTAACATATATTAACTTCTTTTAATTTTAAACTTGTTTTTATGTTTCTTATATTTATCTTCACAACAACATAATGTGTTATTAACTTTCAAATTTTATTTTTACCTATGATGCGGCATGAATGCCTTTTTAAAATCAAGTCACATCAAATACAATATATATTTGTTTTTAAACTCACTTCAGTCTTCCTTAATACCCATTTTCAAAACAAAATGATATTTTCCTGCCATTTTATTATACCGATAAAGTATATTTTTTAACTTAAATTTTGTTATAAATTTTACTTGAAATCAAAATACCATAACATTACCCTCGTAAATTCTTAGAATCTACGTTACATTTGTCAAGGTAGAATTTTACCAAATCACAATGCCATTATACAAACATAAGTACATAACCCACTAGTGTCATATTATTAATTAGTTAAAAATAAAATAATAATAATAATAAGTCGGTCGGTAGATTTTTAAGATGCAACAAACATTGAAAAAGAATATGATGCAACCCCTTAAACAGACGCGTCGGCGGCGCGTGCATTACAACATAAACGGACGGATGGGGTTTAATAAAACGACAGGATGGTTAGAAATGGGTTTCATCAACCCCTTAATATATTATAATCAACTTATGTGTGAAAGTATGCCCCAGCTTGACACGTCAACACCCATCACTAGTTTAATCTTTCTATGAGTCGTTGTGTCTATTTAAAAAGTCATAGCAAGTATTCTGTAATGTTTATATTATGAGAAAATTACTAAACTAGCCAATTGAACAAACTAACTTATCAAAATAACCAGTTAAAATTGATTTTTTTTTAAAAACATCAATCGTTGCTCGCCACGTGTCATCCCTCACTGACGTGGCGAGGGAATAAGGAAATCCCTCGTCTGGGGAAATGTGTCCGGCGAGAGAATGACATAATCCCTCGCCCACATGTCATCCCTCGCCCCTATTGCTGACGTGTTGACCATTCCCTCGCTGAGTCAGCGAGGGATTATGGGAATCCCTCCCTCATATTTACTAAAATGCCACTCCTCGCCCCATATATTAATAAAATAAAAAATAAATAAAAAATCCGAGATTTTTTGATATTTGTTATTTTTTAATACTTAAAAATTTAATATAATTTTATTTTCCCCTATATAATACCATATTAACCCTTAACAAATTTTACATTCTCTCAAAAACTTCTTCTTAAAATTCTCTGGAATTTTTAAAAATGTCAGTTAATATCATACTATGCAGTAGTGGTAAATAACATTTTGTAAACGGTGTTGAAGAATATCTGTCATTAAAAGGTAAACGTATTAAGACATGTTCTTAGTTTATCTAGTAATATAACGTTTGATGAATTAAAAGATATGATTTCTTCAAAACTGAGAATTCAAAGTTATATACGATTATCATATAAAATGTCTACGTATACTCAATTTATCAATATTTCTAATGATAAAGATTTACAATATTTAATGAATGTTGCTCTTAATGGTCAAAACGAAATTTTTACGCTCTTCGTCAGTGAAGAATCCGATATTGTTGGTAGTAGCTCTGTTGTTCACGAAAAATAATTGAATTTTACAAATAATATTGAAAAGTTTATTTATGATTTAAATGATATTCCTGTGGATAACGAGAGTTATAGTGATATTAAACAAGAATGTGATTATGAAAACAAAAAAAAAAATAAGAATTTTTATGAAAAACATGATCCATCTTCCTATCATTTCGAGTATAAAGTTCATGAAGATATATTTTTTTCACAACCGGAGTCATTAGCGGATCCCACAAATAATCCACCCAAAAATACCAGCTCTAGGTTGTCTACTAAATCTGAAGGTGATTGTTTCAACAACAAAGAAGAATTACAACTCAAATTGGGTACGATGTGTCTTACCGAATGTTTTGAGTATAAAACAGTTAAATCATCAAAAAGTAGATTCGAGGCATCATGTCGTAAGATGGTTGCGATTGGTGTATCTGTGCACATTGTTTTAAAAATACAAGTATTTTTCAAGTTAGATATTTTAAATCAGTACATACTTGTTCAAGAACACAAACTTATCCTAATATTCGGCAATCAAACAAAAAAGTATTGGGCCATATCATTAAGGACCAATTAAAAGATAGTGGTCGAATTTACCGGGGTAAAGAAATTATGAATGATATTAAAGAGAGATTTAAAGTTAGCATATCGTACGCTCAAGCTTGGCGTGGGAAGGCTTATGCGCTCAAACTTTTAAAAAGGATCCCCAGAAGAATCGTTTTCGCATCTTCCTATTTACTGCTACAACTTAAAGAAAGCAAACCCGAGTACAGTCACTGGAATTGCTGTAGATGAAACGGAACATTTTGAAATGTTATTTGTCGCGATTGGTGCAGCGGTAAGTTAATATTTGAGTATGGTTTTAATTATATTTTAATAATACTAACATTATGTATTTATTTACATTCGAAGTTTTGTGCAATTTTTACGGCCTTTAATTGTGATCGATGGGGCACATTTAAAGGGAAAGTTGGCACCATGTTTTTGGTAGTAAGTATGGATGGAAATAATCAAATTTTACCAGTTGCATACGGTGTTGGTAAAACAGAGAGCGGAGATTCATGGAAGTGGTTTTTATCAAAACTGAAATATTGTATTGGTGATAATCCAAATTTGGCAATTATATCTGATAGAGCTGCCTCAATTGATATGACAATCAGGAATGTCTTTCCACATGCATATCACGGGTTATGTTGTCGTCAGATGGTAAATCTGCGGTTAAAGTCAATGAAAGGAAAAATTACAAGTCATTATGGTGGCAGACCTATAAAGCTTATAGAGTTTCTGATTTTGAAAAGCACTTTTATAGAGTCATCGCTATACTTCCACGTGTTCAAAATACTTTAGTCACTGTCGGGTTTGAAAAATGGGCAAGAGCACACTGTTCAGGAAGTCGTTATAATATTATGACTTCTAATAGCGCTGAGTCTATCAATGCGTTGTCACGACATGCTAAAAACTACCAATTATTGGGCTCATTGAATTTTTTCGAGAATATTTACAAAAATTGTATTTTAATCGTAGACAGATTGCAGGTAATATTTTTATATAAAAGTACAATATAATATTTTATGTTATTTGTTAAAAATATTGACATTAATTTTTGTAGGTGATTTGCCACATAGTCTTACAAAATGGGCAGAAAATAAATCCGGGTATTAGTTTATCAAATCCGGGTATTAAACCCTTGTGCTCACTCTTTATGGGATGCTTCTATTGGATCTTCCGTTCCCTTTGTGCGCCGAGTTAGTTTATCAAATCCGGGTATTAAACCCGAAGAGATCTTCACAGATCATGCTATTGCGCTTGACCTCAGACATTGAGATTGACCCTGAGGAGGTTATGTCTGAAACCTCGAAAGAGGAGGAGATAGACAACCTTTGCTAGACTAAACGTGATTATATACATGGATTTACAATTGTTATGATGGACTACTTTTGGAACATTACCAATTTATGGTGTGAGAACTACACGAATTGCATGTGATGTGTGGTGATTATAAGTGTGATATTAACTTGGAATGCTGGACTTTGATGAACGATGTGGAAAATATAATTTGAAATGGTTAAAGCTTACGTGTTTTCTACTTTTATGATTAGAAAAATGCCGCCTCGAAGAGTTAACAGTGGCGGAAGTGAAGCCCCGAGGGGCAGAGGCAGAGGCAGAAGTAGAGCACCAAGAACCAGTGATGGCCCTGCCAGTAATAATCAGGGAACAGGAGACTCTGATATGGCAGCTTTAATCGCTCAACAACTGGCCGAACTGATTCCGACTATAGTGGCCCAAGTGAGCGATGCTCTTCAACAACACCATCCCCACGGGGATGGTGGCAATGATAATAAGGATGGTGGAGAAAGAGGTCAACGTGGGATTGAAACTGAAGTAGGTGATGGGAACCCGACTGGGAACGAAAGTAATCAGGAGACCGGGAATGGCGGAACAACCAGTAATGAGACTGGGGTTGTTAATGCTAGAAGGGGATGTTCCTACAAGGAGTTTGTGGCCTGCAAACCGAAAGAATTTGATGGGAAAGGTGGCGCGATAGCCCTGACCAGGTGGCTTGAGAAAACGGAGGCAGTAATTGACATCAACGAATGCCTCGATAGCCAAAAAATCAAGTATGCCACATGTTCATTACAGGGCAAGGCGCTAACTTGGTGGAACACTCAGATTCAGGCTAGGGGAAGAGAATCAGCGATTTAGATGTCATGAGATGAATTCAAGGCATTGATCACCGAGGAATACTACCCACTCAACAAGATGCAGAAATTGGAGCATGAATTCTGGAATCATGCTATGGTGGGGGTCGGGCATGCAGCTTACACTGATCGATTCCACGAGTTGGCAAGACTGGTTCCACATCTAGTCACTCCGGAATCAAAGAGAATCGAGAGGTATATTTGGGGACTTGAGCCTCAAATCTGAGCGATGGTAACAGCAGCTGCTCCTCCTACGATCCAGAGCGCAATTCTGAAGGCTGGCGCTCTGACAGACGAGATGGTGAGAACAGGGGTCTTGGGTAGAGGAGCAGAGAAAAGGAATGACGTTGGGAAAACGAGCCGGTCGAGTGCCGGGAAATTTGACAAGAGAGCCAAGACAACCAGAAATTTTGTGGTCGTGACGCAGGGCAAAAGAGAGTACGTTGGGCCGCACCCCAAATGTGATAGGTGCAACTATCATCATCCCCCAGGAATGCCGTGCCGGGTGTGCGTGAACTGTAAACGCCCGAGGCATCTAGCGAGAGACTGCAGAATAAAGCCGAATCTGGTGGCACCGGCCAACGCGGTTAACCCCGTCGGAAATGCCAGGGTCTGTTATGAGTGTGGAGGCCCTGATCACTACAGAAACATGTGCCCCAGACTGAATCGGGTTCCGGGTCAACAAGAGAACAACCAGCAGCAGGTGATGGCCATAGCTGGGAATCAAGGCCGGCAAATCAAGGAAATACAGCTCGGGGACGTGCATTTGTCATTGGAGCCAACGATGCCCGTCAGGACCCGAATGTTGTCACGGGTACGCACTTACTCAATCATTACTTCGCATCTATATTATTTGATACTGGAGCAGACAATAGCTTTATATCTTCTGAGTTTGTGCTATTGCTTGATGTGAGTCCTAGTAGGCTAGAAACTAGCTACTCTGTAGAAATGGCCAATGGTAGGATTGTTCAGGCCGATGAGATTATTAGGAAGTGCTCGATAATATTGGAGGACTATGCCTTCGATATAGACTTGATACCCTTTGAGTTAGGAAGTTTCGACGTGATCGTGGGAATGGATTGGTTGTCGAAACACGGAGCTGAGATTGTCTGTCGGGACAAAGTAGTACGAATCCCTACGCCAAATGGGGAGGTACTCAGGATTCAAGGAGAACGACCGGGAAGAAATTTAAAGCTTATCTCTTGCATGAAAGCATGTCAAAGTTTACGAAAGCAGTGCTACGCCCTTCTAGCTCATGTGGTAGAAAAGAAAGAAGAAGAGAGGAAACTGGTAGATATTCCAGTGGTACGAGACTACCCAGATGTATTTCCTGATGACTTGTCTGGTTTGCCTCCACCACGACAGGTGGAATTTCGTATAGAGTTGGTTCCTGGAGCTACACCGGTAGCAAAGACGCCATATTGGTTAGCACCATCTGAAATGCAAGAGTTGTCTAGTCAGTTGCAGGAACTACTGGAGAAGGGTTTTATTCGGCCGAGTCATTCACCGTGGGGAGCACCGGTATTATTTGTCAAAAAGAAGGATGGGTCGTTCCGAATGTGCATCGATAACCATGAGTTGAACAAGTTAACCATGAAGAATCGATATCCTCTCCCCAGGATCAACGATCTGTTTGATCAGTTGCAGGGAGCTTCGTATTTCTCAAAGATCGAACTTCGTTCTGGATATCATCAACTAAGGGTTTTCGAGGATGACATACCGAAAACAACGTTTTGAACTCGTTATGGGCACTATGAGTTCTTGGTCATGCCGTTCGGGCTGACTAACGCACCAGCTGTGTTTATGGACCTAATAAATCGGGTGTGCAAACCTTACTTGGATAAGTTTGTGATCGTATTCATAGATGATATACTTATCTACTCCCGATCGAAAGAGGATCATGAAGAACACCTTCAGGCAATACTGGAACTGTTACGGGAAGAGAAACTTTTCACCAAGTTCTCGAAGTATGAATTTTGGATGCGAGAAGTGAAGTTTTTGGGTCATGTGGTGAATAAGGATGGGATTCATGTAGATCCCGGCAAGATCGAAGCAGTGAAGAAATGGGATCTTCAGAAATACGGCAATTCTAAGATTGGCCGGTTACTATCGCCGCTTCATCGCGATTTTTCAAAGATCACGCAACCGCTAACACTGCTGACTCAGAAAGACAAGAAGTTTGATTGGGGACATGCACAAGAACAAGCGTTCCAAACGTTAAAAGAGAAGTTGTGCAACACACCAATATTGTCCCTCCCAGACGGAACTGATGACTTTGTGGTGTACTGCGATGCTTCACATCAAGGATTGGGATGTGTACTAATGCAGAAGGATAAGGTGATTGCCTACGCTTCGCGACAACTTAAAGTGCACGAAAAGAACTATACGACTCATGATCTTGAGTTGGGCGCTGTAGTATTTGCACTTAAGATATGAAGACATTACCTGTATGGAACCAAATGCATCATCTACACAGATCATAAGAGCCTCCAACATATCCTGGGTCAGAAGGAACTTAATATGCGTCAGCGACGTTGGGTAGAGCTTCTTAGTGACTACGATTGTGAAATCCGGTATCATCCGGGGAAAGCTAACGTGGTGGCTGATGCTTTAAGCCGCAAAGAACGCGTGAAACCGCTACGTGCTCGAGCGTTGGGATTGACTATTCAAACAAATTTAAAAGCTCAGATCCAAATTGCACAAAGTGAGGCATTGAAGGAAGAAAACCTTGCGGGAGAAGAATTCTGAGGGTTGGATAAACAAATGAGTTGCAAGGATGATGGTATACAGTACTTCATGGATCGTATATGGGTACCCAGATGGGGAGGTGTACGTACCTTGGTCATGGATGAAGCACACAAGACGCGATATTCTATTCATCCTGGTGCAGACAAGATGTACCACGATCTCAAAGATCTGTACTGGTGGCCAGGCATGAAGAAAGACATTGCTATGTACGTCAGCAGATGCCTGACATGCTCGAAAGTTAAAGCAGAACATCAGAAACCATCGGGATTATTACAGCAACCTGAAATTCCTGAGTGGAAATGGGAGAATATAGCTATGGATTTTATTACCAAACTCCCTAGAACAAGCAGCGGGCATGACTCGATATGGTCGTAGTGGATCGGATGACGAAGTCAGCACATTTCTTGCCGATCCGAGAAGACTACAAAATGGATAAATTGGCGAGACTGTACATAAAAGAGGTCGTGAAAAGACACGGAGTGCCGGTGTAGATCATATCCGACCGTGACAGCCGATTTACTTCACGATTTTGGCAGACACTACAGAAAGCGATGGGCACTCGATTAGATATGAGTACCGCCTATCACCCTCAGACAGACAGCCAAAGTGAATGAACTATACAAACGCTAGAAGACATGCTGAGGGTGTGTGTAATCGACTTTGGTGGTAGTTGGGACACTCACCTACCGTTGATCGAGTTCTCTTACAACAACAGCTACCATACAAGCATTGGATGTGCCCCGTCCGAAACGTTGTATGAAAGGAAATGTAGATCACCCGTTTGTTGGGTCGAGATTGGTGAAAGTCAGTTAACAGGCCCAGAGATCATTCAAGAAACAACTGACAAGATCTTTCAAATCAAAGACCGACTAAAAGCTACCAGAGATCGCCAAAAGAGCTATGCCGACAACCATCGGAAGCCTCTAGAATTCAACATTGGGGATCGAGTTTTACTTAAAGTCTCTCGTTGGAAAGGAATCGTTCGATTTGGAAAGAAAGGGAAGTTTGCCCCAAGATATGTAGGACCATTCGAGATTACAGAAAGAATCGGTCCTGTGGCTTACCGATTAAGGTTACCACAAGAACTCAGCGGCGTACATGATACTTTCCACGTGTCGAACCTCAAGAAGTGTTTGGCTGACGAATCTCTTCACGTGCCAATTGACGAAATCAAGATTGACGAAAAGCTTCATTTTGTCGAGGAACCCTTAAGATCATGGATCGAAAGGTCAAGCAATTGAAGCGCAATAGAATACCAATTGTTCGCGTAAGATGGAATTCAAAACGAGGGCCAGAGTTTACATGGGAACGGGAAGACCAGATGAAACTCAAATACCCACATCTATTCAAGGATGACACTCTTGGACCTAACTCCAGCTGAATTTCAGGACGAAATTCTCTCAACTGGGGGATACGGTGACATCCGTCACCTAAATGTCCGTCAATTAACGTGGATTCTGTTAACTTTTCTTCGCTCGTTCATTCCTCATCTTTATAAACTATTCGTGTGGATATTATACTTGCTTTATCGTCTTTATTCTTGTGATCTCGTCGTAAACGTATGCTAACTTTAAAACTTTTACAATTATCGTCATCGTTATCATTAGATATACCATTTTTATATAATATTATTATCATTAATAAAACCATTTTTAAGTTATAAATATCATTAAATACATTTTTATCATTAATACAAGTAACATATTAAAATCGTTTTCAACCGAAACAAATTTGGGAATTCGGGGATTTAAGTATAGGGACAGACATTTTGGCAAATTAGGGCTGGGTATATAAACCCCATTTCTAGCCCTAGCCTCCATATCTTCATCTTCTTCTTCATTTCTTCTTCTTCACCTTTCTTCCTCCTCCTTGCACCAAAACCGCCCATTTCGTCACGTTTTCACTGGCAAGACCTCGGCTACAGCCGAGTCTACTCCTTTCTAGCAGGTAGACGACCTTTTTTGTCCCTTTTCTTGTTCGTTTACGGCTGTCCATTTAGGGTTTCAGGTGTTCGGGTCCAACCCGAACACATGAGGTCGTGTGGGTGCGTGTGATGTCTTTCTGCGTGTTCTTCTTGTTTGTGTATGTTTGTAGAGTGTTTCTGGAAGTCCTCGTGGTGTAAAACTCGTGCTCGAAGCAGCCATAGGCTGCTCTGCACATCTGCAGTCGCGAATCTGCCATTCTGGCGACTGGGTCTGTCATGCGACTGAGCCGTGCGACTGGGTGAGTCGTGCGACTGAGTCATTCAGGCGACTGAGTTGTGCGACTGGGTATGTCGTGCGACTGAGTCGTGCGATCGAATGAATGTGTGTGATTGAGTCAATGCGGATGAATGTTGTGTGCGATTGAGTCATGCGAACGAATGGATGTGTGCGATTGTGCGTGTATCGCACGACTGAAGGCCAATCGTACGAATGATGGTTCAGTCGTACGAATGAAACTGATTCGTACGAATGAAGGTTGATTCGTGCGTATGGAGGTTGAGTCGTGCGATTGAGTGTTGTGTGGTACGACTGAATGCCAGTCGCACGAATGAAGGTTCAATCGTACGAATGAAGCTGATTCATACGAATGAGGGTTGATTCTTGCGAATGGAGTGTTGAGTTGTGCGTCTAGTCTGGTCGTGCGACTAAAGTTGCTGTGTGTGACTTCCTTCTTGTGTGTAGTGTGTGTATGTCGTGTGATGTTAAGGTGACATCGACACGATTGCCATTGCTAATGGCGATGTTAAAGTCAACGCTATCAAACTTACTTATATTATTCCAAATTAAATTAACTTAAGATTTTACAAGTATCAATAACCGATTTGTAACTACTAATATTTACCAAATACTTCTTTAATAACAATGAAACTTTTATACAAATACCATCAGCAATGACGACGATATCTAGTACTTGGATCTACATAAGATCTAATGCGTATGTTTGCTTGTGTGTGTTACACGCAACCGAACCGATACAACCCGAACCTACCGAACGTTACTATTTACTTTATACATATCATTAATGCTTAACAATAACTGTCAATAGGTGTTTGATCGTGCATTTCATACAACATTTGGAAACTTTGATCATACATACTTACCACCTAACAAGTGAGTTTTGTGGCCCCTTTTTATGCTTATACAACATTTCAATCATTTACAAACTTGGGGGAAAAGTATGCTCACCCATTTTCAATGATATAAAACTTACATACAATTTACATACTTGGAATCAACGTGCTACTGTTTTGTGAGTACTTATCTGATACATGCTTGAGTTCGCTGTGTGGTACTTTCTTTGCAACTATTTAATTCCAGTGTGGGAACCGACGGATAGGTATTGGTAGTACTACTGGGTTGACACCCCCATCCTTGTTTGTTGGTATACTAGTTAGTACCAACAGTGGCCAGGAACGGGCCCTTGGGTGAATATATTCCGACAAGATCTGTGTGTACGTCATTACGTTTGGTTGCAAAGCTCATTGTCATGTGATTATACTTACTTATAACTGTATTCACGGTATTCCACAACATTTACTATACAACATCAATTACTTATTTACTATTTAAACCTGCGAGCTCACCAACAATTTTGTTGACCATTTTGAGCATATCTTGTAAGGCCCCCCGTTCCCGGAAAACCTCACAGTTGGTTAATCATAGCATAAAATCAGTTTAATAACAAAACATTGCAGCGGAAATAATTAGACATTCATTTAAAACTTAAAAATCATATCGTACTCATACATTTGTCCGTTAATTGAAAACAAAACATAATACTTGTTCTTAAATTACAATAAAGATTTCATAAATAGGAATGTCATCCATAGCTCCCCAAGTAGCTCCATGTGCCATCCTCAGCATCAGCACTTACCTGCCAACTATTATGCATAAAAGTCAGCTTCGCTGAGTGAGTTCTAGTTTTAAATACTATAAGAGAATATAAACTTTATCCTTCATATAATGACCATGCATACATCATAGTACATAACATAACTTGCATCATAATAAGCATGTTCATTATCTTTCATTCTTTCATTATCTTTCACTTTCATCATAAACAAGATTGCACAAAGCAAGAGCTCCATGTTGATTGACAACAAATGCCAATCCCTGTCGGTACACATGAATACGGTAGCTAACCCCCGACAGTTGATCCACACTGCAAGGCACATAGCCCGCTCATGAATACGGATCCATCATCATACATCAGCCTCACATAAGTGAAGTCTATCATAGTACTTGCAAGACTTTTCATCATCAAACGGGCCCGGGGGTAACATTCATCAAGTTTCGCTTTTCATTAATATCATCTTTCACTTTAATATATAATACTTAACTTATTAAGTACACAACATACCAAGTACTAGTCATCATAAAACATAACTGACCCGCCGCGAGACAGCGGGGGTTCGGGGGCGGCAGCCCCTGACAGCGGGGTCCTAGGGGCAGCAGCCCCTAGGGGGGTCCAAGGGGCAACGCCCCTGGCTGGGGCCGGGCTGCCAGGTCAGCGCAAAAAATTTTTATATTTAAACATTTATATAGCACATTTACTTATAAAAAATCGTTCTTCCTGATAAAACCCCTTAAAATCTTGGTCATTTAAAAACGTAAATTTAGTATGCATAATAGCCCCAAAACATGGAAAACTTATAAATAGGGGATCTAGAACTCACCTGGATACCACGAATAACTTCTAGACTAAGCTTTCTAGGCTAGGGTCACACTACACAGCCTGCAGACAAGTTAACACTCTAAGGGGTTAATTTTTTGCCTAAATTCGCTGCTAATTTCGCTGCAAGATCAGCAATTTCGCAGCTAGGTTCGCCAACAGTTTCGCTGCTAGTTTCACCAGCAGTTTCGCTGCTAGTTTCGCTAGCACCTTTGCTGGTAGTTTCGCTGGCATCTTCGCTGCCAATTCTGCTGCCAGTTTCGCCCAACTTTCGTTGGAAAAACATGCCTGCGAAACTACCTACGAAACTATAGTTTCGCAGGAAGTCCTCATAGTTTCGCTGATTGAATATGCAAATTCGCTGGATGCATATACAGTTTCGCAGATCGCATAAAATTCACGAACCAGTCCGTTTTTAACCCAAAATCATAACTTTTTACGTTCAATCTCTTAGTTTATCATCCATGAGGCTAAATCTAAGCTTTATACATGTTTTAATACGTAAGAATGTGACCTTTATGCGATTCTTTGCAACTTTTCAAAACCCAAAACCCTAGAATCCGGGTTTGATCTACAGAAGGATTTAGAGGTCGATTCTTACCTGGATTTGTTGCTTCTTTCTTAGATCTTGATGCTTCAACACCCATATCTTCAATCTCTTAACCTTGGAAGCTTCAAATCTTGAGTTTTCTTCACTTTCTCTCTCTACTCTCTCTCTCTACGAATTTTGGGAGCTAGGGTTCAAATGATGGAGATGGAGGCTGATTTGGGTTTGATTATGGGCCTTAATCACTTAGGCTCTTGCCCATAAACTCAATTTGGCCCATAACCCATTTCCCTCTTTTATTAAATACCCATTAGTTAAGCCCATTATCCTTAATGACTCGTTTCGACTTTTCGGGGTGTTACATATCTTTTCAGGTGACAATGCTAATTGAAGATCTAGGCGTGCTACCTTAGTGGAGACCCTAGGATGCATTTTTGAGGCTAAACATATTTGACAAACAATCATTTTGAATTAATGTTGTAGTCTGATTAAACAATATCATACTTTTGATACTTGTTCCCGGGTTGTGGGAATTTACATTACAATGTTATCATCTTTGACTATGTGAATCATTTATCATGTTATGCTTATGGCTATGTTGTCGTGAACATTGACTAAACACGACACAAGTCTCCATTTGTGTCGGGTGTCGTCATGACACGCTTTATCATCATATATTATATTGCATCTCTATTGTCTACCATGTGTTATGACGATCCCGTCTCGTTACATCCCCGTGTTTCCGCTTTTAGCGGGGGTGTGACAGTAGACGTCTTGAGCGAAGCTCATACATGCTTTTGATTGCCCTAGAGGAGTTTGAGTTTGGTTGCTCGATCCTTAAGAACAAAAACAGAATAGTAGAACTGCATGAGAAGATTATTATCAAGACAAAGATGTGAAATAGAGATTATGTTTTTAGTTAAGGAAGGAACACATAGAACATTTTTAAGAATAATAAATGCGTGTATGGTGTGAAGTAAAAGACAACCAATATGAGTGATTTCAAGACATGATCCGTCACCAATTACGTTCTTCCGTCCCATCATACGGTACATGGAAAGAAAGATTGTTTAGATCAGTGGTGACATGATGTGATGCACCACTGTCAAAGATCCAATTAGTTTGATCCGGAGTAGAAGCATGGCCCATGGTGTTGACTTGATCATGTTTTGCACGTGCATTTATGTCATATTGTGGAGCAACAATTGTGGGATGCTTCTTTTTGAACTTAGGACAATTTGTGAGAGAGTGCCCTCTTTGGTAACACCACTGGCATTTACCAAGGAATGGTTTTGAACCTGTAGTAGAAATAGGAGTGGGCAGTAGACCTTTACCTTGATGAGATTGACGATGGTAAAGAGCAGAAGACCGCATTGTGGTTCTTCGGCGGCCAAGAACGGTGTCCGGAACTTTGCCGATGCTGCTGTTGCATGTGAAACATAACCGCTGGCTGATGCAGTCCAGTAGCTTGAGTTTGTTGAGCCAGAGAAAGTTCATGGATTGATTATTTTTTCATGCAGCTCGTTGAATGAGATCGGAGTGTCCCAAGCATGAACAACATCGAGAATTGGTTTGTATTGGGATTGATCGAGACCATCAAGGATGATGTCGATGATATCTTCAATATTTATCTTCTTTCCCAGAATTGCCAATTTATCAGTGATGGTTTTGATTTGCTACATATATTCAGAAACATATTGGGTTGGAAGCTTTGGAGTTTGTTTGAGTCGATATTTTATCTGCTTTATGTGACCACGACTTGAAGAGGCATAGGTTTTCTCCAGGATTTCCCAAGCATCACGAGAAGAAGCTGCACCTTGGATCAAAGGAACTATTATTTCAGAGAGACTTCTAACAAGGGCAATAAAAATTAGTATATCTTACCGAAACCATTGCTGGTAATCAACATGGGGAGCATTGCTTCCGTCGGCGTTTACGGTGGGTTGCGGCTTAGGGTGAGATCCGTCAAGAAACTTGTAAAGATCAACACCATATAGCAGGACCTGAACCTGAGTCTTCCAGACTAGAAAGTTTGAACTGTGTAATTTTAGAGTTGCAGGGAAGGTCACAATTGTGAGGTTTTTCATGGAAGGGTTAACCAAGGAGACAGAATTGTCAGACGTTTTAATCGGAGATGAGGGTCGAGAAGAGCTTATGAAGGAGGGGTTTGAGCCGAGCTCAAACCATATGAAGATTATGATATCAATGGTTGAATTGTGAAATCTGATAATTCTATTCAAAACGAATGATGCGTACTATACCTGGCAATTTTGACCCAAGTGTGTAAATTTGGGTTGATTTGGACATTAATTATGAAGTAATGGACTGAGTTGGGTTAAGCTAAATTTCTAAAGGGTCAAGGTGGGGAAATTTAAAAGATTAGAAAAAACTCAATGGGCCAAGATGGATGATCGAAAGTTTCTAACGGGTCAGGATGGGCTATTAGGTATCCTCAGACCTCAGTTCCTTACTTAACCCATCTTCTCCATTGTTCCCTTACCCACTATTTGCGAATCCAACATCGATTTTGATTTCTGGAAGAAGTATGTTCATCAATTTTGACTCTTTGAGTATGTCCCTGTAAAGCCATCGACCAATTTCTTCCCAAAATGATACTATACTCCTACACCATGCAGCAATCCAGGCAACACTCAAAGGTAAAACGATCACTTTATGAGTACTTTATATAGATTTTAATGAAATTGTAGCCTCTTACGATTTGTTTAGCATAAATGCGTTGCACATGTGAACATTATTATTGGGTTTGCTGGTCAGATTTGTTTCTGGAAGAAGTATGTTCATTGTACAGATAAGAACACAGTTGGTAATGTATATGAGAGTTAGAGATTAAGAAATTTAAGGATTATAATTTATAAGGTTTTAATTGATGTCTTATATCATTTGTAGACACATGTATGGATCTTAAGTAATGATATCTCTAATTTTCTTCATTGTCATAATGTCATTATACTTCTGTGATGTTTGTATCATAATGATATAATTAAAATTAACACCTTTTATTATGATATTAACACTTTAGCTCTATGGGTACACTATGCCACATTAACAGTTAAAACACATTGAAACAATTTAATTGACCTTGGGGTTTAATCGTTCATATACGGTGTTGCAAACCATGAGGCATAAGAGATTAATCATTTTATTCAAAAAAATAATTGTTGAGACCACCATTATGTGAAATAAAGCGTGAAGAGGAAATATTTGGATCATGAATAAGCCTGTGTATGTTTTTATTCCTTGTTTGTTATTTGGAAGTAGAGGTCATAAAATTAGAGGGTTGTGGGTTGTATGTTATGGGTTGGTTGTATGTTATGTAAAAATGTGTTTAGGTTGAAATGAATTATGTTATAGTATAAGTAAAAAAATGTTTAGTCGGGTTGATTTGCAAACAAAATTTCTTCAAGTTTTAATTTGTTAAAAACTTCTTTATGTTTTAGTTTGTTAAAACAACTTGAAATGTCCGCTTATATCCGGCTATTTTTTTGTTTTTTTTTAATTTTTGCAGGTCAAACTTGTTTGTCGTAGCATATCACATCAAATTGATTACCCATATCAACCTATTTATTGTCAATTTGTAGCTACTGGTGGGAAGAAAAAATGTATTGTATGTTGCAACTTAATTGCAAGGAGAGTTCTGGCTGATTTTAGATGTGACCTATTCTGATCCAGACTCATCCTGACCCGTTTTGCAAATCAGCCCATCTTGACCCGAACCCATTCCGACCATACGCCTTACCTGACCCGACCCACTCATTTTGCCAGGTATAATGCGTACATATACAGTGAAGGAGAGAAAGAGTAGGAGAAAATGATGCTCTGCAACAACCCTATTTGACCTAGTATACAATTTGAATTATTTAACAATTAAATGAAATACAACAATTAAATTAGTGGGATATTATTTAACAGTATATATACTGTGTGTTATATCTGGATTGAGAAAATGTAGGATTGAAAAAAGAAGATTGAGAAAGAAAGACAAGATATCATGGTTTTTCTAAACGGTTCTGGTCTAAGAACCATGTAGAACCGTAACTACAACAACCGATTAGAACCGACTCGTATAAGCAATAAATGGAATGGTTCTAGTTCTAATATTTTACATATCCAGTGTTTCGGGTCAATTTTGTTCGATTCCAACACTAAAACCGATTTTCACAGGCCTATTTGAATTCTTAGTAGATACATTAGCTTAATAAATCTTATTTCTATGTTACTAGTAAATCACTTATTTGTTATACTTAATGATATTTTAAGTTATATATGTGTATTATTTTAGAAAAGAGAATATTTACTTATGCGGATTACCAATTGAAGCATGGGATGTTAGTTTACTGAAGAGTGGATCGAATCTTAGAATTTTGAATCGAAATCACCTAAATTAATCTTACCAATCTATCTTTTATAATCTATATTTATAATCTATAACATATAATAAAAGAATATTTATTTAAAACATGTGTGTAATCATTCTAGCATATCAAATGACACGTCTAATCATTCTAGCATATCAAAAAAATTATTTTCCCACTCTCTCTCATAATAAATATAAAAATTATAACAACAATCAATTTGATTTTTCTTTTTTACTAAAATATGTTAAAACAAAGATATCTAAATTTGTGTTTCTTGTATCTCTCATATTAAATGATAATTATTTTAAATAAGTAAATTAAACTATCAAATCAATTAAACTATCAAAGCTAAAACATAAATATACTTATTTTAATAATTTATTAATACATACTCAATTATATAATTTCAGACATATTTTATCTTTAAATATAAAGTATTAATTTTTAATTTCATTATTTGTTATAATTTTTAGATATTCATGATATTTTTATTTCACTAATAACAATAACATCTGAAAAATAAAATATTTATAAAACTAATGGTTTTGACATATAATAGCTAAAACAACATCCCACATAAATTCCCATTTGAAAATTTAATCATATTATGGTGTGTTAGGATTGTTGATATATGAATCTGGATGCTTATGTCATTACATATGATAACTGATTAGAATCCCGGAAACATGTTTAAATTTTGTTTACATGTAAGCAACTTAACTAAGATTAAACATACTATTATTTGGCTGAAATAATGATTTGTAATCCTAAATGTTGATGAATATTATATGAAATAATACTATATATAAGGTAAGATTCCTTTGTTAAAACTTGTTTATTATGATAACCAGTTAATCTTAATGTAACAAACACTTATAACATAATTATGAAGTGTAATTTCTTTCATTTTCAAAAGTTCCCTTACTTTTTAAAAGACTTCATATTATTTTTTTAACCATTTAATTTTTTTGTATGATATTAATTTTATAAAATTATATTATTAAATATATCGTTTTAATATATTTAATTCAAGTATAGTCTTGCTATATTTTTAATCATTTTTTTAACGTTCGTTATGTACTACTAGTTTTAACACTGTATTTCTAACTTACATGGGTAACATGGCCTGTTGTGTATCATTAGTTGGGTTTATTGGTTATCGCAATAAACAAAATATAACATTTGATCCCTATGCTCTCTCTCTCTCTCCCCTTTTCTATATGTATATATATACACACACACTAGCTTTAGTAAACTCGTGTATCACACGGGTTGAATAAATAAAGTAAATTTTATTAATTATAAAATGATATTTTTAAGATATTATGATTGAAATCTTCTTTATTATAAACGTTTTAAAAATTTTCTTTTCTAGAAACTTTCTTATTATTACTTTTAATTATAATTATTTTTTGTTTGTAAAAGTCTTACTTTTTAAAACCATTAATTTTAAAATATTTTGTATTTTAAAAAAATTAATGTCTTAGAAAAATGTCTTATTTTATAAAAATATATTTCACTAGAAATAACAATAATGAAAAAAAACTCTTTTTTAATTTATAAAAACCATTTTAATCAAAAAAGGAATTAAATGATATTTTTAGTAATTAATGTGATTATTTAATAGAAAAGAGAGACAGAGAAAAATTGATGAGTATAAATGTGATGTTGATACGTGTAACTCCTAGTTACAATTTTATTAAAGTAAAAAGATAAATTGCATATGTAGGGTATTAATCAATTGAGACATTGTGCAAAATTTACATAAACTTACGAAAACAAGTCAAGATCATGTAAAATCATTACTTTTATTGTATTAATAATCATATTACATATATATAATATTATATTTATTTATGTATATGAGCAAATTCACATGTGTTAAAATATTAACACATGTAAACTGTAACTACACAAAGTAAATTTATATGTATTGTAATCTACATGTACGCATTTATATTATGTAAGTTATATTTTATAAATGTGTTAGTTTTTTTTAATAGAAGTTAATTTGCACACGTATGTAAAAAGACATAATGTTGTTTATAAAATAAAAAATTCTATTAATCTTAACTGTTTTCTTCAAGTTTTCGTAAAGTTAGTACAATTTTTGTTAGTTTGCAATTGATCTTTTCCTGTCATATGTATATGTAATTATGTACATACCAATAATTCAAATACATGATATGTTTAACATGATAATAGTACGTGTTTATTATATAAACTTTATGTTTTTGTTACATGTATGATCTCATTATGTAAATCTGTTGCAAGATATGAATAACACCACACATATTTCAAGGAGTCCTTCCAAGTAGTGCCTTGTTTAAATAAATATAGTAAGCCTATTAATTTCCATACCATCCTTGCTTGCATTTTGCCTTTTGGACAGCCGAATACATTACTGTCATCTCACCACCTTTTATTTGCAAATCTCATGGCATTATGTGATTTTTAATATTTTAAAAGGGCTTGCATAGTACAACTTGTTGGGAACTTCATATCTTGCATTGTACGAATAAAATGGATTTTTCTTTTGTATAATGGATAGGATATTCTTGATTATATATTGTTGGAGAACTTCGTTTAATTCGGATGCAAAAGGTGGCAAAAATCTGATAAAAACAGCTAGCTATCAAAAGGGTTATCGGTGAGTTTTTCCTTTGATTCTTGTAGTAAAACTTACGGTATTATAAGCAGAATATGAGGCTGTAATTGACAGCTATGTGGCTTGGTTTTGTAAATCAAAAGGCCTGAGTGAAAAACACTTGGAAAGCATAAGCATCAAAATCCTAACGTGTTAAAAACCTTTTGTGTTTTATCCGGCCATCACACTTGCATACGTATACACATATCGATATGAGACTTATGATATGTATCATTTTGACGGTTTATGAAGTTAGATGGCTAGCACCACATGAAAGAATCTAATGCTGGATCGGTGTGAATACTTGTAGATGGAAGCTCCCACGTTCCTCTACCCACATACAACACCCAACTCAATACCGCTAGACTTCAAAGATTGTAATTTCTAACAGCGTATTGTTTCTTTATTTCTTATTATACTTGCAAGTGGATCATTGCTAGGAGATATCAAAATGGTTTCAAATCGTTGTATATTTTTTACGCTAAGTTTTTAAAAAAATCACATATGCAAATCCCAACAATTGTAAGAAAAAAAAAACATGTATTTTGGAAAATGGTCTCAAACGTTTACTTCGCTCTGGGCATCTAACATGGTTAACCTGTCCCTACTAAAATATACAATTTTTTAAATAACGTTCTTGTAATAAAAACATGTGTTGAAATTTAAATAATTACAAAACCATTTTAAAAGAAGAGCCAAATAAGTAGTTATATTTTGATAATGATTGCACCGGTTATATTAAATCAATTATTCAAAATTGATTAGGTATTTAGGTGGTCATAGAAATCAAAATAATCAAACTCATAATCTAGTTAGTGTGACATTACAACAAATTAATATTTTTAACTTATAACAGAAGTTTACAAATATAAGTTTAGTTTAAACAACCCTCGGTATATATCATGAAAATGTGAGGATGTTACATTTGTTTACATTGTTAAACATGTAAGAACAACGGGTCAAAATTCATCCTACATTACGGGGTCAAAGGTTTTAATGTACGATGGTCCTTTGTTGAATATTTCTCTTCTTCATTTCACAATTCAAAGACTGCATCCAATATTCTTCTGGAATCTTTGATTCAGCTACAATCAACACATGGGTATTATGGTCAAATACTACCAAGTCCAACTTCAAACAATCATAGTATTATTATTTTTAAGGTTATTTGATCAACTATCGCCATCTTCTAGAAGATAGTTAACACTAAAAATAGCACGAGGTACTATAATAATGTATATTATCCCGCAATTTAAGAGTGCGTTTGGTTGGAAAGAATGAAATGGAATGGAATGGAATTGAGAAACTAGTATAATTTTCAAATAAATTATATCTGAGTGGATAATGAAATGTAAAACCCAAGGGAATGTTTCACCTCAAATTCCCTCTCTAGGTGGAAGGATTTTGAAATCCCACAACCAAGGGAATTTAAGGTGAAACATTCTCTTGGGTTTACTTTTCATTAACCACTCAAACATAAATTTACTTGAAAATTACACTAGTTTCTCAATTCCATTTCATTCCATTCCATTCATTCCAACCAAACGCACCCTAAGGCTGCGTTTGGTTGGAAGGTATGGAATGGAATGGAATTGAGAAACTAATATAATTTTCAAGTAAATTATGTTTGAGTAGGTAATGAAATGTAAAAGTGAAGGGAATATTTCACCTCAAATTCCCTTGGTTGTGAGATTCAAAATCCCTCTCTAGGTGGAAGAATTTTAAAATCCCACAACCAATGGAATTTGAGGTAAAACATTCACTTGGGTTTTATATTTTATTACCCACTCAAACATAATTTACTTGAAAATTATGATAGTTTCTCAATTCCATTCCATTACATTCCATTCCTTCCAACCAAACGCAGCCTAAGAGAATTTTCTTGTAGGAATGTTAAAAGAAATGTTAAGATGTAAACATAATTAGGGCATATCTTGAAGAAAATCAGTATGTTGCAGGTTATTTGGAACATACAGAAACACAATGGTTGTGGAAACCTTATAAAAAGCACAATAGTAGGACTCGGATGATGGCATAATCCCATCAAAGTTGGCTCACTTTTACACATTTATGACACGGATTGTTAACATATCATGATTGAACATGAAGTTAAACGAGTTATGTGTTTGGGATAACATGTTAGGATCATAAAAGGCGTGACATGTAAATGATACGATTAAAGACGTTTGTAACGGTTAAAGTGGTTTCACGTTGATACTTAGAAACCACCTGTTAAACTGTTTGTTATTTGGTTTATACGGATAACCGAACCAAATAAACAAGATTTTGTGTAACCGTTAATCGAAGTGAAAACCAAATTTACGATTTGATTCGATTTTTACGGTTACGAATACGATTCGGTTTTTGGTTATTTTTTTTGTGGCTTTTTTGAACACTCATAACCACTAGAAATAAAATAATAAAAAACAAAAAATATAAATATTAAATGTAATAATAAATAGATAAAAGCTTTAATAATTTAGTTTAACAAGGTGATATGATAAATAAAAAAACATAAAAACAAAAAGTAATTATTCTTCTTGTTGAGGGGATGTGTATAACAAATAAAATAACCTTAAATGGGGTATGTATAACATCACCCTAAAAATATATATATAAAAACGAATGCTAGGAGACTTATTAACGGGCTTGTGTCAGGGTTGCCGCAACCCAAGAGGTAAGAGCCAATGCATGCTATACAACATTAAAGGTAGCAAGCTTGGGGCTCCAATTGCTATCTCCGTCCCACAATTCACACAAACGCTACTTACCTACTTATGTCCTTAATGTTATGGTCATCTTCCGTGGGTTGACCACCATAAGATACACTTAGAGGTGATTAAACCCAGTCTCCTAGGAGACATCCAGGAAGGCATCTATACTATGGTTAATAAAAAATATATACTTGTATTGAAAGTCAGAAAAGCAAAAAACCGGCTTCACGCGGGTAGGTCATGGTGTAAAAGGTATCATAAAGACATTCAATACCTTTCACCTTGTTATCACATATAAACACATAATGGTTCATTTGTCACACCAATGTGGGACAAGGGTGTTAGAGAGACTCCCTTTCACACCCTTATTAGTTATTTCCAATAAATATTTAATTACATATATAAATATAATTAAAATATAGTTAAATCCGGTCCAACCGGTCCGACCGGTCCGACCACCAAACCAGTAAGGCGTCCGGTTCGACTTCCGATCCGGTTCTGAAAACATTGGAATTGATGCATACAACATACCATCTTGAAAACCCACAAATCAGAATGTACACTGTCGACATTCCTAGATGTACTCTATTTATTTTAACTTTTAATATTATTATGATTTATATGTACCATACAAGTAAAAACACTAGCACCTCATCTTTTATAAAGTATTAGTTTAAGATTTATTCAAAATATTTTGAAAACACTACCACCTCATCATTTTTTCTTTAAAAGATAACTTTTACTCTCTATGTATAGAATTTATTTTGTTAAAATCTTATTATAACAAAATGAATTTAATGCAGCTCGTTTTATATATTATATTAGATCTTGAAAAGTTGTTTTAATTAGTCCTTGAAAATATTAAATTAGCCTAGAATAATCTTTTTATCAAAGACCACATTATGTGATGTTACATTAGATTGATCTAAAACTATTTTTTATTAAATAATTTATATATTTTTGTTAGCAAATAAAACCTTTTTATTAGAATATGCAACTTCTTTTGAAGAATTACATTTAAAAGGTTGAATAGACTCAATTTTCTAGTGATCTCTCCTTACCATTTCTTGCTCTATAAACTTTAAAAGATATGTCGATTAATATTGTAATTTTAGTATATTAGAAAGAGTTTGTCAGTGTCGTTGAGTCTCTGTCACAAAAATATGTTACCCATAGATATCTCTTAGGCTATGCATAGTGGCCAAGGAAGGGGTGTTAAGAATGGTGACATAGATATAAGTGAAACTCCAAACATCACTACATAATTGTTTAAAAGACTTCAAACTTATAAGGCGTTAAGTCTTTAACGGGCTCCAAACACAACTTTGGTTACAGTATTGCATCAATATGGCTCCAAACACTAATTAACCATTACATTTGATTTAAAAGAGCTTTAGTGAAATAAATTTTGTCTACATGACACCTAGGTGATATTTGAATTAAACAACCACTACATATAATCGAACATTTGTATCAATAATCATAATATATCTTATGATGGTATATACTACATTATCATTCAAAGAACTTTATGTGAATGTATATAATATTAAAGTTTTACTTTTGAATAAAACACCAAAGTAGTAGTTTAAAGTATGAGGTTTTGATTTTGTATGGCCGGGACTATTTAATATTTAGAGTGAATTGTCATTTTTCTCCCAGTGAGATCATATTTATTATTTTCATCCAAAAATATTTTTTTCTTGCATTTGGATCCTCAAGGTTTGGAAAAAGTTATCATTTTCATCCAAAAATCTTAGCTGTATTGTTTTAAAATGTTAAATATTCATTGTTAAAATGGTACTTACGTAAATTTTTATATAAAAACGAAACCCTTATTTATGTTTACATGTTTATAGAAAAAAATTACCACAGATTTCATATTTTTGGATGAAAATAACAACTTTTCAAACCTTAAGAAGGCAAATGTAAGAAAAAAACTCTTTTTAAATGAAAATCACAAATATCACCAAACCACAGTGAGCAAAACGACAATTCACACTAATATTTATTTTAAATGGTATTTAATGGGATTTAAAATTATCACACTTGGTAAGTCAAACTCATCCATCCCCTTGCGAAGCAGGTAATTCCGACGAACCTTAAGAAATAACGTCATCCGTTCACGAATGAACGGAAATTGTTTGTGTTCCGTCATTTATCATAAAAAGAAAATATCTTTCATCCTCATTAATTAAATAATAAGGAACTATTTTGTTTTTTACTCTAATGGTAAGAGTTAAACGTTTTTTATAAAATCATGATGTTTAAATCTTGACATGAGATAGTTAGAAATTGGTACAATATAAGATTAAAAGCAAATAGGTATTAGATTTGGCATTTTGAAAAGTAAAAATATAAATAAGAAACCCTTTTCATAATGTAAATTACAAGTAGTTCACGAAATGTTTAGTTGTAATATACGAAGAAAATATGATGCTGACTATTAATGTAGCTGGTAGGTTAGTTCAAGGGATGTTGCGTGCACAAGAAAGTTTCGATCCAAATTTCAAGCTACCTTTTTCTTTTCAAAAAGGATAATATATTCTTGTTTAAGTTTCCTAATTTATATTATATTAATTATCAACTTTTTTATGTATAATGGTATTGTATTTTATGCATACGGGATTTTTCAAAAAAAAAATTTGATTTTTCACTTTTAACACAAAGTTTTTCATTTTTTTACAATGTAACTTCTCAAATTTGACTTGCTTTACTTTTAACCCAAAACCCTTCATCTTTAACAATTTAATCTCACAACTTTTATATTTTCAATTTTGTTCTCATATACTTTTCATATTTCACAAATCTTCATTTTATTTTTCGTTCTAAGTTTTGCAAGTTAACACAATATAACATGCATGTGTGACTCAACATTTTTGCGTTTCGCTTTACATTTCGTTTTAAATTTGCTAAGTTAACACAACATAATGTGTGTGTGTGGTTCAACATTTTCACGTTTGTTTTTCCCTTTTGAAGGGTTCATCACAACACACGGATCTTAGATCGACTTAGTTATTTCTTTTTGTGTTTTACGTTTTGGTCTAAGTTCTTCGTGTCAACACACTGCGACTTCAGTGTTGGTGGTCGTTAGCGGTGGTGTGACATTTATGTTATTTGGCATGGTTTTACGCCTCCGCCGCAACTCGGGGGCTTATTTCTAGTAGTGTTACTTGAAAAGAAATTTAAGTTTTCTAATAGAATTGCGTAGATCATTTAGTTTATGTTTAAAAGAGCATTAGCTCCTTATCTTATAATAACGAAATGAATAAACAATATAAAATATTTATTGGAATGAGAAATAAGAAATTTTTGTGTGTTAATATATACAAGTTTTATCGTAAAAAGTGACTTTTGGGTGAAACATATGAAGTATTAAGAATATGTATGCATGTGTGTTTTACTTGAATTGGGCGGATGTTTATGTTTGTTAAATTACAAGTGATTATAAGTGTCCAATAAATGGTTTTAGCATTATAGTTGCATTAGATCTAGTGATACACAATTTTGAACCAGGGTGTGCTCAAAAATTCGGAAGTCCGAATCCAGAATACCCGAAAAATCGAATATTTGAAGATTTGGATTCCGATTGGATATTGGTTTTGAAATTTTTTGGATATTCAGATATTCGATTATCTAAAACTAGAAAATATATTTTGTTATTTTATTTAAGTAATAAACATTTTTTAATTTATTTTGGGTTGATATTTGTCAATGTCTGTTGCAACTTTCTCAATATGTATTGGTTTTTTACATCATTCTTCTAATAGTATATGTGTAATTGTTGAAAAAAAATAAAAAAACAAAATAAAAAAAATAAAGTTCAATATCCAAATCATTATCTGTATCCATATCCCATCAGAATATTCGAATATTAGAGTCTGCTCTTCTATATGATGGGGTGAGTTTTCACCGCTTCTTGGATTTTTAATGTTAAAGCGTTTCGGATATTCGATTTTGAACACCCATACTTTGTACATACCAACTTAGTGTTAGATGTATTATTGACTTGTTGTTTAAAAGAAATCATTCTACTAGTTTAGACTCACCATTGTAAATTAACAAGTTAGGAGTATTATTATAACTGATTTGTACCACAGTTATAGTCAACATTGCATCTATGTTCTATTAGAAAGAAAGTATGACGATATTGTATTCAAGTTATAAATAATAATATTCTTTTTTATATGATATAATTGTTTAAAATTGAGTGAAACATATATATTTTAATAGTAAAATATGATTATTACTAACAATTTAGTAGAAAAATATGATGAATAGTAACTCATCCAATCAAATAAGTTTTTTCTTGAAACCTATTTTTGAATTTATCACCCTTAGTATGCTACACGTCTAGTAGTACTTTTAGTTTTATGGGAAGATAAGAATAAGTAAAGCCTAATAATACATGAATACATCCAAAATATCATGTTTAGCTCCCAAAATATATCAATGTAGTTCTGAAATCCAACATATCATACTTTTGTAAAAAGTAACAAATGAGTTAGTAGATGCATTACAAATACAATAGAGTAACTAGATATAAGTCACATGTAATAACATTGAATTCCCCAACTTGAATTGAAATAATAGATAAATGTGAAAAATAAATTGGTTCTAAATATAAACATCCATGAGAATAAAAAAAGGAGAAAATACAATTGTCGCAACCCTATAAGAGATTATATACAAAACCTTGGAAAAAAATACACATCCCAGAAGAGAATAATACATTTCTAAAAGTAATAGTAATGCCTTAAAAGAGGTTGATGTCCTAGAGGAAATTGCTACGATCCTCGAAGTGATTAATGAATCTCGTAAGAGGACAATTGAGTTGTTGAAGAAACTAAAATACCAATCAAATACGAGATCTTAAATAATTATGTACAAAATAGTATAATGTGTTGACATGAAACATGTGTTAATGAAATATGTGCATATGTTATAGCAATAGATGTAACCGATCAGAAAAATTACACATTTAAAAGTTAAAACTATGTAAGGGATGACTTGGCCAAAATGGCTAGATGCTTTAAAGGCAAAATTTGCTTGACAAGCATTTTGTTTTTAGACCTCTAGTTCAAACACCAATACATCAAAACTATATGTTATAATATGTGTCTTTATAATTAAAAATTAAAAATAATCATAGCATGTAATGTAAGGCATAACTTCTAACATGGTTTTTTCCCCTGAACTCTAGTAGTAGATTATTAGAAAACATATTCCATGACATAGATGTAACATTAGGTGTTTTATTTTTCTTGCAATCTCATATGAACTTCAAACATAACTTATAAAAGTTATAACTACTTACTTATACGGGACATCTGGAAGTGTCATTTACATGAAAATCATTAAAGCGTTAAAGATGATTGGAGTACTAAAATTGGTGCCACAAGGTGTGAATGTTAGATCTCTATATGATCATAAACAATCTGGTTGTATTTTTGGTACAACCAACTTAGTAAATAATTTGAGGTACAAGTATGATTAATTAGACTATTGTGTCATTGGCACAACATTCATTTCTTGACTGTTAACTTGAGCATATATCATCAATCTGCATATGGAAGATGCATGTTAGTAATGCTTATCCACTAAGAACATCCATAGTTGTCTGATCACTATACATAAGCAATGATTCTTACTGTCCCCGAGTAGAGAGCAGAAAAATACTTGATCCAGAAGTACCATACTTAGACGTGATCGACGTATTGTTAAAATTTGAAAAATATTATAATGCATGATATTACATATTTAGTATACGTGCTAGCAAAATATAGCTCAAATCCAACATGATGCATTTTGCACTTTTTTTACACTAAGTTTTTACCCATTGAGTTTTCTTAGTAAGATTTTTAAAGATGCAACATACTTGTTCCACTAGTATCAATTTATATTAAAGTCTTGAAAACCAATTTAAAATCACCCTGAAGTGAGTTGTTAGTTATGTAACATGATTGCTAATATACCTTAAATTATCCTCAAAATTCTTGATTCTTGTCTCTTATTTGACTATTTTCTTAATTTCCTACTTAAGTAAATCAGCAACCATACTTTTGGTTTTCATCTGATCCTAGCCACGAAAGAGAGTCACAAAGACAAAGACATACAGATCTGGTCGAAGAGAGACAACAATGACGATCTAGCAAAACAAAGAGATACTAGATGGGTATAGGTACATTTATTTTTTTATAAAATTCAAGGGTATACTTGAATATCAGTGGATATGCCGATACCCGAGGTTCAAAAACCCGATACTTATCTAACAAGTTTTGAGCCTGACATAGGACACTATTTCTAATCGGGTATGAGATTGAGATTGTCTATACTCGTCCCAAAGTAGTCCAGTGCCATCCTTATGTAATAAAGATAGTGGGAGCATCTTATTTTTCCACCAATTGTAATTCTACGTTGATACAAAGAGGCTTCTTTGTTGTCTTCTTATCTATGTCCAATCAAATGGCTTGTTAATGAAATGACACCTCCATAGTTAATGATCAAGATTTATGAATTGATCAAATATTAAATAGCTAGTACTAGTATATAAACGTACTTGTTAAAGAATGAATTACGCTTACAGTATATCTTTAGATCTTTGTTGCTTTCATTTTGTAATCTTGCATTTTAATCAATGAGAATTTGTAGTCTTGTATTCTTTCAGCGACATCCAAATAATTCTTTAAGCAAATCGATATTTCAATTGTTTGAGGATTGAGTCGAGTTTTATGTATTGATATGATCTTGCCACTAATAAAAAAGAAAGATTTCGAAGTTATCATGGAATATAGGATGGTTAGTAAATCTAAGGTTATGGAGGATAAGATGGGAAATTAATCTTCTTTACCTTTTCACCAATCCAATAAGTAAAAATTTTAAAGTCTCGTGAAGTCATAGTTAGTAAAAAGTTCATACCATATAACTCCTGAGTTCGCTACTGGAACTATCAGCATATCTCGTATTTCTTATTGACTCATGAATGTTTGATTTTTCATCATATTTTGCTAAATAAACATTAAACATGTTTTATAATTATATGTTAAAATAAGCTTTTAAAGTTTGATCATAATTATGAATTGAAATTTGGTACTTAACAATAAAATAACTAAAATAATTAACATCTAATTAATTGAGTTACTACATGATAATCTATATAAAATTCTTAGGAAAAGCTCCTAAATTGTTGAGAGGAACCAAAATCGAATATATTGATTAAAAATATAGTAACTCTAACATTATGGGTTTCTTAAAAATATAGGAGTTAGGATGGAAAATGGGAATGAGACATCTAATGTAAGAATATAAGTACATGTTTTTTTTCATGTGGATTTCGTGTAGTAAAAGAAATTTAGACTAACGATTAAAAAGGATAAAAAAGTTTCATATAAATATTCTATCATAATGTTCTAATTAAAACAAGATTTTGTAAAAGTAGAAGAAAAAAGAGAATATATTTAACCAAAATCCACCATATTTTATGGCCCTTCTCTCCAAATTAAAAGTTTCACATAATTGCCCATTAATATCCTTTTGAATAGGATTCTGGTAATTACCAATAAAATAACTTTAGTAATCAATATCTAAGTTACTGTTTATTTACGTTATGATTCTCTATAATAATATTCTTAGAAAAAAATCATAAATTGTTAAGAGGAACTAAAGCCGCATATGTTGATTTAAAAATAGAGCAAGTCTTTTCATAGCTTTTCGTTAGAAGGTATTTCACAATTCGCATAATTAGTTTTAAAATCTCTAACTTAAATAAATCTAAACTTTAAGCATCTTTTTGGCAACAGTTAGGACTATTATTTAAAAGTCCAGAAAACAATTAGGATATTCAATGGGAATTTGGATTCAACTTCAAAAGTGGTAGATGATGTTAAGGTTTTCACGTTTTGGTGGGTGAGAAATAAACCAAATTATGAGATGTAGAATATAAATTAATGTCATTTTTGATTTCAAATTTAATTGTTGTATTTCTGTTAGGCTCTGTTATAACATCCAATGTTTTTAGAACCGGATCGGACAGTGAACCGAACATGTTATTGGTTCACTAGTTGGACCGGTTCAACCGGTCGGATCAGATATAAGAACCAGATAAAATTATAGTTACTTTATAAATATATATATGTAAAAATACTAAAAAAATATAAAATATATATGAAAATCCAGTTCGACCGGTCCAACCCCCAGTTCATCCAGTTCGACCACCGGTTCAACCGGTCTGGCCGGTCCGATCCGCTTTTTAAAACAATGCTAATATCTTGCTAGTGAATGTTTATTTTTAAAAAATAAAATTACGATATTCAAAGAAAAAGGTAAATTAAATTAAACACTTTAAAAAATAATTAATTTCTTTTTATTGTAGCTAATCCATCACTAACTATAGCAATTGTATGCTCTTAGAATCATATTGATATCACAAGTAATAATTAATTTTTTTCAAAACATATGGGTTACATATATTTATAGAACTAGTAAAATAAAACCCGCGTCTTGCCATGGGATAAAGTATTAAAGGAGAGTGTACAAAGTTATAACGATGTAACAAAATTGAATAACAAAAAACAAAACCCAAATTTAGCATTTCAAACTTAGTTATTAAATATTTCAAGTAAAATATCAAATTTAAAATAACTTAAAAAGTAAATAAATTGAAAATATTTTAATTGATGTGAAGATTTGTAATTGATCAAGTAAAATTCCCTTTAAACTACGTTTGATTTGATTTTAAAATTGATTTGAAGATTTATACGAATATTACTATTCTATTTAAAAGCTTTGGTCGGTGGAGGTGATTTTTTTTTTCTTTTTTTTTGTTTGTTTGTGTTTTCATTTTTCTTTTGTTTTTTTTTGTTTTTGTTTTAATTTTTTTTTCTTTTTTTTGTTTGTTTGTGTTTTAATATGATTTGTTTTGGGTGTGGGTTCGAGATTTTGGGGTGGGGTTTTTTGTGGGGTTTTGGTATCTGGACATGTGTTTTTGATTTGTAGGGTTCGTTGACGTTGTCTTTCTCTGGGTTCCTGTTTTCTTTCTTTCGTTATTGATACCCTGACGATTCTCGCTATTAAGGTTTGGGTTTTCCTTTTGTTTGCTCTTTTCGAGGCTTTGATTTTCACCGGTTTTCTATTTTGGACTGTGTCGCTTTCTTGCGGCTTTGATTTTCGCTTGTTTGTGTATGGTGTTGGGCTTTGATTTAGTTTTTGTGTTCTGCATATTCTGGTGTGTTATGGATTTGGGGTTTTGATTTGTTTTACTTTTTGTATTTTACTGATATTATGGTTTTGAACCTTAATTTTGATTTTGATTTAGGGTTACACTAAAACTCGCATACGCGCGCGCCAAAACCTAGTTATACATGAAATAATTAATATAATATTAAATAATTAAAACTCCTATTAAACGTGAAGGATAATTGAAAGAACCAAAAGAAAAAGAAAGGAAGTCCAACAACTTTAAAAAGAAGAACCGGTCCGAACTTAGGTTGGCTAGAAGCATTGCAACAACGTTTATCACACTCACTAACCCACAAACAATAACAAAATCACAAAACAATATGAAGAGACGAATGCTAGCCGATATAAAATTAAGAAAAAATATCACCGACACTAATAAATTAGTATAGTAATTTTTTCTTTTAAATAATTCAAAGAAAAAATTTATGCAAATATAAATACTTCAACCATCTAATACTCACATGTTCATTTATATACTTAACCAAGTACAAAAACATATTGTATTTTAGGGTTCAAATACCTAACTCTCGAAGTAAGATTTTTAAATTAGTACCTTTAAAGAATATCCATAACATAATGCCTTCCAAAGAACATACATTTCAATGAAAGGTAAATTACTATTTTTCTCCAAAAAATTTTACACACTATAAAAATAGACATTATTAACTAACTTATATCTATTTCCTTCCGACTGTAATCACCATAATAAAAATAAAAAAAAAAAAATAAAAATAAAAATAAAAATAACATCGGTTTGTACTATAATTGTATTAGGAAATGTTATCGTGATTTAATAGTTATTATGATTTTAGAAACGGAATATTATTTTGAATTTAAAAGTAGTAGTAAAATAATATAAAAAGAAGGTGGAATTTATACTGTTTGTTATTATATAAAGACGAGCAATGATAAAACCGAAGTAGAAGGTTGTACAGTACAAGCAGACAATGCACACCTAGCTCTTGTCATCTAAAGAAAGCAACCCCATAAGCCAGTTGGAAACCCAACACACATCTCCTCTTTCTCTCTCTAAAACCACTTTCTCTCTCTACAAACCCCACCACCATAATAATCAAAAACCAGAATCAATCCATTTTTGCTTTCACGAAACCCTCTCAATTTTCCAAAAATTCCCATCTCTCTTTCACCACCAAACCCTTTTCTTTTGTTAATTTCGCCGGAATCTGATCTCCGGCGACCATGTCCTCCGGCTTCCCCGGCGGCCGCCCGGAGTATTTCAACATCAACACCACCAACGTCGCCGGAAGACCCATGTCGTTCATCAACGGAAACAACGCTCAGAACTCTTTCCGATCGCCTCTCGCCGGAATTCTCGCTGATTCGTCGTCGCATATCGGTCTCCGGCGGCCGGAGAAACGATCTCTCGCGGAGTTTCAGCACCATCACCAGCTCCAACAAGCGACGTTTTTCTTGAGAAACGTGAAGCATCGGCCCTATAATCATCATCTTTCTGAGTTTCCCACTTCGCCGGAGGTCTCGTCGGTTTCTAATACGTCGTCGGTTCCTCGGTATGGTGTTCCGGTGATGCAGCAAATCAGACCAAATCTCCAAAGTTTCAATCTTGGAGTGATGGGTAGTTACCAGAATCATAATAGTAATCATAATCATGTAAATAATAATCGGGGTGGGTTTTCGAGTGTTGGTTTGTCGAATTCACCGGCGAAACAGTCGCCGGCGATTCAAGAAACAGAGGGGAAGATGATGAAGCGATTACAGGAGCTTGAGAAGGAGCTTTTGTTGGATGATGATAATGGAGAAAACGACGTCTCCGGAGTTACAAACAGCGAGTGGTCGGAGACGATACAGAATATCCTCTGTTCAACTCCGGTGGGTAAGCCGGAGAACACCATAGTATCTCCTTCTCCGACGTCTTCATCGTCTTCTTCATGTGCATCTTCCTCTGCATCTCCGGCGACCCAAATCAGCCCAAATCAGTTGTTCTCCGACGCCGCCGCTGCCATCTCCGACGGCAAATCCGACGCCGCGGTGGAGATTCTCAACCGTGTTAACCAATTCTCAAACGCCGTTGGGACCCCTGAACAACGGTTGAGCTTTTACATGACGGTGGCGCTCCGATCACGGCTCAACACCACCACCACCGTTACTCCGTCGGAGCTGTACGGAAAAGATCACATTCTATCGACCCAACTGCTGTACGACAAATCTGTATGCTTCAAGCTCGCTTTCATGGCGGCAAACGCCACCATTCTCGAGCTTACAAACACCGATAACAACAAGAACAAGAAGATTCATATCATCGATTTTGACATCGGTCAAGGGGTACAGTATGCGTATTTACTTCAAGAGATCGCGTCGGCGCGTAAGGATGACGCGACGGCGACACCCGTTTCGTTAAAGCTCACAACTTTCTCCGATTTCGGTAATGGTGGAGTTGAAAGATTGAATCACGTTGGTGAGAGTTTAAAATCTCTATCAAATAAGCTAAACGTTTCATTCTCTTTTCACGTTTCGCCATTGAAGCTATCCGACCTCACTCCGGCGGCGTTAATGGCGGATTCCGGCGAGCTTCTGGTGGTGAACTTCGCTTTCAAGCTGTACAAGCTGCCGGACGAGAGTGTGACGACGGAGAATCTCCGCGACGAGGTGCTCCGCCGCGTGAAGGGGTTGTCGCCGGCGTTGGTGACGGTGGTGGAGCAAGAACTAAACGGCAATACGGCGTCGTTCGAGACACGAGTGAGTCAAGTGTACGGTTACTACGGATCGCTGTTTGAGTCGCTTGACTCGATGAGTCGGGACAACTCGGACCGAGTGAAGATCGAGGAGGGACTGAGTCGGAAGATGGTGAACTCGGTTGCGTGTGAGGGGAGAGACCGAGTTGAGAGATGTGAGGTGTTTGGGAAATGGAGGGCTCGAATGAGTATGGCTGGGTTCGAGTTGAGAGTACCGAGTCAACTCAGAGTGGAATCGTTGGTTATGAAAGTGAACTCACTGAGTCAGGGGAACTCGGGGTTCACGGTGAAGGAAGACGCTGGAGGGATTAGTTTTGGGTGGATGGGTCGGACACTCACCGTCGCATCGGCGTGGTGTTAAGACAAATATTAATATTAATATTAATGATATTAATATTGATTGAAATTGTAATGTAATATTCACCATTTTAAAGTTATAATATGAAATGTGCGACTTTGTACTATCATGATTTGAACTAATTTTTTAATCAATTCTAACTTTTCCTTTCATTTTAGATTCCCTCGACCGATTTGGTAATTTATTGCTCTTGCTTATAATTTAATGGATTTAAAGTCATAGGTTTCATGTTTTTAATTTATTATTATTAAAGAATTTAATACTATTCTTTAGTATTTTTTTTTCTTTTTATAAGTTATGTTCATTTTTCCTATCTGCTTATTGTTTTTAGTCAACTTTATTAAGCATGTATGTCACTTTTCTTTCAACTTATTCCTTTTCATCATCGTATTTATGAAAATAAAGTGTAAGAAGTTGATTGAATTGCCATTCGGTTTAATTTGTTTGATTTTTTTTTTTAAAACAACAAAATGCGGCAACCTGAAGGACATATGCTTTAAGGGGTCTAAATTAAAAGTCATGCGTAACACAAAATCAACTGTAAGTAAAAAACAAATAAATCTAGCAATGGTTAATGATTATGCGTGAAGAAGATAACCATATGTAGTAAGAAATCGTAAAAGAGATAATCATTTATAGTAAGAAAAATCGTAAAAAGACGGTTAACAAGTCTTATATATTGTATATAAATTTATAAGTGTGAATATTCTTACAGTTTTTATTGAAATTCACTTTATGTACTAAAATATAAAAGGAAAATACATGAATGCATATGTAAATTTTTGGGATCACAACAAAGTTTCCTCGCAAATATAAAATCTGTCCAAATAAGTGATCTGCTATTTGGAAAATATATTAATGCATATGCAAATCGTTAACCGAATTGTATCAGATAGTTTCTACTTCTTTCTACACCATTTAAGTCTTGTTTGGTAAGAAGCTTTTATTTATAGCTTTTACCATAACTTTTAAAAATTATTTTCTTATCATTATTCAACCAGAATTTTAAACAAATTAAAGTTATTATGCTAAAAATTTGTATAGAAATGATGAGTTATAACTATTACTCCAGGAAAAAAACTTCACTTTTCAATTACTACCTCCGCTACATATAATGGAGCTAACTTATCAAACATACAAAAAGTGACCTTAAAAACTAATCATCTTAAGATGCTTTCAGTTGGCGATAGCTACACTAATTGTCGATGTGATTTGCTCTAGTCACCTTTAGGGTTTATGCTTAAAGATTACATGTGTGAGATCTATGATGTTTAGTTTGTAACATTTATCAGTTCTCCTACTAATTTTCTTTCAAAAAATTGTTAACTTTATTTAAAATGACTAAAATGTCATTTTAATTTGTTATAAATATGGTTATCAATATCACTTTGTAACTTTTAAAGTCATTATATTTGTATTCATATTTTAGTCTTATAAATAGTGGTTTCTGTATTTGATATTTTATCTCATAATAAAGAGTACTTCTACTCTTTATATCTCTTTCTCTCGTGTTGTCCTTATGGTTATATACTTGATATATTACTTGTTAATAGGTCGTTGTTTCACAACAAATTATCAGCACGAGTTGCTATTTGAAGTTGAATCATATTATCACAAGGAAAAAATTTATGTTCTTGTCTTGATCTATTCAAACAAAATTCCATATTAGAAATTCACACAATTTTGGATTATGT
Source organism: Flaveria ramosissima (assembly GCA_025215565.1). Lineage (NCBI taxonomy): Eukaryota > Viridiplantae > Streptophyta > Magnoliopsida > Asterales > Asteraceae > Flaveria > Flaveria ramosissima. Next base: position 78,175 of record JACVEC010000334.1, on the reverse strand, counting down.
TTGGATTTAATATCATTGTATTTGTTTTGATTCTCTCATAAAAAATCCATATTATACTTCATACTATTTTTGAGTTATGTTAAGAATTATATATATTGTTCTAATAAAATATTAATAATACGTTCTTGAAAATAGAAAAATTTATATTTATAAAACTCGTCATCTTTTACTATTAGAGAAATTAAAATTACTAATAAGAATTTTCAAGCCGTGCAAACAAACATATACATGGTTTTTTATAATTATCTCAAACAATGATGTTAAATTATTTTTTACCAAAAATGAATTGATGTATGTTTCTTTTTTTTGCAATATGATTTTTGATATTAATTATGTTTTACTTACTAAATTCTTTGTTATGAAAAGTAACTAAAAAAAGGAAAGTATTATAATTATGATAAAAATTATTATAAACTAATAGTTATGATGTTTCATATTCATAATATTCAATACCGTATAATGCATGATAGTTTCAAGTGTGATAATTATTATACTAAATAAACTTAAAATGATGATTACATATGTTATACATGTATAACTTAATATGTAATTGATAAACTTAAAAGAAAATAATTATTTTATCCTTTATTTATGACATAAACATCAAAAGAGGATTATAAAGATTACATACATTATAATTTTTTTAGTTATTTTTACATAATATATTCAAAAAGTATAATATAGTACGATGTTGGTTCACGTGCTAAATATATGAAAATTGTGATAACTTGATTTATCACTGTGTAATTGAATAAACTATCGTGTTAGGTATGCTATTTAACATAATATTGCATAAAAATTATAATATTAAAAATAATGATTAAAATTATATAGGGGGATTTAATTTATTTGTTTTAGTATGTTGAGCTCGTTGGCTGATTGTGAAGATTTTGAAAGTAAAATAATATAGATTAAATGAAAATCATGGATTTTAAATGGCTAATTGGATCACTAACGAGTCACTTGCTCACCCGATCATATTCATTACTCAAGTATGAAACCTGAGACCACTCTCAAGAAGAAGCTCATATTAGGTGAGAAAAACCCTTGTTCATGAATCTTATTTCATTATAAATTTTAACGCATGCCAACATCTAGCTCAGCCTTATCCCAGTCTTTGTTGTGGCCTCAGACTAGCCCTAGTCCTATCCATAGATCACTGTTATGGACTCAGAGTATTATTATCTTATCGTCCTATCCAAAATCTCCGTTGTAGCATCAAACCAGTGCAATCCTATCCATAATCTTTGACGTGGCCTCACATTAAGTATTAACCAAAGAGTGTGGCTTCCCTACCTAGATACATACAACTAAACACACATATTCACTAAGGTTTGAGTCCAACATTACTCACGAGTAATCCTCTCTTTACTTAATTATTTGCCCATGTCTAGCACCCACCATCGATTAGGACGTACCTAAGACCATGGCTGCCTAGATCTTTAGATTATTTTACTTCTCCGCACACTTTAAAAAAAGTTTCTTCAAATCATTTATACCGCATGGATGCAACCCAATGCACTTAATAAATAAGGGAACGTTTAGACATAGTGATGAGATTTCTGAGTAAGTGCACACAAAGTGTATCATAACCCATGTCACGTAGTTATTAATTTGAACGTGTAACCCTTAAAAATTCCCCACCCGAGTTATTCTATATGATCGGCCCTAGTCATGTTAATAACTTAGGCTAAGGTTTCCGAAACCCCTTGTAGTCATTTCCCATAATATCTCATCACAAAAACAGGTTGATGAGCTAGTGTTCATGCACATGCCCAACACAGTAACCAGGTGGACTTATCATGCCATACCCCAAAGTCCTTTACGTGCTTAGTTTTCATATAATAAAAGGCCCCTCCTCCAAATGAAATTCAATGGGATCCAGAGATACCATGTCTTCATCCCACAAGAATAAGACACTACTATGCTTTTCCCATTTCATACCATATCCGAGCATTGTCCCGTGACAAATCTGTCACACCCTCAATTTCCACAAACGGGGTAATACCGTTAGGCGCGTGACATACCAGGATCTTAGCCATTAGTTACACTAAACGACGCAACAATTACAAAATATAATTTCTAAATTGAATAAAGTTTCTTAAAATCAGAATTAAATACGAAACATGAAAGTAAATGCGGAAGCGTATAAACAATAATTTAAACGACGCAAACACGCGCAAACCAAGTAAATAAAATTTATAGAAAAATGTAGATTGTTCATTAGACTCTACGATGATGAATGCAATGCGTGATGTTCCTATCCGTGCACACCTTAAGAACCTGAAAGAAACATGCTAAAGTGTCAACACAAGGTTGGTGAGTTCACATGTTTATCAGAAAACAGTAAGTAGTAGTAATGAAATCCAGATTAAATAATCAAAGCATATAAGTAGGTAGCTAGCCTACAACAAGTCACTATGTGTATGAATTTCGCGACCGAGCTGACAGTAATAATATAATGAATGCCCCGGCTGTGGATACCAGACCACAACACTGTAAAACAGGCTAACCATTCATCCGTTTGACCCCCAGTCAAGATAGCGCGACTAGCCCGGGTGGGGTTTGTCAAACCCAGTAGATCTACTAATAATCACCTCGCTAATTCCATATTAACGGTCAGAAGAGGCGTAGTGGTATCACAATAGTAAACCAGTATATGCAGTATTACCAATCTAAGCATTGTATGTTTATGAAAAACAACATGTTTCTCTCCCCCAAAAAGAGAGTATGATATGAAAGTGGGGCTGAGAACTCACCTTGGATGCATGGCAAAATAGTAACGCAACACTAAAGCTTAGGTTTTCAAATAACCTGAATTAATATTAATTTACACTATTAATATGAATTGTTAAATACAAAATATAAGGAAGGTACGGTTTCGCGTTTCATGACTCGGTTTGGTTGCTGACGGTTTCCAAAATGATATATATATAATACCCACCTACTATCATATAATTTACTACTTTTCATCTAACATGCCCACAACATATAAGATTTACATACACACGCACACAATCTACACCAAAACCATAGAATCCGAACATGAACATATCATACCTATGCGCCCACATTCATGGTAGAGGAAACAAAACACCTACACACATTCATGCATTTCACCATTGCCACACAAACCTATGCACAACACATCAAACACATGCAGAATGCACACATGCACATTATAACACACACACACCACACACAAAATTGACTAACTTCAACATACACACCCACATTACATATACATGCAAGCATCCCATATAAACATGCATGGCAATATATAAATGCACCCATACAAACATTTCAACCCACACACCACCACAGAAACACACACACACGCATTCGCAGAAACATACACACCTTCGCAAAAACACACACACACATAATCGCAGAAACACATACCTACATACATACACCCAAGATATCTAGCCCATCAAGGACCTCCCGACCACCAAAGCACCCAACGAAGAAACATACGCGCATACACACAAGAGTACACCGAACCCACGGTCACGAACCCCACGTATCAATGCATACGGACTCACACATAATTATGAAAATACACATGTGGATTTGAACATGACAACCAAATATGAAACCGCGCGAACCGTACTTATACATGCGAGTCATCGACGATAATAATAAACCATATAGTAAATGAACCTACGGATCGCACCTCGCGCACGTACCGCCGCTTGGAACCGTGAGAGGAGGACGATCGACGACACTACCGGGGAATACCTTGCTTACAATCGATCGGTGGGGACTACTGTCGGGACTAGGAGAAGTTTAGCTAGGGTTTCAGGGTTGTGAATAAAAGAAACCGTGGAGAAGATGATGAGGGGAGTCGGTTACGGGGGGGGGGGGGGGGGGTTGGGTATATTAATAAGACTTTGATTTGAAATTTACATATTTGATCCTTCAAGGTTTGTATCATTTACATTTTAAGGTTTTTTTTAATTAGTTTTATAGTTAGTTTTTGGGTTAACTTAAAGTTAATTAGTAATAATCATTATAACTATCTTCATTTAGTAATTGAAATCGAATAATCATCAGAGAACGATTGGAAAATGGAACGGTGTTAACATGAAAGTACGGAGTGTAACATCATCCCCTTGTTGAAGGAATTTTCATCCCGAAAATTAAGACATTAGGCGTGCGAACACAAGAGCATCAGACTCAACGACCTGTAATGTATATAGGTTGTTTTCTGAGAACTTTACGGTTTCACGAGAATTGTGACATCATCCCTTGTTGAAGGGAATTTCGTCATGAAATTTAAAGAAAGATATCTTAAAAATGGATACCTTGGGAGGTTGATGCCTGAACTTTGAACAGTTGCGGGTATTTCTTCTTCATTTGATCCTCGCGTTCCCAGGTAAATTCTGGTCCACGTTTTGAATTCCACCTATCGCACACAATGGGAATCTTGCTACGCTTTAGGGTTTTGACCTCTCGATCCATAATCTCAACTAGTTCTTCAATAAAATGAAGCTGTTCACAATCTCCAATTCTTCTAATGGCACGACAAGTGAGTCATCGGATAGACACTTCCTCAGATTAGACACGTGAAACACGTTGTGTATTCCACTGAGCTCTTCTGGTAAATTCAGTTGATAGGCTACAGGACCAACCCGTTTGACAATCTCAAATGGTCCAACGTACCTAGGGTTTAGTTTACCACGCTTTCCAAAGCGTATCACTCCTTTCCAGGGTGAGACTTTTAAGAGTACTTTATCACCAATCTGAAACTCCAACGGCTTACGACGTTTATCAGCATAACTCTTCTGTCGGTCACGTGCTGCTGCCATACGGTTACGTATTTGCACAATCTTCTCAGTCGTCTCGTGTACAAGCTCAGGACCTGTAAGTTGGCTTTCTCCAACTTCTGCCAACAAATAGGCGATCGGCACTTACGCCCATATAGTGCCTCAAATGGTGCGGCTTTTATTGATGTGTGATAACTGTTATTGTAGGAGAACTCGACCAACGGTAAATGAGTTTTCCAGTTGCTGCCAAAATCAATCACACAAGCATGTAACATATCTTCTAGTGTCTGGATCGTACGCTCACTTTGACCATCGGTTTGCAGATGATACACAGTGCTCATGCCCAACCGCGTTCCCAATGATTGTTGTAAAGATTGCCAGAAATGAGAAGTGAACCGAGCGTCACGATCAGATATGATAGATGTCGGTACACCATGCCGGGAGACTATTTCTCTTAGGTAAATCCGTGTCAACTTATCTAGTCGATCAGTCTCTCGGATTGCTAGAAAGTGAGCGGATTTTATTAAGCGATCTACTATAACCCAAATGGTATCGCATCCGCTGGGAGTCCTGGGTAACTTTGTGACAAAGTCCATCGAGATCTGCTCCTATTTCCACACTGGAAGTTCGGGTTGCCGAAGTAAACCGGATGGTCTCTGATATTCCACCTTAACTTTGGAGCAAGTTAAACATTTGCTTACATAGGTGGCAATCTCAGCTTTCATGTTTGGCCACTAATAACATTCCTTCAAATCATGGTACATCTTATCTGAGCCTGGATGAATTGAGTACGTGACTTATGAGCCTCATCCATAACTAACTCCCGTATATTCCCATACTGTGGTACCCAAATCCGTTCCATGAAGTAGCGAATTCCATCGGCTTTGGTTTCTAATTGTTTCTCCATACCTCGCATGGATTCTGCTTTTAGATTCTCAACTTTCAAGGCCTCTGACTGGGCAGCCTTGATTTGCACTGGTAGATCAGAGTGAATGGTCATTTTCAATGCGCGTACTCGACGAGGTTTAGAGGTTTCCTTTCGGCTGAGGGCGTCGGCTACCACATTAGCCTTACCCGGATGATACTTAATGGCACAGTCATAGTCGTTGAGCAGTTCTAACCATCGTCGTTGCCGCATATTCAATTCTTTTTGGTCATATATGTGTTGGAGGCTCTTGTGGTCTATGTAGATCGTGCACCGGTTCCATATAAGTAGTGCCTCAGATTTTCAGGCAAACACTATAGCTCCTAGTTCCAGATCATGTGTTGTGTAATTCTTCTCATGTACTTTGAGTTGTCTAGACGTATAAGCAATGACATTGTTGCGTTGCATCAGTACACATCCCAAACCCTGGATGGATGCATCACAATACAACAAAGTCCTCCTCCGTTCCTTCTGGCAAGGCTAGGATCGACGCACTGCAGAGCTTGTCCTTAAGTGTCTGAAATGCTGATTCCTCTGGGCTGCCCCATTTGTAGATGGTCCCTCCCTTTGGGTTAGGGAAGTTAGAGGTTGTGCTAACTTTGAGAATCCCTTGATAAATTGCCTATAATAACCTGCCAAACCAAGGAATTGTCGCACCTCAGTAGGCGTTTTCGGTGCCGGCCAATCCTTGATTGCTTCAATCTTTGAAGGATCTACATGTATACCCTTTTCGTTCACCACATGACCAAGAAACTGCACTTCTCGTATCCAGAAGTCATATTTTGATAACTTTTGCATACAATTGTTCATTCTTCAATAATTCTAGAATGATCCTTAGATGTTCCTCATGATCTTCCTTATTCTGAGAGTAGATTAGTATGTCATCAATAAAGACAATGACAAACTTATCCAAATAAGGTTTGCAAACACGGTTCATGAGGTCCATGAAAACTGCTGGGGCATTAGTTAACCCAAAGGCATTACTGCGAACTCATAGTGCCCGTTACGAGTTCGGAATGCCGTCTTCAAGATGTCTTCATCTCGAACTCGAAGTTGATGGTAACCCGATCTAAGATCAATCTTGGAATAGTAACTTGATCCTTGCAACTAGTCAAACAGGTCATCAATGCGCGGAAGTGGATATCTATTCTTGATTGTCACCTTGTTTAGTTCGTGGTAATCAATACACATTCTAAAGGTTCCATCTTTCTTTTTCACGAAAAGTACTGGAGCTCCCCAGGTGAGTAGCTGGGCGTTAAATCCCTTCTCCAGCAATTCCTGCAATTGCTTAGACAGCTCTTGTAGCTCGTTTGGTGCTAAACGGTATGGGGCGCCGAGCAATCGGAGCTGCTCCAGGTGTTAATTCAATATGAAATTCTACCTATCTGTGTGGTGGAAGGCCAGGTAATTCCTCGGGAAATACCTCAGGAAATCTCTAACAACTGGGATGTCTTCCAGTCGTTTCTCCTCTGTAGTCTTTTCAGTAACTAGGGCTAGAATCGCCGAATGCCCTTTCCTCAACCACTTCTGTGCTTTCATGTATGAGATGATGCCAACCAACCACCGCACCACTCTTGTCGCCTTCCACAGTGAGTATCTTTCCCTCAGGAAAAGATAGTCGGACAAGTTTTTCACAACAAATGATTTCAGCTTGGTTCTTAGACAACCAATCCATGCTAACAACGACATCAAACTACCGAGCGTAATAGATAACAGGTCAATATCAAAATCATGCCCAGATAGACTAATCTTACAACCCCTGTATATACGTGAAGACTCGATGATCTTACCGTCTGCTATTTCCACTGTATAATTCGTATCTAGGGCTACAGAATTATCATCTAGCAATCGACTGAATTTGTGCGAAATAAAACTCTTATCAGCACCAGAATCAAATAGCACAGAGGCAAAGCAACCATTGATAGAAAATTTACCATTTACAGTAGATGGGTCATTTCGAGCCTCACCCGATCCAATGATGAAAGCTCTCCCCTTGGCTCCATCATTACCGTTACCCCTGTCGTTTCCGTTGTCGTTGCCAGGGCGGTTACCAGCACTATGTTTACCATTCCTTTTAGCTTCGGACATTCCCTCCTATAGTGACCAGATTGTCCACATTCATAACATCCAGGTTGTTTGTAGTTCTGTTGTGGTTGTTGTTGAGGTGCTTTTACTGAAAGGTTCACCCTGCAATTCTTGGCAACATGTCCAAACCTTCCACATCTCTCACAAGTGTTCTTCGTGCACTGCCCGTGGTGATAAAACTTGCATTTGTTGCATTTTGGGAGGTTGCCATGGTAGCCTCCAAAACTACCTGAGTCTTGAATAGGTTGTGGTTGGTTGAATCTCTTGCTGTGTTGTTGCTGTGGAGTAGAGGATGAAGGTTGTTTTCCATTGGTAGAAGGTTCCCACTTCCTCTTATTGTCATTAGAACTGCTTGTAGCACCACGCGGGGGCAGTTTGCCCTGCGTGACGGCTTGGTCGCTCAGCTTGTAGGCCAATTGGACAGCCTCCTGAATAGTAGTTGGTCTAGCAGTGGCGACCATATCTCCGGTACCAATCCATCGATGTATCTCTCAACTCGTTTGTAAGCCGGGTTGATCATGGTAGGGCATAGAGTAGCCAACTCGTGAGAACGAATTGTGTAAGCTTCAATTTCAGAACCAACCATCCTCAGGTTCCAAAATCCATTTCCAGTTTTTGCACTTCATCCCTGGAACAATACTCAGCCTTAAGTAAGTTCTTGAAATCTGCCCATGATGTAGCATTTGCAGTTTCAACGCCCAACATTTGGACTTGAGTGTTCCACCAGCTCAGTGCGGCACCGTCCATCGTGCCGGCAACATACTTCACTTTACTCTCAACAGGGCGGTTGTAAATCTCAAATACTGACTCCAATTTTTCGAACCAACGGAGTAGTCCTACTGTTCCTTCAGTTCCTTTGAATGGGTTTGGCTTGCAGTCCATGAAGGACTTGAAGGAGCATGCTCTTTGTCATGCAACAAGTTTAGATCAGGTCTTTGGAATTTTGAATAAGTACTTTGACTTAACCAGGATGACAAAACGTTAATGTTAGAAGTAAATTTGGTATTGCTTACCGATTGGAGCGGCCTGCGGATTGAGATTGGGATTTGCAAGAGCATCAGCCACATGCTGATTTTGAGTAAGGCTGCCAGCTCAGCTGGGGTCATGTTGATGGTGCCACGACCATGTCCGCGTCCTCGGCCAATTCCAGACATTCTTAACAATCACAACATACAAAAATAAGCAATATGCAACATATCTACTTCATTTAAGTACAAGTAATTTAAAAGAATTTAGCGCACACAACTAATAAGTTCAAATAATAATTTCTGATCAAATAAATTGTAAGTACGTTTACAATGAATCAAACCAAATACTAAATTCAAAACATCAGTTGGATGGAAAACACCCTTCCATCTAGGTGTGGAAAAGAACAAAAGTCCCATGGATAAGATAGATAATAGAAAATGAATAGACGAGGAAATCAATAGAAGTCGATGGATCCAGATGGATAAAAAAACTTTCATACGGGTGGAGATGAAGGATTGCTTCCATGTCCTTAGTGAAATTTTATACGGATTGAGACTCTCGTGTCCCCAAAGTATAGAATTAAAATTTTGTACTGACTATGACTGTTATCAATCGATAGGGTTCTCCAGACTTCTCATGCATGACAAATTACAATTACGTGTGCACCTGTGATGGTAATTTGCTTTGCATGGTCACTCTGGTTCCTCTTATCTGAGTTAACATACCTTGTCAATTTTGAGTGTTATCAATGATAGAGGTATTTAAGATATAGTTATTAAACCACAGGTTGATTAGCCAAAGTTGTACGAAAGAATCGATTGGGAAAGCATTCACTTGGACAAGGAATCATCGATGTGCCCAGGTCAAATGTGTAAATAGAATTATCGTAAGTAAACTTTGATAAAATTGTCTTGTAATGTCTATGGTAGCTGCCAGTACAGCTATTGCCTGCTCCACAAGGCAGTGAAGTGGCAAGATAGGTAGAAAGGGCTTGGCAGACGCAGCTCTCGTCCTCGAAACGCATTCAACAGGAGGAAGAACATGCTCCTAACGAACCATCCAAGTTAGGTACCAATGGCACTGTATCCCATTCCGAGAGGTATGATATAAAAGGTAAGGTATAGGTAATTCGTAAGTAACCTTATCGTGACTCACAGCACTCGGAGTCACTTGTACGAAGAAGCATGAGGTAACAGCGGGAAATCAGGACGAACTGGCCTTTTCCCATAAACATAGAATTAAGATATGATTATGCCATTCCTATAGCCGAACGCTCACAGGAGTATATCATAGCAGGAAAATCCCAAGCAAGTATAATAATTAGACAAGACAAACTGATGAAGCTAAACGTGTCTATATGCGTGTACTAAGGCATCAGGCTATAGTCTAAATGCAATGCAAATGAAATGCATATTTATTTTATTTCGCTATAGCCATTGGCTCTGATACCAATCTGTCACACCCTCAATTTACACAAACGGGGTAATACCGTTAGGGCCGTGACATACCAGGATCTTAGCTATTAGTTACACCAAACGACGCAACAATTACAAAATATAATTTCTAAATTGAATAAAGTTTTTTAAAATCAGAATTAAATACGAAACATGAAAGTAAATGCGGAAGCGTATAAACAATAATTTAAACAGCGCAAACACGCGCAAACCAATTAAATAAATTTATAGAAAAATGTGAGATTGTTCATTAGACTCTACGATGATGAATGCAATGCGTCATGTTCCTATCCGTGCACACCTTAAGAACCTGAAAGAAACATGCTAAAGTGTCAACATAAGGTTGGTGAGTTCACATGTTTATCAGAAAACAGTAAGTAGTAGTAATGAAATCCAGATTAAATAATCAAAGCATATAAGTAGGTAGCTAGCCTACAACAAGTCACTATGTGTATGAATTTCGCGACCGAGCTGATAGTAATAATATAATGAATGCCCCGGCTGTGGATACCAGACTACAACACTGTAAAACAGGCTAACCATTCACCCGTTTGACCTCCAGTCAAGATTGCGCGACTAGCCCGGGTGGGGTTTGTCAAACCCAGTAGATCTACTAATAATCACCTCGCTAATTCCATATTAACGGTCAGAAGAGGCGTAGTGGTATCACAATAGTAAACCAGTATATGCAGTATTACCAATCTAAGCATTGTATGTTTATGAAAAACACAAGATGTTTCTCTCCCCCAAAAAGAGATTATGATATGAAAGTGGGGCTGAGAACTCACCTTGGATGCACAGAAAAATAGTAACGCAACACTAAAGCTTAGGTTTCCAAATAACCTGAATTAATATTAATTTACACTATTAATATGAATTGTTAAATACAAAATATAAGGAAGGTACGGTTTCGCGTTTCATGACTCGGTTCGGTTGCCGACGGTTTCCAAAATGATATATATATAATACCCACCTACTATCATATAATTTACTACTTTTCATCTAACATGCCCACAACATATAAGATTTACATACACACGCACACAATCTACACCAAAACCATTGTTAGGACCTGGTATTTGAACGAAATACCGAGTGATTGCGTGTTAAACCAACTCAAATAGTGCGGAATCCTATTTGATTGGCGATCCAATCAGTGAGAACACACGATGAATCAATCAAGAATTGATATCAACGTCAGAAATCGATTAGGAACCGATCTGATGTGTTCTATGAACTTGGAGAAACGATTTGGGAGGCTTCTGGACGGCTAGGGTACGTCTGGAGTCGTAATGGGATGAATGCTTACGTTTTCCCCACGAATTGGGTCTATTTATAGGTTAGTATTGTTCAATCGTGCGACTGGGCCATAAGTATGGTTCAGTCGTGCGATTGAACCATGCGGTTGATTCATCCGCACGACTGAGTGTTCAGTCGTGCGATTGAGTCAATCTTACGTGTCAATCATACGACTGATCCAGTCTCCTGGTTCAGTCGTGCGATTGAGTCAATCGTATGAAGTTATTCATGCGTGTGGTCCATTCGCATGGGCCATCCGCATGAGAACTTCATTAACTTAAGTTTGAATGTTCTATTTAATATAACTTAATGTGCACTCATTCAAACATACATAAACCCAATCAATTCAATCACAACTCATTAATGAATATTAAACATTACAAGTAACAACCAATTCATATCATTTCATTAATCAATTACAATTACATCAAAATCAGACAGACAAGTTCATTACATTACAAATCATGATCTAGGGACATACATGTATCAACAAACTCCCCCTTGGACCTAGATCTATCTATTCTCTTGTCTTCTGCATCACCTCCTTATACTTCTTGTACTTCTCCTCTTTAGTGACTCCTGCGTGTATCTCAAAAGCGAAGCAGAGTCTTATGACATTTTGGAATTGGAGAGCTTGTACAATATCTTGCGTGTCATAGAATAGTGGCCACTTATATAATGTGTAGACATCATTATTAGCAGATAAGTTGGTTAGCCACATTGGGTCAAATACCCTGATAGTATCCATTTGGCCCTCTCTGTTTAGAACTATGACCGCTTCAGCTGTTTCTCCAATCGTAGTACCACCATTTGAAGTGGGGAGTGAAGTCCTGTGGCATTTCCCTTAGAGGGATTCTCGACATTGTTCTCGGGGGACTCCACTTCAGCACTATCTTTGGCTTACCAGTTATGGGATCAACTTCAGAACGTCTGATATACCTCGTAGGTTGTTGAGGTTTGAAGTTGACCCCACCTGGTGTGGTACTCTTTCCTCAGGCAGCCTCAAACCAGCCTGACATCTTTCTCGGTCAGCATACAGCAGCTTTAGTTTAGCCAGCTGGTTGAGCTCAAAACCAGGTAGAGTCTTCAGATCATGTGGGAACCTGAAGTACTCTATGCCCTGCTCCCTCTTAACTGCATAAGCGTTAAGGTCTTCAAGGTAAGCCCAAGAGATAATCCTGCCCGACACCTTATGGTGTTTCTTGACTTTGTAGAGTTTGGTGTAGGCATCTCTCTTTGGTGCAGCCCGCTGGGCTCTAACTTCCTCAAAACAGGCAGCCCATTCAGCCTTGCGAATATCTACATCTGCATTGGAGGCTTGGGCTGTTTCTTCAGTCTTTTCTGCTTCTTGCTCCATCTTGTCAAGTACCTCGAAGAAAGTAATCCTGACTAGGATTCACCCAAATTGGGGACCACATTTCCCTCGGCGTCAGCATACTGAGGATACCCTTCTGCAGTGATGTCTTCAATCTCAACTTCATCAATGTCGTTTCAGTTCCTCATCACTGGTTGAGTCCACTGTTGGAGCGTCCTTCACTAGTTCATCGGGATTGAGTTTGAACATTTCTGCTATTTGCTCATCAGACAGGTCATGAATTATCTCCCCTTCTTCAGGGGTATAACTCACGACCGTCTTACTATCCCTTGTAGGTCAAGAATCATGGTAACTGAGTCTTGACCATTGAAGGGGAGTAAAGTCAAACTCATCCCTTTGAAAGTTTGGATCTGTTTGATATAACATTCAACACATAAATCTTAGTAATTAATCAAACAGACATATATTACTTAATAATATATATAACATTTAATACATTGTTTTCATTACATGATTCAAGTACAAAGTAAATAAATACTAAAACGTCTAATCATTACGTTTGTCCTGAATCTGTGGTGTGTCGCTCGGAGGAGCAAGGAAGTAGTGGATGACTGGTCTTGACGACGTTTGGATCTCCGCTCCTGACCTAGGCAGAGGCGATGCAGCCGCATCCCCTCCTTCTGCCTCGTCGTCATCATCATGTTCCTTCTGTCCTTCTTTCCTCTCTCTGTTCTTCTGTCATCCTCATCATCATCTCCTCATCCATACGCACCCTAGCCGGTCACCGACCCCGTCAGTTATATGGAGGGTCGCTTGGGCCTCCTTAAATACGTGTCGGGGCTAAATATCTGAACTTTGAACTTACTTCTTTCCAGGATTATAAACTTGTTATGGATCCTGCCAGTAGAAAGTTGATGTCTGACCGTGCCACTCCTCAGAGGAACCACTGGAGCGATCAAAATTTGAGTAGCAAGCCCCTAGGACTCCTAGTGGTCAGAGGTGTATTTTAGCAATGCTTGTTAGGCTGTAATATGGGTTTGGTGGGCCTGCAGTTCTGACTAGAACGAAGTGTTGTTTACATTCTGGGGGGTTCAAAGGTAGGTGCTTCACGGGCCGGTGGAGTAGAACTTGGGGTGGGTTGAGTTCGAGCGTGGGAAGATTTTTCCGAAGTTGAAGGAGTGTTTCTCTTGTGGTAGATCGGGTGCCCACTTTCCCCCCTCAATGTGCTTGACAGGTTTGGGGATTGAGGTGAGCTCCTGTTGTTTGGTAGTAATGTGGGGTTGGAGTGGTTGGGCCAATGGGGGGGACTGTTGGGGGGGGAGTTGGGAAGCACCTTCCTAAAGGTCAGGGATCAACTTCGAAATTTGGGGGTATTTGTCATCTAAGTAGTTACAGAGTGGGACCTGGCGGACAACAAACAGCCTTTTCTGGTTGTCGAGAGCATAGGCTTTATTTAGCCATTGTTGTCAAAGGTAGAGTTTCAGATCGTAGATGGGGCCTGAAGTACTCTATCCTCCATGCGTTAAGGTCGGGCGAACTAACTCGGAGTAATCCTGCCGACACCTTAATGGTGCCCTAAGCTGGATGGGAGTGAGTCCGGTGAGGAGGCGTCTCTCTTGGTGCAAAGCAGTTGCGGCATTGATTCGGTGGTGATGGGGCTTGGGAGGGATCTTCGTCGGGCTTTGGGTTTGCGGGCTGTCTGCCTTGAACAAAGAGTTGAGGAATTCAGAACCTTGTAAATGTACCTCGGGGGGTTGGGCGCTCTTTGGACACTTTCGTATGTCTTTGTCTCAATGATTCAGAGTTTCTTCTTCACAGTTGATCGGTGAGGGAACGATATTATCGGGATCGAGAACGGAATTCTGTTTGCCATCAACAGGCAGAAGAGAAGGTCTAGGTGGCCTACATTGGAACTCGAGTAGGTCTTATCCGGGAGTCAAGTGTAATGGGGGAGTGCAGTGGATGGGGTAATATATAAACCTTCACATAAATGCTGTAAGTATTCACACTTGAATATAACTTCAAATAAACATTACATTTTTATGTTTTAACGATAGACATACATAAATAATTTAATAGTATTTGGATTTGGAGTTGTATTGTGGTGGTGAAGTGGGAGTGGAGGCTGACCAGTTGGTCGCTGGCTGCCTCCTGGGAGTGCAGGTTTGGCGTCTCCCTCTTGTACTGTATTAGCATCATGCTCCTTCCTTCGTCGTCTCTTCATGTCTGTCCTCTCATCTCATCTTCCTCATCATCATCATCTCCTCTCCTCATCATCATCTCCGTCATCCCCGTCACCCTCCTTTAGCTTCAGGGCTCATCCTTCGACCCCTTCAGCCTCAGCATGATCGTCTGTTGGTCGTCTCCAACTCCTCAATACGTTTGACGGACTGAGCCTGATATCTTGGATTGGGACACCTCAACTCTCTGCTGGTCTATGACCCGAGCTTGCTCTGCCAATTGCTGAGATTGGGCAGCAGCCAAGTCGGTCAGCTGGCGGATCTGGCCGCCTTCTCCTCGTCAGCAGCAAGCAGACGCATAACCATACGGTTTAGCGCTGAGAGCTGCTCCTCTACCCCAATGTGAGGTAGAGTGAATCCATGAACCTGTGAGGGCTGGGCTGACGGTCCAGCCTGATGTGTGGTGGTGGTGGCAGTGGCTGTGGTGAATATGGGTCGGTGTGCTGATGGTGGTGAAGTAGGGGTGAATGGTCTGGTGATGGATGGGATAGAGGTGGTGGGTAAAGTGGTGGATGTGGTAGTAGGAGTAGTGGCTGTGGTGGCTGTGGTGATGGGTGGTATGTCAGTAGTGGTGGTAGGTTGGCTGTGGTGGTAGTCACGAAGGTCAAACGACGCTTCTTCTTCTTCATCCATGTGGTTGAGCCATCCGCTTCCTCCTAGTCCCGGAGGAAGTAGATGCTCCCCCTGCAGCTCTGCTAACTGACCCTGGAACGTAGTTAGGGTCAGTATCTCTCTCCGAGGAGTCCCTTGGGTGCTCACCAACCACCTTAAGCCCGTGGTCTGTGGGAACTACTTTGCTTCCCACAGTCCTGGGAGGGGCTCCTCGTCTGACTCCTCCTCCTCGATGTCACCAGCAACAAACTCCTTGATGGAAGCCGGCCTCATCTCTCGCACCTCTCCGGCTGGCTGACCCCGGGGGTAACGTCTGTATCTGTGCCTCTAGATGGGGCAGGCATGTCATCCCCGGCATCGCCGCTATCATCATCATCAGAGTCTGTCTCTGGTATAGCAATGTGCTCCACATCTGAGTCACTGTCCTCGTGGCGCCACTTCCTCTTCGCTGGCGCCACATAATCACAGCCCGGGCCAGATGCCCAAATAGCCTCCTGACAGGGGGCTTCACCTGCTTCCCCCTGTAGACCTTCATCCTGCCGAGAGTGTCGTGTCGTCCATGACCTCGAGGATAACAGCGTCCTCCTTCTCCTTCGGCAGGGAAGGAAGCTTCTGATCAATGATCATCTGTAAAAATCTAGGGTACATACAGAAGCCTTCCTTCCCCTTCCCCTCGAGGTTCTCCACCAAATAACTGAATATCATCCTGGAGAAGCTGAACGGATGGTTCAGCACCAACGCTGCATAAGCGTTCTGGATCTGGTCAGAGAGCTCGTCAAAACCACCCTTCCGTGATGCTATACTCTTCAGCAGCACGTGCGCCAAGTACTTAAACTGGGGACAGAGGTTACTCTTGTTGAGTACCCCGGCATTAATGTCCCCAGAGTACTTGGCTCTCATGAAGCATCCACGGACCGTGAGGGGGTGTAAACGTGTGGGACACTCAGCATCATCTCCAAACTGGAGAACTATCCTCAGATCCTCCTCAGAGATAGTGATAGCCTCACCAAAAATCGAGCTCCTAATGCAATGAGGCTCGGTGGATCTGTCTACGGATGCGCCTTCCCAGAAGGCCTGCTGCACTGATCTGTACGGTGTGCAGGGAGTAGATATAGCATACGCGATCCTGGATCTCTGTAAGAAAGTAATAATGCCAGCAAAGTCGGCTGCATTCCTGGAAGTCAAGTCCAGGTGAGCACATATGTTGTGCTTGGTGCTCATATTCCATCTACTCGCCATCTGTAACACATAATAACATAAACGTTAGTTTAGTTGGCTAAGAGTATAAAGCAACACTTAAACTTTGAACAAAAAGTATCTGTCATGCGATTGGGGTTGTACGACTGAAGACAGTCGTGCGACTGAATTGTGCGATTGAGGTTCAGACGTGCGATTGACCTCATACGCACGACTGAGTGTGCGACTGGACTCATGCGCATGAACTCTTGTGCGGCTACACCAGTCGTGCGACTGAGACTCATTCGCATGGTACAGTCGTGCGATTAAGTGATTCGCACCCTTCAGTCGTGCGACTGAAGTTCATCAGGATGACCAGTCGTCTGTCTCATTTGTTCAGTCGTCCCAAGATCAAATATACGCAGAATAAGTTTTATCATTCAATTAACCGGTTCTTTAGTGTCGCCTACTCTTCCCTAACAACCTATTTTAACCAATTTTAACATATTACTTAGTTTTAATAGGTTATTAGGGTTTGATGGTCGCGGTTCGCCTTTTACAGTCGTATTCATCAAATTAGGGTTTCATTCTGTCTGATTTCGATGGAATAAGACTTCAATATACCTGTAAGATGATGAACGAAAGTCAGTATCACAGAATCAACAAGGGAAATCAAGCAGACAAAATTTCGGCAGAGTAACGGTACAATATGCGAATCAGGGGCGATTTGAGAGTGTGGAGTCTCTGCGACCGACTCCACCTCTATTTATATCCACTCTAGTTCCAATCGTGCGACTGAGTTCATTCGCACCATTCAGTCGTGCGAGTGGGACTCAGTCGTGCGATTGGGTCAGTCGCCCTTCTCCAGTCGTCCGACTGAAGTTCAGTCGTGCGACTGACTCACTCGTTCGCATTTAAGCATCCGATTGGACTAATCGTATGATCCATTCGTGCGAATGGACTTCATTCGTATGGTTAGTCCATACGTATGGTCCATTCGTGCGAATGGGTCATACTTAGTTAATTTATCTGCTATTTTACCAATTTACCTTTAGACTCTTTTATATTAATTAAATTAACGTTATGAACTTTTGATCATCTCAGACATGATCCTTTTATCTTGAAAAACACTTTGATCACATCAGACGTGATCCTTTTACCCACTTTGGTCACCTCAGACGTGACCCCTTTTTTTAAAATACTTTGTCACCTCAAACGTGACTTATATTACCTTTCAAAGCACATATGGTCATCTCAGACATGACCCGTTTAGTGAGTTTATTTCTTCTGACTTTCCTGATGTAGCCCGACACTGACTCAAATTAAAACTTAAAACGACTAACTAATTTAAGACTTTAAACTAATTACATAATTAGACATATTTTTGGCTTTTTGTGAGAGATAAATCCAGAGATTGATATCTACGGGATTTGGATCGGGAGTAGATAGCTTCAACTTAGGTTGATCACATCTGGACCAATTCAATTTTGGAATCATACAGGCACTTCAAATCATTTGGGACTCGTTATAAAACCTTTTGATGCTCAAGTTCTCGATGTTCATCCAGAGTCTTTTGCAACATAAGGAAATCATACTGAAACTCTTAGATTCTCACATTGATTTAAACCTTTGAGAATGTAGCCACAATGATTGTCAGTATGTTTGTCCACTTAAATCCATACACAGACTTTTGACACAGACTGGTGACTTATTTAGGTTTAATTATTTCAACTAACACTTGTGGATCCCACACTTATATGGTAATCAACATCCCTCAGGAGCTTTTGAGCGGTCTACGGGTATTATTACAAGAAGAGACTATTCTTAGAGCTTTCAAAGAGAAGCCTGTCCTCAGGTCAGTGCCATCGCACAGCAGAGAGGCGGCAAACAACAATGAATTCTAGAATATCTAGGTTATGCTTATCCTCAGGTCAGTGCCATCGCACAGCAGAGAGGCACATAACCTATCTCCTTGTTAGAGCAGCTTATTTTATTTTGCACAAAATGCACCAACAACATAAGTCATTAGCTTTACTGCATTTGTCTTTCATTTTTTTCTTTGCTTTGCTCTAGTTATGGTCATCCGCACACATTTGTGGCGTTTACTTGCTCATTACCCCTTATTGGAATATTGTTAATTGTGTTAACCAGTGATAAGATGGACGCCCACAGTCAGTTGAACACTTTAGTTTTATCTTGTAATCACCAATCCGGTCTAGTTGTCTATTGTGTTGAATCTACCAACATATCATATATGGTCTAGCAGCCTCTAAGTCTACTTTCTTTGTGTCACCTTAGGAGTTGCCAGTTTTCTATCATATTTCCTTTTAGTATTGCTTAGACTACACAGATTTATTACTTTGAACTTTTGCATATAACTAACACTTAAATTTTAAAGTCCCTCTTGATTTGTTCCTGTGTACTATCATTTTCCAAAGGTATTGAATCGGTGTCACAGATACAATCTACCTTATTTCAGCTCGCTACTCCTTCTCCCTCATTTTTTTTTTTTTTTTTTTTTTTTTAATGTTAACTTGCTGACATATTCTCCCCCTAAAATACTAAAATCATTTCTGGTTTAATTATTTTAGGATTTTAATAAACTGCCAGAGAACATGAGTTTAAAATAAAATTAAAATCAAATAACCAAATCAAAATAAATAAAATAAAATTTAAGTACACGACATCGGACTACACATTTTCATCATCAGGAATTACCTCACTTTTCTTTTTAACACCGTTGACCTCTAATAAATATTGAAAACGTGGTTTATCAAAAGCTTTAGTATAGAGGTCAGCGCGTTGAAAATCAGTATTAATTTTAACCACATCAATTAAGTTCTTTTCAAAACAATCTCTTATGAAATGGTATTTAATACCGATGTGTTTGGTCTTAGGATGTTGGACCGGATTTTTAGTTACTGCAATTGCAGCAGAGTTATCAACAAAAATAGGAGTAGATGAGAATTTTAAACCGTAATCCCGCATTTGCTGTTGAATCCAGATGATTTGAGAACAGCAACTTGCAGCAGCAACATATTCGGCTTCACAGGTTGACAAGGCAACCGATGTCTGCTTCTTACACTGCCAGGTAACTAATCTTCTCCCAAAGAATTGACACCCTGCTGATGTAGACTTGTAGTTCATCTTGCAGCCCCCGTAATCCGAGTCACTATACGCGGTAAGCTCAAAGTCATCATCATGAGGGTACCACAATCCAAGTGTGGGTGTACCCTTCAGATAACGAAAAATCCTCTTGACCCCAATCAGATGGTTGACCTTTGGTTTAGCCTGATATCTTGAGCATAGACATGTAGCATACATAATATCAGGTCTTGAGGCAGTGAGATACATGAGAGATCCGATCATTCCTCGGTACATAGTGGCATCTACTAGATCTCCATTATCATCCGGTGCTATATCATGATTAGTAGCAAGTGGAGTCCCAGCAGCAGAAGCATTCTCCATGTCAAAGCGACTGAGAATGTCTCCTACATACTTGGTCTGATGTAGAAAGATTCCATTAGGTGTTTGATCCACCTGTAACCCGAGAAAGAACTTCATCTCCCCCATGGCACTCATCTCAAATTCTTTCTTCATTACTGCTTCAAACTCTTTACATAACTCTTCGTTCTTTGACCCGAAGATTATGTCATCAACGTATATCTGTACAAGCAGTAGGTCGCCATCCTTTTCCTTAATAAACAGTGTACAGTCAATTACTCCCCTGCGAAAGCCGTGTTTCACAAGATGAGTTGAGAGTTTCTCATACCAAGCTCGAGGAGCTTGATGAAGCCCATACAAAGCTTTGTCGAGCTTGTAAACTCTATCCCGATGGTAAGGATCTTCAAAACCCTCGGGTTGACTTACGTAGACTGTTTCTCTGATTTCTCCATGAAGGAATGCACTCTTTACATCTAATTGGTAGACTTTGATCTTCATGTACGATGCATAGGCAAGGAAGATACGAATCGCTTCCATCCTTGCCACGGGTGCAAACACCTCATTGTAGTCAATTCCCTCGACTTGGCGAAAACCTTGAACCACCAGTCGAGCTTTGTTCCTGATAATGACCCCTTGGTCATCCTTCTTGCATTTTAGTACCCATTTAGTGCCAATGACTTTAGCACCTTTAGGTTTATCAACCAGTGTCCATACACCTAACTTCTTAAACTGCAGAAGTTCTTCTTGCATGGCACTCACCCACGCCTCATCATTGAGTGCTTCACTGACATATTTTGGCTCAACCTGCGAGACAAAACATCGATAGGCACCATCATGAATGTAACCTTTCTCCATAACCGAGGCGTAATCAGCTGAGTACAGCTGATTTGCGGGTTTGTACTCCTGATCTGACATCTCCAATGACATTGTCAAGGGGATGATAAACATTTAGTCGTGATCCTGGAGTAGTAGGAACAGCTACCTCAGAGCCAAGATTATGAACATTTGGTTCTGCATCTGAGGTAGTTGGAGTTTGAGGTTCTGAAGTCGAATGTGCATCACTCGTAGATGCTTGTGGACTTGCTGGAACTGGAACCTGTTCCTCCTGACTGTTCTGGTCATCTCCTTCAGCTTCATCTTCAGAGGAGGAGTCAACGTCGTCGACTACTCCCCCTGACTGAGTAGATGATTCTCCCTGTGTGCTAGATGGTGTATTCAGAATATCATACATCATCCTAGTTGCTAACTCATCGTCCGAGGGAGAGAGAGGTATGTTGAAGGATTTGAAGAATCCATCATAATCGAAGAAGTAGGCAGGTCCTTTTCCTGTAGGTGGTGTGGTATATCTCTGAACGTCGACATTACACCACACTTCTACAAGACCCGTTGAGTTATTGTAAACTCGCTTATTCGGTATGTTGTATCCTAGAAAGATTCCTTCATCTGCCTTCTCGCTGAATTTTCCTTCTTGTGTCTTCTTCAGAAGTGTACACGGCGCGCCAAAAGGTTCAAGATACTCCAAATTCGGTTTGCGTCTTTGTAGTAGCTCATAACATGTCTTTCCGTGGCGCTTGACTATTAGGACTCGATTCAGTGTATAACATGCATTTGCTACTGCCTCATTCCAGAATTGGATAGGCAGTTTCGAGTCCGCTAGCATAGACGTGCAGTCTCTATCAAGCTCCTATTTTTCCTCTCAGCAACTCCATTCATCTGAGGCGTGTATGCGGAGGTGAATTGATGAACAATCCCCTTTTCCTTGCAGTATGCCTCCATCCATTGATTCTTGAATTCGGTCCCGTTGTCTGAGCGTACTTGTCTAACCTTTAGCTTGTAGAGAGATTCCAGAGTGGTGACTAATTCCTTGAATGACTCAAATGTTTCTGATTTGGATTTCAGAAACATTACCCAAGTGAACCTTGAGTAGTCATCAGTGACCACAAAACAGTACAGATCGCCTGCAATGCTCCTTGTACTGACTGGACCAAACAGATCCATGTGAAGAAGTTCAAGAGGAAGTTCTATTGAATGAACTTTCTTTTCCTTATGAGACTTCTTTGTCTGTTTGCCTTTCTTGCAAGCTACACAAAAGTCAGGAAGTTGGAAGTTCTTGACATTTACTCCTCTCACTAAGTCCTTCTGAATCAAGTGATTCATCTTCCTTTGACTAATGTGTCCCATTCTCCTATGCCAGGAGATTGAGTCCTTCTCAGTAGCTTTAGATAGAAAGCACTGCACTTCATGATCCGTTGGAGCAGCTGTTGACAGATCCAAGACATATAGGTCCTTATATCTTGAAGCAGTCATCAGGACTTGGTCCTCTGGAATCATATAGTCTTTCTTCAGCACGTAACACTTGTTGTTGTCGAAGATGACTTTAAATCCTTTATCGCAGATTTGGGAAACAGAAAGCAAGTTATTTTGAAGTTGTTGAACGTAGTTCACCTTATCAAACTTAACTTTCTGATTCCCACTTCTCCCTGTGCTGTGATGTATCCTCCCTTGTTTCCTGCAAAGGAAACATGCCCTCCTTTTATTTGTTTGACATTTGATAAAAGGGCTCTATTTCCTGTCATGTGCCTGGATGCTCCGCTGTCTATAATCCACGTGTTAGTCTCAGCGCTATACCGAACACCCTGCACATATCAAGTAAAGGTATTAGTTTAGGTTAGGAACCCAAGCCTTTACTGTCTTGGGTTTCCCAGAGGCATCACACATCATAAACTCTACCCATTGACCTTTAGAAGGTGAGGGTAACTCAGATTCCTTCTTGTCATCAGTATCAGTCACACAGGTAGTCTTCTCTTTCCATAAGCCAGATTTGTGCAATGCCTGTTTGTGATAAACAGTCGTCTGGCTTACAGGTTGGACTTTAGGTTCACTAGATCTTCTAGGTGGAGTTAGAGAACTCCTCTTAGAAGACCTAGGTCTAGAGTCCTGAAGATCAATCTTCTTCCTAGGTGTCTGATAGAAAGGACAATAGGAAGCAATATGTCCACATTCTCCACAGTTGTAGCACAATCTGCTATCAACCTTATAGTTTGACTTTCTTTGTGGAGAAATGCGTGACACTTTAGTAACATCAATCACTTTAGGTTTTGACTCTTGCATGTTTGATGTTTTCTCTGGTTTAACAAATTTAACTGTTTTGACCTGTTTAACTTGTTCAACCTTTTGGTTAACTGGTTTTTGACTTGTAGCATGTGAAAAATTAACATTTGAAGTCTTTTTGGGTTCTTATTTGACTCTGTTTGACCCTGACTTTAAGTTAACCTTTTCAAATTCATTTTCCAGATTAAACAAGGCAATTTACCCTTTGCCTTTGAAGTGGCCTCCTTTTGTTTCTGTCCAGATTCAGTAGATGAACATGATGTGTCTGGATCAGTAACAAGAGGAGTGGTCACCACATGATCCTTGATTGGGTTGATGTTTATTGGTTTAGACTTGGTGTTCATCAAGGTCTCAGGTGGTGGTGGAACCACTTTGTAGCCTAATCCCTCCCCATTATTTCTCTCTCTCACTAAGTGTTGAACTATGTGTGAAGAACTAGTCCAACTATGCAGTTTCTGTTTTAAGGAATTAACTTCTACTTCTAGAACTGCTTTTTGTTTCTTAGTGTCCTCTAGGGAGTTTAGATAGTACCTAATGTCATTTGATTGATTAAAGGCAACTACTTCGGTTTCCCTAAGTTGCTTAGTCAATAGGTCTATCTTTTCTTTATAACTATGCTCATTTTGTTTTAGTACTCTATTGGCCTCAGTGCATAGTTGTAAGTCCTTTACTAAGTTATCATTGTGATCTAATAACCTAGCAAATTTTTCATCAATGCTATTCCTAAACATATCACAGTTAGAACAAGCATGATTATTAAACAATTGGTCAGTTGTACTTACCTGTGTTGTATCAGAAGAGTTAGCCATCAACGCAGCATCAGACGTCTCTGGTTCTGGTGATTCTGACTTTTCTGAATCTGACTTGGAAGTTTCCTCCTTTGGTGTGTAACTGACTTCAGCTGCAGTTGTTTCTTCACTGTGTGACATTGCTATATCAACTGCTAAATCACCTTCACTCGCAGAATCATCATCAATATCTTCAACACTGGCAATGTTAGATTCTGGGTTGACAAATCTAAAACTCCAGTCCTGTCCTTCATCATCATGAGCGGTCAAGGCTTTTGGGTCCTTGTTTGATGAAGTAGAACTAGAGGCTTGCTTGTCTTGGTGAGTAAAGGATGAGAACGGGTTCCCATTACCCGTCTTCTTTGGTTTGACACATTCCCTCTTGAAGTGCCCTTTCTCTCCACAGTTGAAGCAAGTCACCTTGCTCTTGTCAAAACCAAATGTGGTGTCCTTAGTAGCTATCAAATTCTGTCCAGTCTTCTTAACAAACTTCTTCGCCCTTTGGACAACGCTAGCTAAGGCCCACATTATATCCATCCTTTCCAGCTCCATTTCATCTACCTGCTCGTAGTCTTCATCAGCCAAATGACAGTTTCCAATCTTCCCAGCTACAAGTCCATCATATGAGTGAACTACTGCGGCGAGAAGATCCATATGCTCTCGTGCTACTTCTACAGTCACATTACCGAGATTCTCGGTCTTCAATTTAGTAGCACTTGCTTCTGATCCAATATAATGGGTACATGATGACCCAGACGTGTCTGATCCAGAAGAAGAAGCATGTGAAGGACCTGACGAGCTAGACACAAATGCTGTCTGGAGAGGTGCTCCAGATGTCTTAGCTTGAGGTGTGGCATTGTATAAAGCTGGGTTTTGTGTATATGATGACTTCTGTGCTCTATACTTCATCCTTAGAGCTTCTTCACGCAGTCTAAGAATAAAGTCATTTATATCCAGCTTTATAAGTATGCCATTCTGTCTAAGATTAGACACGAAAGAGGCCCACTTATCAGGCAATCCATCTGCGAAGTTGCTTACTTTTTCTTCCATAGTTGTTTCCACTCCATGTGTATGCAACTCGCTCATCAAATGGTAGAATCTGTCTATGACTTCATCTAACCCCTCGTTACCAATTGATGAGAAGTTATCGAATTCTTTCTTTAACTCCTTTGCCTTGATTGCCTTTAACGATGCATTCCCATCATACCTTTTCTCTAGCTCATCCCACAGTTTCTTGGACTGCTTGTTCTCTGAGTACTGGTGGAATATATCTTTGGGGATCGACTGAGTTATCATCGCATAAACTCTTTTCTCAGCATTATACTTTACTTTCTGTGCGTCAGTCATCCCACTTAACGTTAATTTTACTCCATCTGCTCCCACCGGTGTACTATACCCAACCTCGATAGCTTCCCACAGATTAGGATCTACTCCATTGAGGTAGATCTCAAAACGTTGCTTCCAGTGAGGAAACTCATCTAAAGTCAAGAGCTTTGGTGGTTTATTGTGAATACCCACCTCACTCTCAAGCAGCAGCAGGTTTTGAATTCTTGAGTCCTTCCCCGCAGTAAAGGCTGACATCTGATCTTCCATGGTTACTAAACTTAGAGTCTAATCAAATCAACTTTAACTGATGCGACTGAAGGATGCGAATGGTCTTAGTCGTGCGTATGAACTCTGCGATTGGTTCAACCGTGCGACTGAACAAGGCGAATGGTTCAGTCGTGCGAATGAATCTGGTGCGTATGAGCTATGCGAACGAACGGTTCAGTCGGCCGAATGAAGGTGCGACTAGGTCCAGTCGTGCGAATGAACACTGCGAATGAGTCTAGTCGTGCGAATGAGTCACTCGTGCGACTGAAGCTGCTGTTTTGCGAAAATTTCTAGGTTTGACGGGTTTCAGCCGTAAAAATTCGAAATTTTGCAAGTCCAAATCGTCTAAGTCCGTAGAAACTGAACTTCAATGAGCAGGGAACGTCCAAGATCACTTTTGATGCAAAAGATTGCGTTTTTCGTGCAAAAACACAAACTTTTATGCAATCTTGATTGAATCAACACGAAATCAAGAGCCAAAGCTCTGATACCACTTGTTAGGACCTGGTATTTGAACGAAATACCGAGTGATCGCGTGTTAAACCAACTCAAATAGTGCGGAATCCTATTTGATTGGCGATCCAATCAGTGAGAACACACGATGAATCAATCAAGAATTGATATCAACGTCAGAAATCGATTAGGAACCGATCTGATGTGTTCTATGAACTTGGAGAACGATTTGGGAGGCTTCTGGACGGCTAGGGTACGTCTGGAGTCGTAATGGGATGAATGCTTACGTTTTCCCATGAATTGGGTCTATTTATAGGTTAGTATTGGTCAATCGTGCGACTGGGCCATAAGTATGGTTCAGTCGTGCGATTGAACCATGCGGTTGATTCATCCGCACGACTGAGTGTTCAGTCGTGCGATTGAGTCAATCTTATGTGTCAATCATACGACTGATCCAGTCTCCTGGTTCAGTCGTGCGATTGAGTCAATCGTATGAAGTTATTCATGCGTGTGGTCCATTCGCATGGGCCATCCGCATGAGAACTTCATTAACTTAAGTTTGAATGTTCTATTTAATATAACTTAATGTGCACTCATTCAAACATACATAAACCCAATCAATTCAATCACAACTCATTAATGAAATATTGAACATTACAAGTAACAACCAATTCATATCATTTCATTAATCAATTACAATTACATCAAAATCAGACAGACAAGTTCATTACATTACAAATCATGATCTAGGGACATACATGTATCAACACATAGTACATTGCAGCTGCAAGCTGTACATCTCAGGTACTTTGGCTTCAAAATCAGTTATTGGATTATGACATTACAGAGACTAAGACTCCATTATTAGTGGATAGTTCTTCAGCTCTTTGTATTGTTAAGAATCCTGTCCAGCATTCTAGGACCAAACATATTGAGATCAGACATCATTTCATTAGGGATTGCTATGAAAAAGGTCTGATTGATCCAAAGTTTGTGCCTAGTGCTGATGAGCTTGCAGATATATTTACTAAGCCTTTGGATAGTGTAACTTTTCATAATCTTGTACTCAGGCTTGGTATGCTGCAACTAGAATAATTTGACAACTACTGATGCTCTTAGTTCATAAATACTGATGAGCATTAGTATACTTTTGTCAAAAATAAGTGCTGATAAGTTATTTTATCTTCAGTAGTTTTACAACTACTGAAGACTAAATTACTTAAAAGTACTGAAGTACCTTATTGGTTAGAAAATACTGATGTAGTTCAAACTACTGATGTCTTTTATAATAAATAAGTACTGCTGACCAATGAAACATCTAAAAATCAGATGATCTGATGAGTAAGTGTTAAGGTCATTGAAACAGCTGAACTTTGTGAATTGACGACAACTACTATTTCATTTCCAAACAACTGAAGCCAAAACCAAGTCTTCAGTAGTTTTACAACTACTGATGACCAACACCAAGTCTTCAGTTGTTTACAACATCTGAAAGTTAAAACCATGTCTTCAGTTGTTTTCTAACACCTGATGACTAACACCAACACTTTCAGCTGTTTTCCCTCAGCCGTTTCATAACCTATATATACCTAACCCTAACTTCAAACTTTTCATAACCCACTTTCCAAACGTTCATCTTCCATTAATGGTGACCATGCAAATCAAACCTCGACACAACTGTGTTGCTCACCTTACCAAATCACCTTTCTGGAACAAGTTTGATGCTGCTATCGACTTGATGGTTGATTCCCAATACCGCACAGCCTTTCTCTTAAATCCTACCATCTACCCCGATACCCTGTGCCAATTCTGGACAAACGTTACTGTTCATACTGCTGAGAATGATGACACCATCACTCTCCAGTCTTTTGTTAACCAGAAACGGGTGATCATCACTCCTGAGATCATTCGTCAAACCCTAGACCAGAATGATGCCACCTATCCCACCAAGTACGCCAAAGGCACCATTGATCTTTCTTTTGCTAATCATGGTTATGAAGGTGACCTAAGTGCTACTACCATCCTGAAGAAGCACTTCCATGATGCCGAGCGACTCATATTTCACATGATCAATGTCTGCCTTGCTCCCAAAAAATCCTCTTGGGATCAAATGTCATCCAGATGGCAACAGGTATTATATTCTATCCTTGAACATCAAAATCTAAATTTTTCTGATATTATCTTTTTGGAACCGAAAGATTTGGCATTGAAACATGTGGCAAATAGATGGATATTATATCCATGGTTTTTTTATGGCAATCATTTTAAATCAATTAAAATCTGATGGCCTTGTTGGCCTTGGAGTCCCTGCTCTGCTGGTTTTGCCAGAGGTATACTCCAGGCACAACTCAAACCCACAACTCAAAGAGGCTGCCAAACTGCTCAAACCCAAGCAGAGGGAACCCACAGCCTCTACCTCCAAATCTAAAGTCCCCTCCAAACCAAAACCAAAGAAAACCAAAAAGGCTACTCAGGGAGTTGAGTCCCCTGCTGATGCCCCTGTAGCACAAACGCAGGATGAGACTACAAGCCTTAATCCCCTTGTAGTTTCAATGACTCCACCAGCTGAAACCGCTCAGGTATCCTCTCAACAGGATCCTGATGCAACCGATATTGGG
This sequence comes from Flaveria ramosissima, assembly GCA_025215565.1. Classification (NCBI taxonomy): domain Eukaryota; kingdom Viridiplantae; phylum Streptophyta; class Magnoliopsida; order Asterales; family Asteraceae; genus Flaveria; species Flaveria ramosissima. Next base: position 49,324 of record JACVEC010000334.1, on the reverse strand, counting down.
GAAACCACATTACTGGAATCTATCTCACTTTAGAAGATTGCCATAACTGCAGTCATTGCACAAGTGCTGACTCAGCTACATTCCTCTACCCCTCCCCAGAAACCTGTTACTCTTGGGAAAACCTCAACAGCTGAGGGAGAGGATCAAAATATAGTTGATAACCAACAGCATAGGGATTCTAAAGTTCAGTCTCCTAGTGTAGATGTGGAGACTAGAACATCTGGTGAGGCTACCTCTTCCCCTGTTTCAACACATGAACAGGATGAAGCAGGTATCATTTCTAAGACCTCACCAGAGGCAACTGTCAAGAAGGACTTGCTCCTGAGGCAGGAAGTCCCCAGTTCCAAGACAAAGGGGCACATGTGATCACTGATTTACACTCAGCACATGTTCATCCTGATTCACTCAGGAGGTCAGCTGATTCAGTTTATACTGATGATGACCTGGGCTTTTTCTTTGAAGTCTTAGCCCAAAATACTATTCTTGAGGCTGAGATTTGTAGATTAAAAGATCTGCATCCCATCATGCCTCAGGAATCAAGTCCATCTGCCCCAATAAACCCACAGATGGCAGCTTCTGTTGAAGCTTCACCAAACACTGAGCCACTCAATTCAAATAAACCACCAGCCTCTGGTTCAGGCACCATTTCTCAGGGAGAGAACCCCTCTGAGCAAATGGTTGCTGCTTTCAAATCTTCCTTACCTCTCATCACCCCCATCATCACATCTATTGTTCATCAAACCATTGATGAGAGGATCTCCTCAGATCTTAAATCCCTTGTGACTGATGCTGTGTCAAAGCACCTTTCTGACATTCAAACCCCTGAACCCAATGCAACCAAAAAGGGGGAGTCTAAGTCAGTAAAGGATGATAAAAGGAAAAGAGTTGAAGAGGAAGAAGCTGAGGAGGAGCACAAAGGCAAAGAGATCATCACCTACAAAAGAAAGAAGAGTGTTGGTGAACAAACTGAAGATGAGAAGCGGTTGGATGAGATGATCAAAGAAGCTGATGACCAACATAGCAGATCCATGGACAGGATCATTGATCAGCTCTTCAGGCAAGGATTTGATACTGCCAAACTTGACTCAGAGATCAGAAGACTTGAGATTCAGGAAATTGAGAATCGATGGGCAAGTTGCAATGAAGAAGAAAGGGAGAGATTAGAGGCTATGATCAGATTCCTCTCTAAACACTTGGGAAGACCTATCATTGAGATCAAGTCATGGTCCAGAGATAGCATTTTGGAGATAACTACCAAAATATGCTCATCTGAAAGCTTCAACAAAGGCTTAATCATTGAAGCTCTGGATGAAGCTGGTGCTGGGAAGAGAACTGATATGGCCAAGTTATCCAAAGCCACCCTCACCAACAAAATGATAGAGCAGCCCTTAAAATCTCCTTTACCAAAACAATCTTCAAAGCCAACCTCACAACCAAAACAGCCAATCTCAAAACCTTCAAAACAACCAACCTCTCAACCTCCAAAACAATCAACCTCACAACCATCTAAACCAACCCCTTCACCCAAGAAACCCATTCAAGATTCCACCAGTGAAGCACCCAAAAGAAAACGAAGGCTGCTGAGGATGGAAGAAGAAGAAGAAGAGGATGAAGAAGATAATTTGCCAATATCTGCTATTCTTGAAAAGAAGAAACTGAAGCCTAGGAGTCAATCACAAACAATAACTCCTGAAACTCAAAGGCAGATAGTTAAGGTCAAAATTAAAGAAGAAGAACAGCAAAAGCAGCATGATGAGCAATTTCTTAGAATGGTTGACAAGGACTTCCCTCAGTGCTCATCCATTCAAGCTATGAAGAAACAAGCTCAGAGGCTGTATACTCTCAGACATACCTTTCAACATCAAAAAGAAAGAGTGAGGATTTGGCCAGATCCCAGGGTAAGTTCTAGAATTCACAAGAAAAATTTACCAAGTAGATATCATGGCCAAGTAAGAAAGACTTTGAATGCTGCAATCATGTTGGCCATGGTAGTCTCACCTTGGGAAATCATTGAAGAATTCAAGAGAGCTCACACCTCCAAATAAACCCCTATGTCTATTCTTGAGAACAAAATGATCAAGAAGGGGTTGTTGTACAAAAGACTTGAAGATCTTCAAAAGAGTGAACTCCAGTTGCTGCTCGAAGGCTCTCATCCAGATGAATTTGCATATAGAGAGATAACAACTGTTGAGTTGAAGAATGGGAAGATAGTGAGATATCTGTCTGAATACTATGGGCCTGAGTTCTTCTTTGAGGGAGAAGCAGAAGAACTCACTAAGGAGGAACAAGTTGTTCTCCTTGAGGCCTATGCAAGGGAGTCTTTCAGACTCATCAATGGGAAATAGGTTTCATGGTTGGGACAAGACTCTGTGTCCAATTTCCCCAAGACAGAGTTCCCTTCCATACTTAGCCAATCAAAAGATTAGAAACCTTTTCCTGGCCTATGCTTATCTGTCTACCTCTAAAGCTGATCAAGAGAGTATTTTTGCCAAAGAATAAGTGGGATCTTCAATAAAGTTAGAGGTTTTGGCTGCATTGGTTCAGGGGGAGTTTGTTGGACCAAAAGAACCAATGAGCCTGATCAGAAAAACCTCTAAGTCCCACAGACATTACAACTGCTGAAGAAGATCACAACAGCTGAAGACATCAGCTGATTACAAAGGTCTGAAGACAAAGTCTGAAAGTAAAGTCTGAAGACAAAGTCTGAAGATGAAGTGCTGAAGACAAAGACTGAAGACTAGAGTGATCAGCAGTTGTCACAACAGCTGAAGTTGTTAACTTCAGTAGTTGTGATGGTTTTACTTTTCAGTACTTGTAATTTTACATTTCAGTAGTTTATTGTTTCAGTAGTTTATTGTTTCAGTAGTTTATTGTTTCAGCAGTTTTTAAGTCAGTAGTTTCATGTATTTGTACTTAGCATTCTCTGAGATGTGATCAGTTGTTGAGAACATCTCAGTAGTTTGCATATTTCAGTTGTTTTGTAAATTCTGTTAGATGTCACTATCAAGTGACATCAGCAGACGTCACATTCCTCTATATAAGGGATATTGACCTAGTTGTATTCTAACCGAAGCATTACGCGTGAATGAAAACATTCCTTTAATAGAAATATTCTCTCTATAATTGTGATTGAGTGTTTTGCATATTCATCATTTACTTTCTTGCTTGAATTCGATCTTAATTCGTGATATTCCGCTGCATAATTCAAATCTAATTGATCCGATCCTATCAAATAAAGATGTCTTGAAGACCAAATCTTAGAATGCAAGGTGAATCCGTGTGGTGCTCCTAAAGGCAAGCAAGTTAATGACCTGAGAATAGCATACTAAAATGTCAACACAATGGTTGGTGAGTTCAAGAGTTGATATTCAAACATAAGCAGTTTAATAGTAGATATATAAAAGTAGTGCATTGTAACAGATAGCTAGTCCATTAATAATAAATATTAACTCATAGTGATTTCGCAATCGAAGCTGACTGTGTTACGTTGTTGCCTCCTGTCACGACTCAACAGGTCGTGACAATGTTCAATAGGACAAATTGCACCCGGTTGACCTCGAGTCACACAGGTGGGGCTCGTCAGACCGAATAGTACTACGCAAATTTCCCCGCTATTCAATATTAACAATTCGAAAGTGTGAGGAGTTTTCTAGAATATCAGCACTATATTAATATTATGCACAACTTGAATATATATAAAGCATTTGTAGTTTACCAGTATGCTATCTCCCCCAAAAGAGATTAAGTAAAGAGTGGGGCATGAACTCACCTGATATGCGTAATAGATACTTAGAGTTTTACTTGACAGACAGAGTGGACAAACAACCTTCAGAGGTTACCTAGATCATATAAGTATATGAGTACGTGCAAACATAGTGTTGGAGCTGGAAAAGATAGTCTATATTATCAACACAATGAAAGTCAACAAAAGTCAACGTCACGGGTCAAAGTCAACAAAAGTCAAACCCGACACGTTCGAGACGAGGAACCGAGACGAGATGTTGAAGATTTAAATGACTAGGAGTTTTACTGTAATAAATATATTTTGTGTGAACAAAATATATTTTGTCTTGTTTTTAGTCATTTTTATGTTTTATATGTAATTTTGTGTTAATTAGCCTAAGTCTAGGGGGTTAAGTGCAATTAGTGAATATTAGTCTAGACTATAAATAGGTTAATTGTCATTAGGTTTTGAATGACCAATTGATTGGGTTTCCACTTTGTAAAAATCATATGCAATCAATATAGATCAAAGGGGTTTTATTGTGATTATCATTGTTTGATCCATAATTCTTCATGTTATTTGATTCAAGTGTGTATCCTGGAGTTACAATTTGGTATCAGAGCCTTATTGGATCAAATGCATTGAAGAATTGTTGCTGAATTTGAAGATGTTCATCAATTTTTAGAGAGAGAAACTGGGTTTCTAGAGAGAGAAAGTAGATCTGAAAATTCTAATCTCATCCCAATCACAATCAATTCAGCAGATCTACAACAATTTACTACAAATTTGAAGATATACAACTGAAATTCCTAATCTACAACATATTTTATACAAGAAATTGAAAGAAAAATTCAGATCTGAAGACGTTTCTCTCACACACACTAATGTGTGTGTTCTTGGTGTTCTTGGAGCTTCAATATCTTCATCCAGCGAATTTAGCACATTTCTGAACGAAAGTTCAAAGTTTCCGGCGAAATTACAGTTTCGTGCGAAACTCCGGCGAAATTCCAGCGAAACTGTAATTCCGGCGAAACTACCACATTCCGGCGAAATTGTTCTTTTTTCGGTGAAACTCCTGCGAAATCTGATTTCCAGTGAAATTACACCTGCGAAATTAAAGATAAATCAGTGATACTAACAAAAACAAGCTGCGAAATTAAATTAAAAAAAAAAACCATGCTGCCTAAACCCTAGCCGCCAGAACACCACCACCACCGTATCCTCTCTCACGCCGACCACCACCGTAACCACCGTCACGACGGCCACGTTAACCATCACCACCACGCAACTGCGCCTCGTTCACAGTAATATTACGCCCGTCGAGATTTTGACCTTTCATCCCTGAACGTAACGAATCCAAATCCTCTAGATCTACAGTCTCCCGATTGTTAATAATCATTTTAGATACAAGAAAAGGTAACAGAACACCAAAAGAAAGAAGAGATTCAACTGCAATGGTGGTAAATCAGCTCCATTTGCTCCTAGAAACACTACATCGTTTCTAATTCGTGCGAAGAAATCAGGGGGGATCACGTCACTGATTTCTCCATCTCCGGTTACACCGGCTGTGCTCCGTACACCGGTGTTTTCTCCGTCGCCGGAGGTTTTAGTTGACGTTGCGAGAGAAGAATGGGGCGTTGATGGCTATGGATCGATGAAGGGGCTGAAAACGATGAAGATGAAGAGGATGGATCATTTGAGAGCCATGTGGAGGAACAATTAGAGGTAGTGTTTAGTGGGGAAAGAAGTTCAACTTGAGATAAATCACCGGATTTTTTTTCCGGCCGCCGGAAAGGCGGCTGCCGGAGCAGGTCGCCGGAAACCTAGCTCTCCCATCCGCCTCTTTCTTTCTTCTCTCATGGGTTGTGTTTGAGTGTGTGTGTTTTTGTTTTGAGATTATGTTGTTAGGGTTAGGGTTTGAGAATTAGGTTAAATAGGAGTTTTGGGTTGGGCTAACAATTGGGCTGGTTTTTTAAAACTGGTAAATGGGCTGCATTATTAACAATTTTTATTGGGCTTAAAATTGGACTGAGTTTTAAGGAAGTTGTGTGGGCTCATCATTAAAAAAGTGGGCTAGTAAAAAATAAATATTAGGCTGATTTTTTTTAAAAAAAAAGAAGGTTGGGCTATAAAAAAATCAACTAAATTTGACTAGTTGGGAATAAAATGAGTTCTAATCGATAAAGAAATATTCAACGATTTTCTAGCGTGACATTTTTTAAAAAAAAAAAATATTTTTCCCGGGGGAGAAATATTTTATAATTTTTGGGAAAAATATTTTTTGGGGCGTTTAATTGTTCAAAATTTTTACAATCATGTCATCTTCAGAAGACTTTAAATCAGATAATCTCACAATGGCACAAAGCCGGTTTGATTCTTTTGCAGGTACAAAGAAAGAAAAATTATCAGATTTAATTGATCGATTTTTACAAATAGCAAATAATCTAAAGAAGCATGTACCTGATCTCAGTAATCATGAACAAATTCAAAAGCTTCTCGAGTCTCTTCCATTCGAATGGAATCATCAAGTTAAAATGCTGAAGCAAGAAAGAGGTTATGTCGACACAAAACTTATGGATATGATCAACAGACTAAAATCTCTCGAGCTGGATATTCAAAGAAACGAATTTCAACAAGCCGTGTTTCCACATCAAACTAACGCGCTTATACTGATCTTGTCTCTTCTGTAACAAGCATACTTGATTACAAACCAGAGATGATTGAAAAGTTGAAGTTATTGAGAACTGATTCGGATTTAACTCTAAATTCAGAGAAGTTGTTGAAGAGAATCGTGAAGTTTTAAGAGTCGACAATGACAGTAAATCAGAGTCTATGAAAAAAGATGATGATAAGGCTGGAAAAGCTGATAAAAGAGAGAAAGAAAGAGTCTGAGGCTAACAAGATGCTGAAGGTCAAAGAAGAGGAACAACAAGAAATCACATGTGTTTGCAACTGTGAAAAGAGCTTAGCTGCAGAACGAACTATTATGGGTCTTCCTTATGAGACTGTTCAGGATATGTGTTCTTCGTCATGCAAAATCCGGTTATTTGGGATTTATAAGGCAAACAGATTGTTATTGGAAAATGAAAAAGAATTAAAAACAATCAATAAGGAATTAAAGAAAAATGAAATTGCTTTTTCAAGAAAACTTAATGAAGCATTGGCTGAAAATGATCTTTTAAGAAGAACCATTTTGGAGCGTAACGTTGAAATTAATATTCTAAGAGAAAGGGTGTTTTAGCTCAATTTGAAACAACAAAGTTTCAAACAAAGGTTGATAAATGGACCCTTTCACACATGAAAAAGGATGAGCTTATTGCTAAACAACAAGGGGCGCGGGTGAAACATGGGATTGGATATAAATCTGATAGTGAAACTGTATTTAATTCAGTTCCACCCCCTTCTATTTTATGTTATTCATCAATTCCCAAACTTCATCCTAAAAATGATTTGTTTGAACAATCTAATAGTAGTTTGCATGCAGGTTTGAGCGGTGTGAATCTTAAAGAGGTGCGAGATGATGATTATGATTCTACAACTGGTATGGGATACAATAAATCGAATGCTGACAGTCAAGCTAACGATTGTTCAGTCCCGGTTGTTTGTAAATCTATATCTACTATTTCTTCTAACTTCTTTTATAAGTTTAAAGCAGGTGAAATTCCTACTTTTGAGCCTGTCAGGGTTGTGAAAGAAGAGATAAATCCGAAATCACCTAATCATCAAGTTCCGACAACAACACATCCTATTCCTGTCAATCAAGATCCATTGGAAGCAGATCTGTGTATACGAGACTGGACAAGCTCAGATGATGAATCAATCACAGAGGTGCGTGTTGGTTCCTCACAGATCAAGATGTCTCCTAACATTGTCAAGCCACAAAAGATTCCAAAAGCTGAATCAAGACCAATACGGATCTCTTCTCCAATTGCAAAACAATCTAGTCAATCAGTGAAGATCTCATTCTCTGTTCAGCATAACAAATGCCAAAACAAGCAAGAATCTGCTACAAGCTCAAAGCAATCCTCATCCCCACCTGCATCACACGGTTCAGTGAAGCATCAAAAGCCATTCAAGGCTTGTTTTGAGTGTGGAAAAGAAGGGCATGTGGTAAAGAAATGTCCTCAAAGACTTGCTACGAATGGTAAAGGCAAAACAAATTGCTTCTCCGAATGTAAGTAAAAAGAATTGTCCAGAAGGTAAAGGCAACACGGGTTGCTTCTCTGGATCAAGAGGTAAAAAGCACACATCTTTGAATGGTTGGATGAAAAACCCTCCATCCAAACCTTTTCATGTGAAGCCGGTTTCACATGATTCAAAGATGAAAATGACCAAAGGTTTAAAACCAAATTCTTTTCCTTCCGGTCTTAAACAGAAAATGATTTCCTAATTTAATTCATTCAAATCCAAGTTAATTGAACCGAAACAAATTTGGAAAATTAAAAAGAAGGATACAATAATCCCCGATTTTTTAAACGGTGTTGTGTGCAGAAGCTTGTTACTTATCTTGATGAAAAAGGAACTTCCAGGACTACGATGGCCTGGGTTTTCCTTTCTAACTAATTTGTTAATGAGTGCAGGAACAATTCAGGAGGACTGTTAGTAATCCGGTTTACTGACAGAGATTGTTCCTAATTCAAATTTGAGGCGGAACAAATAGGTTAAGGTCATGGTATTATATCCACTATCTGGATTTTTATCTACATTATCACAGTTCTCATTTCACAGTCACTGCATATTTTCTTGAGCATTCATTTCTTATCATCATATCAGTGTAGTTTGGAAGACCTTCTTTGATAATTTTTATTTTTGTACAGTTTATAAAAAATTAAAAAAAAAATAAAAAAAATAAAAAAAATATATAAAAAAATTATAAAAAAAATATAAATAATAAATAAAATAAAAAAAAGGAAAAGTTTGCAAAAATAAAAATTTGGGGGAGAGTATAAGTAAATAAAAATGAAAAGAGAACTGGGAACTTGTTTTGAGATGACGAGAAATGATTGTATATCTTCTTCATATGCTTGTTCTTGCATGACTTGCGTTTTAAAATGAGAAATGATCGTAACTGATGCTGTTATCTGATTTGCATCTTATTTTTAATTGCAAATAAAAGAAAAACAAACAGATTCTTTAATGATATGCTTGGTAGACTCAGCCTGAAGAATAAAGTAGACAGCAACATAATGATTTAAATTAAAATATATGCTTAAGGATGTCTGGATTTACGCAATCATTTTGGCCTGCACGAAAACTGAGTCCCGACAAAAATTGGATTGAGAATTGATCTTTCACCGACCATGATACAAATCATTTAAGCCATATCTTTGAGTCATGTCTGGTGTATTTATGTGTCTTGTGTTTGTGCTAATCTCCTCTGCTGTACAGAAGTACTGACCTGGAGTGATGATCTCCTCTGCTGTACGATAGTACTGACCTGGAGCTCTCATCGGCACATGATTAAATGGTCATCTCCTTTGTTATATGTGAGTATAGACCTGGAGCTCTCACCATTTTGGTCTAAGTAGTGTCAAATCATCTAATTCACAGAATGCTATATTCTGTTGATAATCACTTGCACACTAATGCACACGCCTTGCTCTATAAAGATCGTAACAAAATTCAAGAAATCCTGAGGTTGGGTGAGGGTTTTTGCCAAATGATTGTGGGGTACTATCATTCAAAAGTATTTAATCGAACCTTAACGAATCATCTACTGCTTGTTTGAAAAAGATAGGGCATGAGTTTAAGTGGACAAACATATCAGCAATCGTTATTGATCTGTTTGAGAATTTTAAAATCATTTAAAGACTGTGATTAGATTTAGTTATCAGTGTGATCTCATTGCTTGTCGATGATTAAATTCATCTTTGTGCTAAAGTATATCTTGAGGATATGATCTCATGATCGATTCAGTTCTCGGTTTAAAAAAAAACACAAAAAAATTATATAATAGATATAAAATATGTTATAATACATGTATAATAAAATAGAAAAATATAAAATTTCATTTCAAAATTTTTTTTAGGTCTTCCAAATTATGCTGTTACAATTTTATCATTTTCATGCATTTCACAGAAATTGGGTACAACCGAACATGGGTTGCTTTTCAAACCACGGGTTTACTTTGTTAAAATGAAATGATCTAATTAGAAATGTCGAGATTGTGTTTGTGAATGTGTTTCAGATTTTTGCTTTAAGTGATGGCCGATCATCAGTTAAGCAGTGTACCTGATCAAAGAACCTGTTCCTCAAGTTTGCAGAAGATACCGAGCTAGGAATCCTCCTCCTACATCTTCTAAAGCACTCAAGATTAGAGATTTGGAAAACCTGTTCCATATCCTTGTAAAGTTTGCACTCGAATAGGGGGAGCATATAAATAGGGGGAGCTATGAGATGAAAAATCTTTCTCATCAAATTCAAAAAGCTTTAATTTGAAGATCTTTCTACAGTTGATTTCTCGGGGCTGAATTCGTATGAAGACGTTGATAATGATAGACTAAGGGGGAGTATTGTTGGAGTTGAAAGAGAAAGATAGTCTATATTATCAACACAATGAAAGTCAACAAAAGTCAACGTCACGGGTCAAAGTCAACAAAAGTCAAACCGACACGTTCGAGACGAGGAACCGAGACGAGATGTTGAAGATTTAAATGACTAGGAGTTTTACTGTAATAAATATATTTTGTGTGAACAAAATATATTTTGTCTTGTTTTTAGTCATTTTTATGCTTTATATGTAATTTTGTGTTAATTAGCCTAAGTCTAGGGGGTTAAGTGCAATTAGTGAATATTAGTCTAGACTATAAATAGGTTAATTGTCATTAGGTTTTGGTTAATGGTTGAATGACCAATTGATTGGGTTTCCACTTTGTAAAAATCATATGCAATCAATATAGATCAAAGGGGTTTTATTGTGATTATCATTGTTTGATCCATAATTCTTCATATTATTTGATTCAAGTGTGTATCCTGGAGTTACACATAGAACATGTGAAACCCTAAGCACGCTACAACCAAAGACTCAAGGTTTCAGAAAATAAATACGTTTGACTCAGTTGACCCGTTTGACCCGTTGGTGACTTTATGTGTTGTAAACCATTCAAGCAATCATACACATATATCATACATGTTTAACATTCAAATGGTTCATATGTAAGCTACATTATCCAGGTGTATCACTTAGATCATCATACAACCAAGTATCATACAAGTCATGCGAATCTAAAACATTAACATGTCCACTATTTATAACATAATTAACATGCCACACAAAGATCAAATCACGCACCACATGCCATGTGAAGCCACTCACGACTTCACACCCTAAACCCTGCCAATCCTACTAAGTAGGGGCCTTAGATTCGCACGCGTGTATGATGATCACATTCACATTCATTAACCATGTTCATTGCATTCAACATACATCACAACAATCAACTTCCAGTCTCTAACATGATGTCTTAACTACTAACCAACATCAATATCATACATGATCATCAAAGTCCAAACATCACTCATGATTATTCAAACATTCCATACAACTAAATTAACATGTTCTAACACATTAGAATTCATCCATGAACATACTAACATGCTTCTAATATCCCAAACATGTTCAAACCATCATCTTTCAAACGTTGTGCAAATAAAGTTTCCCTTTTGGGAAAGTATATTCCAACATCTATCAAACACTCAATGTATTCATGAATTCATCACAATTATACCATCTCAAGATCATAACAACATCTAAACATGATCAACAATACTAAATAATCATAATCCACTAATCATCATGAACAAAAGTTTCTACTTTTGGCAAGATATGAACAACAACATCTATTCCAAGGTTTCTTGCATTCATATCAACAATCTAACACCAATCATCATCCTAAACACATCAACAACATCAATCCATCATCAATTCATCATGTCATGAAAATAAAGTTACTATTATTAGTAACCTATGAACACCAACTTCAATTCATCAATTTCTTGCAAGATCAACGTATCCTAGCATTCATACAACCTACTAATCATCATACATTCATCAAACAATCATCAATCATCCATAATTTCATCAATTTCGAATTAGGGTTTGGCTAAAATCAAAGTTCATGATCAATCCATTAAAAACATACAATTCATGCATAATCAACGTTAAACAACATATATTCAAACCAACTAACATACTAACATCATCAAACAACATCAATTTCGACCCCATGATCATACAAAAACGAATTAGGGTTCGGCCCTAACAAAAAATCCATAAAAACTTATAAAATCTAACCTTTAAACGTGTGTTAACTTGCAATTGATGATTCCAACGTGTTCTAAACCTTGAAATCGATCCAATTTCTAGTTCTCTTGCTTGTTCTAGGCTGATTTCGCAAGGGAGGGGGTTTGAGAGAGGTGTCACGGCCGAATGGGGGGGGTGGGAATAGGGTTTGGGTGTTTTGTTTAATTTAGTTTGCATATTTACCACTTAAGCCCTTGTAATTTGTATTTTATCAAAAACTAGACTTTAACTCTTCGTAAAGTGTTTTAACTTAATAATATAAAGATATAAACTAATGATAATCATTATATATTTTATCTTTATAAAAACACAAGATATACGAATAAATAGGCACGTTTCCACGTTACGCGATTTATTTCCTAATTAACATTTAAAACATACAAACACATAAACATAATACCATAATCACATTGTCAATTAAATTATCATTAATTTAACATTATTAATTATTATTAGGTCACCAACGTTAAACGACAACTAGTGTGTGCTTACGACACGTGTATGCAAGACTTAACGGAACTAACGGAGTTTGGTAACGGAAATTTACCGGATGTCACACATGTAGATTCTTCTACACCTTACCTTAGCAAAGAAAAAGTTTCATATGGTAATGGTAATATACATTCTATATCACGTCGTGGTAAAATAATCCTTTCATCTTGTTTGGATTTACGTGATGTTCTTATTGTTTCTCATCTCAAGAATAACCTACCTTTCGTGAAAAAAATAACTAATAATTATCCGGTTTAATGTCAACTTTTCCTGATCTTATTTTGCTATTCAGGATACATAAATATGGACTTTACATACTTAGTATGGGGTTTCAAGCACATATGGTATCTACATTGTCACCGCCCAAAGCGTCTTTTGAGACATGGCACAATCACTCAGGACATGTTGCTTTTGATGTTGTTTCTTTTTGAATAAACATGGTTGTTTAGTAGTTACTTCTGTTTTGCCCAAACCTACACTTTGTTCCTCCGGTCAACTTTCAAAAACAACATTATTTTCCGTTTAATATAAATGAAAAACATGCCTTACGTGTGCTTGATTTGGTTCATTGTGATTTATGGGGTCGCGTCCCTATTCCATCTACGGATGGTTTCTGTTATTATGCTATATTCATTGATGATTTCTCACGATTTATCTGGTTTTACCCCTTGAAGGCTATGTATGATTTTTTTGAAGTACTAAAGACTTAGCCTTTTGTTCAAACACAATTTTCATTCAAGTTGAAGGCATTCGAAAGTGATGAGGCTCGAAATTCTTGAATCATCAAGTTAAACAGCTATTCTCACAAAATGGTACTCACCATTGAATGTCAAGTCCTTATACTCCCGCACAAAATGGTAGGGCCAGTTATTCTTCATCTGCATCCATCTCCATTTGATAAGCACTTAGGATGCCATACAACTTCTCAAGAGTCATTGTCTTCATGTTCTCAGTTCTTTTGATGGAAACAGTGTAAACTATTCATGTCTTTAGTAATGATCTTAAAACTTTCAAAGAACATCATTTTTTCATCTTCACTCCAGCTTCATTGAGAGAGAGAGTCTAGAAGTTAACATATCTAAGATATGTAGCAGTCATCATTTTTCCCCTTGTGAAACCAAAATTATCGAAAATCTGTTTCTAAGACATCTGTTTTGTTTTATTTTATTTCTTCTATTCCTTCAAATCTAGCCTCCAAATCTTCTTACAACTTTTGAGCAGTTGTAAATTTCATGAGGCCATGTATAATGTTATTAGGTATGCTTATTCTGATTAGCCAAAGAGTCTTTGAATCCACATCCATCTTCTTCAGATCTTTATCTGAGTACTTTCTAGGATCTTTGAGAATCATTACTCCTTCTTCACCAGTAGCTTGGACCATGGGAACATATGATCCATTCAGAATAGAGAGCCATAACCTTATGTCTTGATTACTTATGAAATCCTCCATTCGGATATTCCAAGTATCATAGTCATTTGGAGTAAACATAGGAGGTTTGGTATGAGTTTCATTCTCCAAATCATGTTTACTGGAAACGGCTAGAGTAGTCATTTTAAGAAGGTAGAAAGGTATGAAGTAAGTGTGGTGTCTGATAGTGTGATCAAAAGAAAAAACACGTGATTTGTTGAAAGATAACTTCGAGCACAACAAGAGCCTAAGCTTTGATACCACTTTTTTGGATCGAGCTAGTAAACTAACAACAACTTCCTCTTTGATCAGTAGATAATAAATGCAGAATCTAAGTTAACTACTTACTATCACAACACAAATACTTTAAGGAAAGATAAATACACAAGAAGTTCTTTTAAAGTATTCACTTGATTAATCGTTTGAGTACTGATGCGGTTCGTCAGGCCTAATAAAAAACAATTTAATTTGTGATCTTAACTCACCTAAGTAGATATGAAAGTAAGGTCGTCTCCACAAGGAATATGTAGAAAGTGAAAAGCTTGATTTACAATTTGAAAGCTAATTAACAATAAGTTGAAAAGAAAACTAATTTTAAAAGTAAAATTGATTTGAAATTGGGTTGGTTGTAAAATAATAATGAGAAAGGTAATCCTCCCCTGGTTCAGCTTTGCAACTAATGACTTATGCTAGATGTTCGCGAATGGTCACATAGACATAACCATTATTGGTTTAATTAAACCTAATAAGATTGAACGTGCAGGACCGTTTAAGGGCTTGAACAAATTACAACACAACAACACAATGAGGAGAATAACTAAACTTTGATCAAACAGTGAACTGGATTAACCAAGTTGATACAAAGAACACAAGTAAAGTAAAGAGACAGATCAAGAGAGTTGGGTTTCAAGGAGGCAGTATATTGCTTTCTCAAGTTCTTTTACAAGTGTTACAAAGCATAAAGAAAGATACAAGAACTTGGAATACTTATACTACAACCTACAGCCGGCTATACTTTGAAAGCCAGCTGGATACAATTGACTAGACACTAACAAAATCAATTGTAGGATCAAAAGGCATATCTGCCTTTTGACCTTGTGACTATGACATGCCATAGTTAACATCCTTATCTATTACAAAAAAGATAAAGTACATAAAGTAGAAAGTTACAGACTCAAGACCTCAATGTACAGTTACCAAAAGCATGGACCTTTTCACCAACTCATGTAAGTTGGTGACTTTATCAGAGATGCAGCGGAAAGGTGCTTTATGGAACAATACATCAGATAAAGCATGTATACTAAAAGTCTTCGGAAGAAATCTGTCTTCATAGGTTGAAGCTTCGGAAGACTTTGTCTCAGAGGCTTCGGAAGACTTCATGTTTGGCTTCAGAAGATATTGGTCTTGGCTTCGGAAGATTTTACACTTAGAGTATTTTCTAGTGCATTGTGTAAAATTCCGAAGCATTCTTTACTTCAGTACTTAGTGCATGTTGTAGAGACACATTGGATGTTTTCATTAGGCTTAAGGAATCCTTACAAACTCCCCCTAGGCTGATGCTACCAAAACACTTAGAAGATCTTCAGATGTTGGTGGTCTTCAGTACAATCATGACCATTCCTTTCTTCATTAGATGGTCAGGATCATCAAGACCTTCATAGTATCTTCTTATCTCAAAGAGATCATGCAGAGGTAAGTTGATTATGTCTTGCCAAGAGTAGACATTCTCAACACCTTGATCTCTGATTACATGCCATCTTTCTGGATTGGTAGAGTAAGTCCAGGACAAGATGGGTGTCTCAGTTGTTAGAGGAGCCACTTGCATGGGAGTTGATTGGGCTGCCTCATCATGCACTTCCTCAGGTTGATCTGACTCAGCCTCAGGTGTAGAGGTAGATGACTTAGGCTTCTTCTTCTTTGACTTTGGTTTAGAAGCCATTCTCTTCTTCCTCTTTGATGACTTTAACTGAGAAGACTGGTCTGCAGCACCTTGTTGATCATCATTGTCTTTCTCAGTTGGGTGTTCCTCCCTCACAGGTTCAGAAGGAGAGGGAGTTTGACCCTGCTTTGGATCAGAAGATGAAGCTTGCTGAGGCTCAGCTGGAGGTCCGGGTTGAGGTGTCTCAGGTTGTTCAAACTTAACCTCCACTTCAGGTGGGACTTGGCTTGGAGAGAGTGCAAGTCAATCAGTTCACCACTCTTAATCTTCTGCTTGATCACCCTTATATGCTCATCCATTGTGGATAGAGACATAGGGCCAAGTCTCCTTCCGAAGAATCCATATAGCTTCAAGAAGCTCATCATTCTTTGTCTGTCAGCAGACTTCTTTACACTCTTTTGGATGATGGCTCTTGACTTTGCAGCTTCTTCCCTTAGCTTCCTTTTGGTTGTCTTTCTTTCTTTGACTAGCTCAAGTTCAAGTTGCTTTAGGTACTCAAACTCAATGAAGTCATAGGACAGGGGAAGAAGTGCATCTGCCTGATAGAAGCCTGTGGCACTCAGGTAGTTGATCATCTTGATCCTATCTTCTTCTTTATCTACCTGAGATTCTTGTGGAGCCACATCTTCCTGTACAGGACTTTCTTGAACTGGAGATAGAGTGGGAGCATGCTTGTAGAGTCTTTTCAGTCTCCTCTCCTCTTTGAATTGGAGAAGTAGCCTTGCATCCTCTTTCTCTTTCATCTCTCTTGACACTTCCATGTCAGCCAGTTCATTCAGTTCTTCTAAGGGGAGGGAGATGATTTCATCAATATCATAGTTCCTGGTCTGTAAATAAGTAATCCTGACTGCTCTCAACTCATCATCTTGAGTATTTGGTCTGGGGGCAGCCCTGATTGCAGCTTGCATAAAGCTAGATGACCCAGAGGAACTTTCTTCCCTTAGCTTCCTTTTCCTCTCTCTCTCTTCCTCCTCAATTTCCTTAGGAGTCATTATCCTTTTCCCTTTGTCGCCAACAGACCTTTGTGACTCAGGGTGGATAGAGGCTTGGCCTTCATTTCTTGGTGTAGCTTCCATGCTCTGGCCAGAGAGAGGCTGAGAAACACCTTCACCAGCAGGTGTCTCAGAAGGAGTTTGAACTTCTGCAGCAGTTGTTGATGATGAGACAGGGGTCCCAGGTTCTGCCACTGGGCCTTCAGTCAAGGTTTCCCCTATGAAACTAATCTTAGGGTCCACCTCAACATCCAGTTGACCGATGACATTGCCTGATTGCCTAAGTCTCCTTCTTAGAGTGAACTCTGCAAGGATTCTATCTTGGATTCTTTGAGCCAATCTGTCAGCTTGTCTTGAATTGCTTGGATTGACAAGTGGCATGTTGACTAGATCCAATCTTTCATAGAAGTTCAGGCTTTGAAAATCAAACACCTCTTGTTGCCCTTGAACTCTGTGAAGGATAAGAGCTCTTCTGTCAGCATCATACCTCCACCTGATGATGTAGTTTGAAGTTCCTTGTGGTGGAGATGATACAGCCCTGGTATACCTTCCTCAAAGAGACTCCTGATGATAGAGTCTATAGAGTCCACATTAATGTGAACTTGAGGAGAGTTGCTGAGAATGCACAACAACAGTGAGGATGGTGAGTCCTCTATGTCCATTCTCTGTGAAGAACTCCCAGGTTCTGTGGCTGCAATAACTTTCTCCCTCTTTTTGGTAGCATCACCCACTTGCATAGGTGAGCTGGAGGATAAGTCAATCACTTCCACAGGTTCTTGTGTTCCTGGTTGATCTCTCCTTAAAGGTCTCCCAGCTAGTTTTTCCTTTAGATATGAAATCTGAAGTTGCTGATCATTGACCCTGTTTTGTAAGGTAGTCACCTGAGATTCAAGGTGACTAACCTTAGAGACTAAATAAGAGCATGTTTTTGATAGTTTCTGCACCTTTAGTCTCAAATTCCCCTCTTCTTCATCAGAAGAATCATTGGGGGATGAGATGATTGGACCAAAGTCCTCTCTCTCACCACCAGCTTGAGGTTCTTGGCTGCTGGTTTTCCTCTGCTCACTAGCAACCTCAGCTGAGATGCCAGTGGGCTGAGTTGCCATGGTTGAGGTCTTAATAATGTAATCACTTTCAAAAGTGAGAGCCTCTTCCATATGGACATCCTGAACATGTTCAAAAGTGTCCACCTTAGTAACAGGTGACTGATGTGGGATAGACTGAGGAGAATCAGAGGTACTCATCTCTCTTTGAGCAGGGGGTGGAGAAGAGATACTCATGGTACACACTGAATCCTAAGTCTTCATCAGTATAGAAGATAGGTTGGGAATTGGTTGGTTGAGATCTAAAGGCTGGGGATGGTAACTGTCCCCTGAAGGTTGTTCACTTGAGTGTTGAGACTCAGAGTGAAGGCTTAAGGCTGATGGGCTTGGGAGCTCATCAGGGTGAGCATGAGGAACCTCAGCCCTGATAGGTGAAGAAATGGGAGTGGTTTGCTCCTCAGGGGAAGTGGGAGCTCTAGTGTCCACTCCCTCCTGTAAGGTTGAGTATATGGGGGACCTGCACAGACTCAATAGCCTGAGCAGGGGTTCGTTTGGATTTTCTTTGGTAGGTGAGGGTTATTTTTGGTCTTTTTAGTGGTAAAGAAAAAAGAGGTGTGGGTTCAACACTAGCTTGTGTTGCTAGGTTGTCACCTTGAGCAATGAGCTCTAACATTTTAATGACTAGGGCTGTTTCTACCCCTGAGAAGCCTACACTTGGCTTCTTCATAATTTTAAAGATGTCGGGCTTCATCTGTCCCAATTTAAGAATATTACTTGTTTCCCTCAACTGTGAGCCCAGTTCACAGTTAAGAATGTGTTGAACATATCTTGGAAACATGTAATACTCTAAGGAGTCCAAGTTTGCAAGTAAATTAGTATAAAGAAATTGAGAGTACCTGACCTTGACCCCCTAAACCATTCCATGAACTATAAAGGAGAGATCCTCAGGAATCTGGTCCCACCCACCATGCTTGTTTGATAAGCTGTGGATAACCACATGGAGCAGGTATTTCCACTGGGATGAGACCTTCCCTTTCCTGAAGGTCTTTACTGTTGGACTAAAAGAACCAATGAGCCTGATCAGAAAAAACCTCTAAGTCCCACAGACATTACAACTGCTGAAGAAGATCACAACAGCTGAAGACATCAGCTGATTACAAAGGTCTGAAGACAAAGTCTGAAAGTAAAGAACTGAAGACAAAGTCTAAAAGAAGTGAAGTACTGAAGACAAAGACTGAAGACCAGAGTGATCAGCAGTTGTCACAACAGCTGAAGTTGTTAACTTTAGTAGTTGTGATGGTTTTACTTTTCAGTACTTGTAAATTTTACCTTTCAGTAGTTTATTGTTTCAGTAGTTTTAAGTCAGTAGTTTTATGTATTTGTAGTTAGCATTCTCTGAAATGTGATCAGTTGTTGAGAACATTTCAGTAGTTTGCTTATTTCAGCTGTTTTGTAAATTCTGTTAGATGTCACTATCAAGTGACATCAGCAGACGTCACATTCCTCTATATAAGGGATGTTGACCTAGCTGTATTTTAACCGAAGCATTACGCGTGAATGAAAACATTCCTTTAACAGAAATATTCTCTCTATAATTGTGATTGAGTGTTTGCATATTCATTACTTACTTTCTTGCGTGAATTCGATCTTATTGTGCTATATTCCGCTGCAAAATTCAAATCTTACAAGCCCAACTGCAGTCATAGCACAAGTGCTGACTCATCTACATTCTTCTACCCCTCCCCAGAAACCTGTTACTACTGGGAAAACCTCAACAGGTGAGGGAGAGGACCAAATGTAGTTGATAACCAACAGCATAGGGATTCTAAAGTTCAGTCTCCTAGTGTAGATGTGGAGACTAGAACATCTGGTGAGGCTACCTCTTCCCCTGTTTCAACACATGAACAGGATGAAGCAGGTATCATCTCTAAGACCTCACCAGAGGCAACTGCCAATGAAGGACTTGCTCCTGAGGCAAGAAGTCCCCAGTTCCAAGACAAAGGGGCACATGTGATTACTGATTTACACTCAGCACATGTTCATCCTGATTCACTCAGGAGGTCAGCTGATTCAGTTTACACTGATGATGACCTGGGCTTTTTCTTTGAAGTCTTAGCCCAAAACACCATTCTTGAGACTGAGGTTTGTAGATTAACAGAACTGCTTACTAACATGTCTCAGGAATCAAGTCCATCTGCCCCCATAAACCCATAGATGGCAGCATCTGTTGAAGCTTTCCCAAACACTGAGCCACTCAAATCAAACAAGCCACCAGCCTCTGTTTCAGGCACCATTTCTCATGGAGAGAACCCCTCTGAGCAAATGGCTGTTGTTTTCAAATCTTCCTTATCTCTCATCACCCCCATCATCACATCTATTGTCCATCAAACCATTGATGAGAGGATCTCCTCAGATCTTAAATCCCTTGTGACTGATGCTGTGTCAAAGCACCTTTCTGACATTCAAACCCCTGAACCCAATGCAACCAAAAAGGGGTAGTCTAAGTCAGTAAAGGATGATAAAAGGAAAAGAGTTGAAGAGGAGAAGCTATGGAGGAGGATAAAGGCAAAGAGATCATTACCTACAAAAGAAAGAAGAGTGTTGGTGAACAAACTGAGGAGGAGAAGAGGTTAGATGATGAGATGATCAAGGAAGCTGATGAGCAACATAGCCGATCCATGGACAAGATCATTGATCAGCTCTTCAGGCAAGGATTTGATACTGCCAAACTTGATTCAGAGATCAGAAGACTTGAGGTTCAGGAGATTGAGAATCGATGGGCAAGCTGCAATGAAGAAGAAAGGGAGAGATTAGAGGCTATGATCAGATTCTTCTCTAAACACTTGGGAAGACCTATCATTGAGATCAAGTCATGGTCCAGAGATAGCATTTTGGAGATAACCACCAAAATATGCTCATCTGAAAGCTTCAACAAAGGCTTAATCATTGAGGCTCTGGATGAAGCTGGTGCTGGGAAGAGAACTGATATGGCCAAGTTATCCAAAGCCACCCTCACCAACAAAATGATAGAGCAGCCCTTAAAATCTTCTCTACCAAAACAACCTTCAAAGCCAACCTCACAACCAAAACAGCCAATCTCAAAACCTTCAAAACAACCAACTTCTCAACCTCCAAAACATTCAACCTCACAACCCTCTAAACAACCTCTTTACCTAAGAAACCCATTCAAGATTCCACCAGTGATGCACCCAAAAGAAAAAGAAGGCTGCTGAGGATGGAAGAAGAAGAAGAAGAGGATGAAGAGGATAATCTGCCAATATCTGCTATTCTTGAAAGGAAGAAGCTGAAGCCTAGGAGTGAATCACAAATAATAACTCCTGAAACTCAAAGGCAGATGGTTAAGGTCAAAATGAAGAAGAAGAATAGCAGAAGCAGCATGATGAGCAATTTCTTAGAATGGTTGACAAGGACTTCCCTCAGTCCTCATCCATTCAAGCTATGAAGAAACAAGCTCAGAGGCTGTACACTCTCAGACATACCTTTCAACATCAAAAAGAAAAGTGAGGATTTGGCCAGATCCCAGGTAAGTTCCAGAATTCACAAGAAAAACTTACCAAGTAGATATCATGGCCAAGTCAGAAAGACTTTGAATGCTGCAATTATGTTGGCCATGGTAGTCTCACCCTGGGAAATCATTGAAGAATTCAAGAGAGCTCACACCTCCAAATCAACCCCTATGTCTATTCTTGAGAACAAAATGATCAAGAAGGGGTTGTTATACAAAAGACTTGAAGATCTTCAAAAGAGTGAACTCCAGTTGCTGCTTGAAGGCTCTCATCCAGATGAATTTGCATACAGAGAGATCACAACTGTTGAGTTGAAGAATGGGAAGACAGTGAGGTATCTGTCTGAATACTATGGGCCTGAGTTCTTCTTTGAGGGAGAAGCAGAAGAACTCACTAAGGAGGAACAAGTTGTTCTCCTTGAGGCCTATGCAAGGGAGTCTTACAGACTCATCAATGGAAATAGGTTTATGGTTGGGACAAGACTCTGTGTCCAGTTTCCCCAAGACAGAGTTCCCTTCCATACTTAGCCAATCAAAAGATTAGAAATCTTTTCCCGGCCTATCTTATCTGTCTACCTCTGAAGCTGATCAAGAGAGTATTTTTGCCAAAGAATAAGTGGGATCTTCAATAAAGTTAGAGGTTTTGGCTGCATTGGTTCAGGGGGAGTTTGTTGGACCAAAAGAACCAATGAGCCTGATAAGAAAAACCTCTAAGTCCCACAGACATTACAACTGCTGAAGAAGATCACAACAGCTGAAGACATCAGCTGATTACAAAGGTCTGAAGACAAAGTCTGAAAGTAAAGAACTGAAGAAAAAGTCTGAAGGTGAAGTACTGAAGACAAAGACTGAAGACAGAGTGAAGCAGTGATTAGCAGTTGTCACAACAGCTGAAGTTGTTAACTTCAGTAGTTGTGATGGTTTACTTTTTAGTACTTGTAATTTTACCTTTCAGTAGTTTATTGTTTCAATAGTTTTAAGTCAGTAGTTTTATGTATTTGCACTTAGCATTCTCTGAAATGTGATCAGTTGTTGAGAACATTTCAGTAGTTTGCTTATTTCAGCTATTTTGTAAATTCTGTTAGATGTCACTATCAAGTGACATCAGCAGACGTCACATTCCTCTATATAAGGGATGTTGACCTAGCTGTATTTTAACTGAAGCATTACGCGTGAATGAAAACATTCCTTTAACAGAAATATTCTCTCTATAATTGTGATTGAGTGTTTGCATATTCATTACTTACTTTCTTGCTTGAATTCGATCTTATTGTGCTATATTCCGCTGCAAAATTCAAATCTAATTGATCCGATCCTATCATTTACAGAGAAATCTCCTCATAGCCCATCTGCTCAAAGGAATGATTAACAGCTTCCTTTGGGAAGGACAACTCGCCTTCTTCATCATCCAGCTGCAAATGATGGTTGATGATGGCCGGAGTGATGAAGATTGTCCTCCTTGCACTGTGGCAGACAGTGCCTTCTCCCCATCCATAATGACCTCTTGGCAGGTCTTCCAGAATTCAAGCAATGATCCTCATACAGAGTAGGATTAATGGTCAGGGAAGTGAAATAGTTGGATAGAGTAAGAATTGGCAAATCTCTGAGAAACTTGCATCTTTCTCAGAGCTTAACAGAGCAACCTGATTATGTTGCCTGTGAAGTTGCATGGAGAAATCTGGGTTGTTTCTGCGGTTAAGGTTAGCCATTTCAGAAGCTTAAGGGTGAAGAAAGGTAGAGAGCAAAGGCGGTTTAGAGAATTAGGTTTGAGGAATAGTGGAATTGAGGAAGATAGTGAGAAAGAGGGGGAACCGTGGGTATTTATGTGAAAAGGGATTTGAACCAAAGTTAATGAAAGAGGATAAACTTTGAAATCCGAAAGTCGGTCCCACCTCTGAAAAGGTAGTTTACTTTTGCTCAAAAAGTAGTTTTCTTAGAATTCGAAAAGCTTCCGAAGGTAAATTGTCTTCGGAAGTTTTAATGAAAAAGCTTCCGAAGCTAAAATGTCTTCGGAAGATTTTCCTGAGAGTCTTGAAAAATTATGCTTCGAAAGAGAAATAAACACTTGAATGCTTTGGATAAGAAACAACAAAGCTTTCGAGAGTTAATTTTGCTTCGGAAGGAAAAGTCCTTAAAAAAAATAAGGGTCTGAGATAAGAATTTAAACTTCGGAAGATAGATTTAGACTTCTTCCGAAGGTAAAATTCTTACACAGTTATTTATTTTGAAGACATGATTTTCTTCCGAAGATAAAATTTTATCTTCCGAAGTATCAGAAAATTTCAAGAATCTAAGGAAATCCTTCAAAAAGAATTTTACATCCAAAGAAAACATGAGCTTATGAAAGTGATGAACTAGACAACTTAGGACACACATATTTAAGAAGAAATAATTAGAATTAGTTTTAAAAAAAAGTCTACTCAAAGTTAATCATCCCAATAGCTGATATCAGATATTTAAATCTCTGTTCATCAAAAGCTTTTGTAAACAGATCAGCATATTGTTCATCTGTATGAACTTTGACTAGTTTAATTAATCCATTTTCATAGTTACTCTTATTAAATGATACCTGATGTTGATGTGTTTGGTCCTTGAGTGCTGCACAGGGTTCTCAGTGATAGAGATAGCACTATTGTTGTCTATATGGATAGGAGTCTCCTTGAAGTTAAATCCATAGTCCAGCATCTGATTTTGAATCCAAAGCACTTGAGCACAGCAGCTTGCAGCAGCAATGTATTCAGCCTCAGCAGTTGATGATGCAGACACACAGGATTGTTTCTTGCATTGCCATGAGACAACCCTTCCACCAAGAAATTGACATCCCCCAGATGTAGACTTTGCAGTCATGTTGCAGCCACCATAATCACTATCTGTATAAGCATACAGATTGAAGTTAGGATTCTTTGGATACCATAGACCAAGTGTTGAAGCACCTTTGAGGTATCTTAGAATCCTTTTGACAGTGATTAAGTGAGACATCTTAGGTTGGCATGATATCTTGCACAATACATGTAGCAAACATGATATCAGACCTGCTAGCTGTAAGATACATAAGAGACCCAATCATAGCCCTGTATAAATGTTCATCTACACACTCCCCCTCAAGATCAGGCCAAGGGAGTGGTTTCTGGCTATGGGTGTCTTAGCAATCTTACAATCAGTCATGATGATAATTCCTCTATCATCCTTCTTATTCCTAAAAACCCATTTGGTTCCAATGGTAGTCTTCCATGAGGAAGAGGACAAAGGTTCCAAACTTTCTGCCTTTTGAATTGAAGCAGCTCTTGTTGCATAGCTTCAACCCAACTTCCATCCTTTAGAGCTTCATCAACTTTCTTTGGCTCTATCTGAGATAAGAAACAAGAGTGAAGACAAACATTTTCTTCATGGGTTTGTCCTTGTGAATCCAAGGATCGTCAACAGGAATTATCAGTGTGAATCGATGTCAAGTCAACGTAGCGGAATTAACGTTGATTTGGTTTAATTGTGTTTAAGCAACTTTAAATATCAATGAAATATCAAAAACACACGAAACAAAACACAATTAATGATTAATCAATATTTTATTATAATGTGTTGGTGATTACAAAAGAATTGAATGTATGATATCAAAGAATGCTATGATGTTGTGTATGTTTTTGTTGATCGAAAGACTTTTGATGATTGTTGTATAGCTATTGCTGTCTCAATCAATCAATCGTCTCCCATCAATCGTTCTTGAATCGAAACCTAGGATCCATATTTATAGAACAGGTGTTTTCAGTTATAGGAAACACCGGATCTCTTGGGATTTGATTTGTTTCTGTTAAGGAATCATCGGATTTCTTGGGATTCGTATAACCGCCTTGTTGACTTGTTGACTTGTTGACTCGTAACACTTGTATTATACAAGTGTTTGGACTCCGCAGAAATATTGTCTTCCGTAGATGTTTTGTTCTTCCGTAGAATTCTTGTTCTTCCGCAGAAGTCTTGTTCAAAAGCAATCTTGTTCTTCCGCAGCATTTCTTACTTGAACTCATTCACTTGGAACTCCAGTTGATTTGTTCATCCGTAGATGATCTTCGGATGTTTTGTTACTTGTAAGAAATATATCTACGCAAGAACAAAATGTTCATCCGTAGATGTTTCTTACACTTAGTCAATTTCAGTAATTGACCAAGTATTATGTTTGTACCTGCAACCATACATAAACCAACACATATATAAATGGGTTAACCTATATATTTAATGCATACACAATAATGAAGTACAAACGTTCATTACAGATATTAATTCAAGTACTAAGCCTATACATAATGACTAGATCTACTGATTCTAGACCCAACAATACTCCCCCTTAGGCTTAGCTACTTGCAATCAGTTCTTCAAAACTGCAAGATCCTTGATTCTGGCAATCATCTTGTTGTAGAAGTAGGAAACAGCAGTCTTCTGATCATCATACTTATAGTTGATCTTCATCTTGCTGATCTTCTTCAGGGTCTCATAACTGATTCCCAGAACATCTTCCTCTGTAGTGAGTGTGTCTAACACCTTGTTGTTATTCACCACTTCTAGCTCATCTTGTTCTGTTATTCTGAGTTCTGTTACTTCATCAAAGGTTGTTCCCTTCAGCAGTCCAGCATTAAATCTTCTTCTTTTATGCTTTGGCATGTAGTTTGTCTATTACTTGAATCACATGGACATGTAGGAACAGATCATTTTGTACTTTTTCATCAGTCAGCTTGGGAAAGAATTTGTCATTAAGGTATGAGGTGTAGCTGGGATGGAGCAGTTTGATTTCCACAGGATCAAAGATTCTGATCTTTTCAGCTTTCTTGTTCTCAGCATTTCTCAGCAGGACTAACTCTTTTGTCTTCTCAACATATCCCCATTTAGTGATTGGGTATGTGAATTGAGTCCCTTCAATGCATTTAAGTGCTGCTTGTTTCTGTTGTTGTAGCCAATCCTCTTCAAGAATTCATCATCTACATGTTCTGAGGCATTGGTCTTGAATCTTTTGAGCCCTTTGATTCCCTTTTGATGTTCTACATCTTTCTTTTGGCTTCTATAAGCACATCATCTTTAAACTTTGTTTTTTTCAAGCACTTTTGGGATATGGGCTTTCAGTTGAAAATTTTTACCAGTGCTTGTTTGATCAACATCATGTTCATCAGAATCATCCAAGTCATCACACTTATCATAATCAAATTCTGAATCATTTTGATCTAATGATTCTGATTCAGATGATTCAGTTTCACTCACCTCAGCTTTATCATTAATTGTAGTTTTAGTTGAATCTTTTTCAAACTTAGTGCCAGGCACAAAATGTTTTGACAGAGTGTTTGTCATTGTTGTAGGTAAGGATGTGTAATTATCATTTATAGGTGGTGCAACCGCATTATAACCCAACCCAGACCTTTTGTTTGATTCAATATGAGAATTTAGTAATTTCTCATATTGCTGAGATGATAATTGAAACTTCTGAAGTTTCACTTCAGTTGATGCATGATCAGCCATGGATTTTGTTAAGGAAGTAGTCAAATGCTCAACTTGGGCTTTTAGGCTATAATTTTCAAAACAAATTTTTCTAAATCCTTTTGCAAGGAATTAATTTTTATTTGATATAATTTATGTTCTCTAACATGGGATTCATTCAAAATCATTGTTTCTTTTACTTTATCAGCCAACTGTTGAGCATGGACTCTATATTGTTCAACTTCCTCAACACAAGTTGATGAACAAAATCTTTCTTTTACCTCTTTTGCCATTGGGGGAACTGTTTGATCCATATGGGCCATCAAAGCTTGATTCTCTTCCAAAACTTCCTTCTCATACAAACTCCAATCACACGTTCCATCTTGAAGTATGATCAGCCCTGACTCCTTTGAGTTACTTGGTCCTGCTGATTCTTTGGTGGCTGGTGGGGAAGCATTGATCAGTTGAGATTGCTTGTGCAGAGGTCTTTGAGAAGATTGTTGATTTGCTTGAATCTGATGTTGTTGATGCTGCTGATGTTGTCTCATCTCTGGATAAGACTGTTGATTGCATTCTCTTGAGAAATGTCCATAGAGATTGCATTTGTAGCATCTCACTTTTGATTTGTCAACACCAATCTTTGATGTTTTGCTTGCTGAAGCGAAGTTCTTATTTCTCCTGAGATATTGCGTAGCTCTATAAGCAATCATGGCCATCTGCCATTGTAGATCCATCTCTTCCACTACATCTGGAGGTAGTTCTTCTAAGTCTTGTTGGCAGATATTGGCTGATGTTAGAGAGCTTCCCAGATATGCTTGAAAACTTGAGCTAAAAGCTGCAAAGGCTGCTCTTTGTTCTTCAGAGTCCAATATCACAGTTATTGGTTCTGACTGATTTGCTGAAAAGAAGACTTAGCTGTTGCTGCAGTTGTATCTTGTCTATCAGTAGTTCTTCCTTTATTCTTCTGCTGCTTGTCTTGAGATGATTTCTTTGAGGGTTTTGAAGCATAGAAGCTAACTTCCTCCTCATCATCACTCCTAGCACAAGAGTTATCACTTTCATTGTTTGAAATAAATGCACTTCCTACATTATTTGTTTCTTTGAAGTGATAGGGCGAGACATGAGTTCTCACACTCTTGTTTCTTGATTTTTCGTCCATTTCAAGAGCTTCCACTTTTGCAACCAGAGTATCTAAGCCAGTTGCTTTCAGATCTATAGTGTTCTTGAACATGGACACAGTATGCTTCAAACTTTCTGGCAAAGTGTGGAGCATTTTCTTGTTTAATTCCTCACTAGTATACTTCAACTCTAGAATATTCATCTCAGTGACTAACTGCATGAATCTATGAAGTTGCTGAGGAATTGATTCACCCTCAATATGATGAAAAGTTTCATATTGTGATCTGAGGGTGTCTCTCCTTATACTTCTTATCTCATCACTCCCTTCGCAGAGAGTGTGAAGTATCTTCTATAACGAGTGAGCTGTTTTATAGTTCTCACACCTGATTAATATCTCTTCAGGTAAAGCCATACTAAGCAAACTGTATGCTTTTATATCGACTTTAACCTTTTTGACATCATCAGGTGATAGATCTTTCGTACTGATTGGTTGATTTTTGTCATTATAATCCGGCCCAAGAGTGGGTGGAATATAAGGACCTTCAGTGATGGAAATCCACAAGTCAGAATCAGTATAGTTTACATGATTCCTGAACTTGATTTTCCAAGACTTGAAATCTGCTTTTGTTTCCAACTTCGGAGGTTGGTAAGATGAACCACTGAAGTTGCTCATGATGTTAACAAGATCTGCTATTCAATTGATTTGAATATAGAAACAAGTTAATTAAAAACGATTGCTGTTAAACGAAATCAAACACAATTAAAACACAACTAACACTGATAGATCAATTGATCTAAATCAATGAGCACTTGGCTCTGATACCACCTGTGAATCCAAGGATCGTCAATCGGAATTATCAGTGTGAATCGATGTCAAGTCAACGTTAGCGGAATTAACGTTGATTTGGTTTAATTGTGTTTAAGCAACTTTAAATATCAATGAAATATCAAGAACACACGAAACAAACACAATTAATGATTAATCAATATTTTATTATAATGTGTTGGTGATTACAAAATAATTGAATGTACGATATCAAAGAATGCTATGATGTTGTGTATGTTTTTGTTGATCGAAAGACTTTTGATGATTGTTGTATAGCTATTGCTGTTCTCAATCAATCAATCGTCTCACTCAATCGTTCTTGAATCGAAACTAGGATCCATATTTATAGACACAGGTGTTTCAGTTATAGGAAACACCGGATCTCTTGGGATTTGATTTGTTTTTGTTAAGGAATCATCGGATTTCTTGGGATTCGTATAACCGCCTTGTTGACTTGTTGACTTGTTGACTTGTTGACTTGTTGACTCGTAACACTTGTATTACACAAGTGTTTGGACTCCGCAGAAATATTGTCTTCCGTAGATGTTTTGTTCTTCCGCAGAATTCTTGTTCTTCCGCAGAAGTCTTGTTCAAAAGCAATCTTGTTCTTCCGCAGCATTTCTTACTTGAACTCATTCACTTGGAACTCCAGTTGATTTGTTCATCCGTAGATGATCTTCGGATGTTTTGTTACTTGTAAGAAATATATCTACGCAAGAACAAAATGTTCATCCGTAGATGTTTCTTACACTTAGTCAATTTCAGTAATTGACCAAGTATTATGTTTGTACCTGCAACCATACATAAACCAACACATATATAAATGGGTTAACCTATATATTTAATGCATACACAATAATGAAGTACAAACGTTCATTACAGATATTAATTCAAGTACTAAGCCTATACATAATGACTAGATCTACTGATTCTAGACCCAACAATACTCCCCCTTAGGCTTAGCTACTTGCAATCAGTTCTTCAAAACTGCAAGATCCTTGATTCTGGCAATCATCTTGTTGTAGAAGTAGGAAACAGCAGTCTTCTGATCATCATACTTATAGTTGATCTTCATCTTGCTGATCTTCTTCAGGGTCTCATAACTGATTCCCAGAA
This sequence comes from Flaveria ramosissima, assembly GCA_025215565.1. NCBI lineage: Eukaryota > Viridiplantae > Streptophyta > Magnoliopsida > Asterales > Asteraceae > Flaveria > Flaveria ramosissima. The sequence continues at coordinate 19,383 of JACVEC010000334.1, read as the reverse complement.
CATCTTCCTCTGTAGTGAGTGTGTCTAACATCTTGTTGTTATTCACCACTTCTAGCTCATCTTGTTCTGTTATTCTGAGTTCTGTTACTTCATCAAAGGTTGTTCCCTTCAGCAGTCCAGCATTAAATCTTCTTCTTTATATGCTTTGGCATGTAGTTTGTCTATTACTTGAATCACATGGACATGTAGGAACAGATCATTTTGTACTTTTTCATCAGTCAGCTTGGGAAAGAATTTGTCATTAAGGTATGAGGTGTAGCTGGGATGGAGCAGTTTGATTTCCACAGGATCAAAGATTCTGATCTTTTCAGCTTTCTTGTTCTCAGCATTTCTCAGCAGGACTAACTCTTTGTCTTCTCAACATATCCCTATTTAGTGATTGGGTATGTGAATTGAGTCCCTTCAATGCATTTAAGTGCTGCTTTGTTTCTGTTGTTGTAGCCAATCCTCTTCAAGAATTCATCATCTACATGTTCTGAGGCATTGGTCTTGAATCTTTTGAGCCCTTTGATTCCCTTTTGATGTTCTACATCTTCTCTTTTGGCTTCTATAAGCACATCATCTTTAAACTTTGTTTTTTTCAAGCACTTTTGGGATATGGGCTTTCAGTTGAAAATTTTTACCAGTGCTTGTTTGATCAACATCATGTTCATCAGAATCATCCAAGTGATCACACTTATCATAATCAAATTCTGAATCATTTTGATCTAATGATTCTGATTCAGATGATTCAGTTTCACTCACCTCAGCTTTATCATTAATTGTAGTTTTAGTTGAATCTTTTTCAAACTTAGTGCCAGGCACAAAATGTTTTGACAGAGTGTTTGTCATTGTTGTAGGTAAGGATGTGTAATTATCATTTATAGTGGTGCAACCGCATTATAACCAACCCAGACCTTTTCTTTGATTCAATATGAGAATTTAGTAATTTCTCATATTGCTGAGATGATAATTGAAACTTCTGAAGTTTCACTTCAGTTGATGCATGATCAGCCATGGATTTTGTTAAGGAAGTAGTCAAATGCTCAACTTGGGCTTTTAGGCTATAATTTTCAGAAACAAATTTTTCTAAATCCTTTTGCAAGGAATTAATTTTTATTTGATATAATTTATGTTCTCTAACATGGGATTCATTCAAAATCATTGTTTCTTTTACTTTATCAGCCAACTGTTGAGCATGGACTCTATATCGTTCAACTTCCTCAACACAAGTTGATGAACAAAATCTTTCTTTTACCTCTTTTGCCATTGGGGGAACTGTTTGATCCATATGGGCCATCAAAGCTTGATTCTCTTCCAAAACTTCCTTCTCATACAAACTCCAATCACACGTTCCATCTTGAAGTATGATCAGCCCTGACTCCTTTGAGTTACTTGGTCCTGCTGATTCTTTGGTGGCTGGTGGGGAAGCATTGATCAGTTGAGATTGCTTGTGCAGAGGTCTTTGAGAAGATTGTTGATTTGCTTGAATCTGATGTTGTTGATGCTGCTGATGTTGTCTCATCTCTGGATAAGACTGTTGATTGCATTCTCTTGAGAAATGTCCATAGAGATTGCATTTGTAGCATCTCACTTTTGATTTGTCAACACCAATCTTTGATGTTTTGCTTGCTGAAGCCAAGTTCTTATTTCTCCTGAGATATTGCTTAGCTCTATAAGCAATCATGGCCATCTGCCATTGTAGATCCATCTCTTCCACTACATCTGGAGGTAGTTCTTCTAAGTCTTGTTGGCAGATATTGGCTGATGTTAGAGAGCTTCCCAGATATGCTTGAAAACTTGAGCTAAAAGCTGCAAAGGCTGCTCTTTGTTCTTCAGAGTCCAATATCACAGTTATTCGTTCTGACTGATTTGCTGAAAAGGAAGACTTAGCTGTTGCTGCAGTTGTATCTTGTCTATCAGTAGTTCTTCCTTTATTCTTCTGCTGCTTGTCTTGAGATGATTTCTTTGAGGGTTTTGAAGCATAGAAGCTAACTTCCTCCTCATCATCACTCCTAGCACAAGAGTTATCACTTTCATTGTTTGAAATAAATGCACTTCCTACATTATTTGTTTCTTTGAAGTGATAGGGCGAGACATGAGTTCTCACACTCTTGTTTCTTGATTTTTCGTCCATTTCAAGAGCTTCCACTTTTGCAACCAGAGTATCTAAGCCAGTTGCTTTCAGATCTATAGTGTTCTTGAACATGGACACAGTATGCTTCAAACTTTCTGGCAAAGTGTGGAGCATTTTCTTGTTTAATTCCTCACTAGTATACTTCAACTCTAGAATATCATCTCAGTGACTAACTGCATGAATCTATGAAGTTGCTGAGGAATTGATTCACCCTCAATATGATGAAAAGTTTCATATTGTGATCTGAGGGTGTCTCTCCTTATACTTCTTATCATCATCACTCCCTTCGCAGAGAGTGTGAAGTATCTTCCATAACGAGTGAGCTGTTTTATAGTTCTCACACCTGATTAATATCTCTTCAGGTAAAGCCATACTAAGCAAACTGTATGCTTTTATATCGACTTTAACCTTTTTGACATCATCAGGTGATAGATCTTTCGTACTGATTGGTTGATTTTTGTCATTATAATCCGGCCCAAGAGTGGGTGGAATATAAGGACCTTCAGTGATGGAAATCCACAAGTCAGAATCAGTATAGTTTACATGATTCCTGAACTTGATTTTCCAAGACTTGAAATCTGCTTTTGTTTCCAACTTCGGAGGTTGGTAAGATGAACCACTGAAGTTGCTCATGATGTTAACAAGATCTGCTATTCAATTGATTTGAATATAGAAACAAGTTAATTAAAAACGATTGCTGTTAAACGAAATCAAACACAATTAAAACACAACTAACACTGATAGATCAATTGATCTAAATCAATGAGCACTTGGCTCTGATACCACCTGTGAATCCAAGGATCGTCAATCGGAATTATCAGTGTGAATCGATGTCAAGTCAACGTTAGCGGAATTAACGTTGATTTGGTTTAATTGTGTTTAAGCAACTTTAAATATCAATGAAATATCAAGAACACACGAAACAAAACACAATTAATGATTAATCAATATTTTATTATAATGTGTTGGTGATTACAAAAGAATTGAATGTACGATATCAAAGAATGCTATGATGTTGTGTATGTTTTTGTTGATCGAAAGACTTTTGGTGATTGTTGTATAGCTATTGCTGTTCTCAATCAATCAATCGTCTCACTCAATCGTTCTTGAATCGAAACCTAGGATCCATATTTATAGACACAGGTGTTTCAGTTATAGGAAACACCGGATCTCTTGGGATTTGATTTGTTTCTGTTAAGGAATCATCGAATTTCTTGGGATTCGTATAACCGCCTTGTTGACTTGTTGACTTGTTGACTTGTTGACTCGTAACACTTGTATTATACAAGTGTTTGGACTCCGCAGAAATATTGTCTTCCGTAGATGTTTTGTTCTTCCGCAGAATTCTTGTTCTTCCGCAGAAGTCTTGTTCAAAAGCAATCTTGTTCTTCCGCAGCATTTCTTACTTGAACTCATTCACTTGGAACTCCAGTTGATTTGTTCATCCGTAGATGATCTTCGGATGTTTTGTTACTTGTAAGAAATATATCTACGCAAGAACAAAATGTTCATCCGTAGATGTTTCTTACACTTAGTCAATTTCAGTAATTGACCAAGTATTATGTTTGTACCTGCAACCATACATAAACCAACACATATATAAATGGGTTAACCTATATATTTAATGCATACACAATAATGAAGTACAAACATTCATTACAGATATTAATTCAAGTACTAAGCCTATACATAATGACTAGATCTACTGATTCTAGACCTAATCCTCTTGTTCTTACCCCTGTGACAACATCTCTAATGATTTTTGTGGTGGGGTGAGACTTGTGGATCCTTAGCTGAGGGATCATAACAAGTTGCTGAGAGAGATCCAAATTTGAGAAATTTAGATCTGGCATAGATGATTCACCTTCCACATTACCACACTTATCAAGGTTAACTTGTGTTGGATCATAAGAGGCTGTTGCAACCAAAACAATAACACTTAGAAGATTTTGAGTACTACATGCAAAGGTCTTCCGAAGCCAAGTGTGGGACTTCCGAAGGAAGAAAGAGTTCTTCCGAAGTCTAAGTGTAAAATGCACTTCCGAAGGAGAACTCCAACTTCCGAAGGTAAAGAACTACTTCCGAAGGTTCAAGACTTGAAGACAAAGTTCTGAAGTCAACTTCCGAAGAATAAAGAAGTCCTTAAAGCCTCGGAAGCATAGAAGCATCTTCCGAAGTATAAGTGGCTTCGGAAGAACTTGTTCTTCCGAAGCCAGTTAACCATCGGAAGAACACTTCTATTATCCAGTAGACATAAGTATGGTCTGTCTGACAGTCCGCTGCAAATCTCTGAGATACTGCATGGCGTTTTCTCAAAAGCCATGTAGTTGACCATACTTTAATCAACTGTTTACCTTTTCATGTTAAGTACAGTTGCCATCTTTAGTTGGTGACAAAAGGTAAGTCATGGACATGTCATGACTACCATATCTTAGATAATACTTTATCTAAGATACCTTAACTATAGCATTGTAGTATATGCTTTAGTCTTAGGTTTCCAGCTGGTATCAAGTATAACCGGCTGTAGGATCTAGTATATATAGTTTCTCATTGTAACTCTTGTTGTATGCTTGTAAGTGTCTTGTAATCTTGAGTTGAGAAGTAATATATACAAGTGCTTGAAATATTTCTGCTTGTTGTTACTTATTATATTACTATCAACTCTTGTCAAAGACATTGCTTCATCTTGTTTGAGTGACTATTATAAGTGAGTTTGAGAGAAAACAAGTGTTAAGTGACAAAACCCGATCCTGCAATTGGTATCAGAGCTTTTTAGGCTCTTGATTGTGAGATCTTACCATCCCAATCAACCAGTTTTTCACTCCTCCTTATACCTCACTCAAAAATGGCCCTCAACAAATCTGAAGTTGAAATGGGAACGATGACCAAAGCTCCTATCATCGATCCTGAAAACTTCAGGTCTTGGAGCAGAAGAATGGAAGGCTTCATCAGATACCAGGATAGCAAGATGTGGCAGTCCATCGTGAATGGCCCGTACAAGCCAAAAGTTGCTGGTGGAAACGGTGCCATGATCGAGAAGGATGTCGAAGACTACTCTGATGAAGATAGGAAGAGGCTCGACATTGACAGCAATGCTATGACTGTTCTCATGACTGCAATCCCAAACTCCATCATGGTGGGGTTTGAGCATTGCAAGTCAGCCAAAGAACTCTTTGATGCACTTGCTCAAATGTACTCGAGCTCTAATGATTCAAAGAAGGACTCACTGAAGCAGCAGTTCGAGAACTTCACCTATATTGCTGGAGAAACTTTTAGCCAGCAATACTTCAGGTATATGGATCTTATCTCCTCCCTCCAATCTGTGGGAATCACTCAAGAACTAAGAGACCTTACCAGAAAGTTCATGAGTGCTCTACCCAATGAGTGGACTTTCTACTGTGTCTCCATTAAGAGAACAGAGAATTTAAACACTCTCACCATGACCGAACTCTATGGGATCCTTGATGGATACCGTTTGGAAATGGAAAGCAAGAAGGGTCACCAAGCAAGCAGACCCTTGAGCCTTCCTGCTAGCAACGCTTTAATGGTTGCTGAAGGCTCAGGTATCCCACAGTCTCAGCAGTACCTGTCATACACCCAGCAGCCATCTTGTTCATCTGGGCCTTACATCACATTCCCTGAGACTCCAAGGTCTCATCAAGCTCAGCAAAGCTCCTTTCAGGAGGGCTGTGCGTTTGTCTCAGGGAGTGGACACTCCAATGATCATCAGTTCTGCTTTGATGATCTTGAGTGCTTTAGTCCAGATGACATAGAGTATGTGGACATTGTCCAGCAAATGGCTCTCCTTACCTACAGAGCGAAGAAGTTCTTTAAGAGAACTGGAAGGCAATTCCCTCAAAACCCAATCACTAGCAAGTTTGGGTTTGACAAAAGCAAGGCTAAGTGTTACAACTGTAACCAGCTTGGCCACTTTGCAAGGGAATGCAAGGCTCCCAAGTCCAACCCGGGAACCTCACAGGCCTCCACACATCCTTCTACACCAAAGCCCAATGGGAAGTCAACTGAAACTGCAGCTATGGCTCAAGAAGTTGACTGGAGCTTTATGGTTCAAGATGTGACTCCTGCTCAAGCACTCATGGCAGGAACAGATGAAAATAAGGTATATGAACATCTCTGTACCCCTGCTTGTATTGCTAAGGTTAAGTTGTACCAGGACTACAATATGGAAATTAAATCCGATATTGAGTCTTTAAATGTGCTAAAATCTGATTTTAAAAGAGCTGAATCTGACTACCAAAAGAAAATTGAGGAGAGTTAGAGAAAACTGTATCTCTTTTAAAACATGAACACACCAACTACAAGACTCAAATCAAGGATTTAATATCCAAATTGACTGAGGCTCAAGCCCAGCTTGTCACAGCTGAGGCTCAAGCCAGGAAGTATGCTATTGCTGAGCAAAACTTCCAAGCCATACTTGCATCATCCTCTCACTCCAAACTTTGTTATCAAAACAAAAGTGGGTTGGGAACCAATGAAATTGCTCCACCACACTCTTATGAGTCTGTAAGACAACCAAGATGTGGTACTGAAGAGCAAGAGGTTCCATCTGTTGACCCACCTTGTAAAGAGTCAAAGAGTGATGCAACTGTGGAGACCATGACCATCACAGGGAAGGAACAGGTAATTGAGCCCTCCCAGACCAATGATGATCAATCTCTGACCACCAAAGCCAGAAGAAGCAGGGCTAAAGCAGCCAGAAAAACTGCCAAGAAGGTGGCTGAATCCAAGCTGAAGATAGACCCAAAGCAAAAGGGTGTATTCATATCAGCAGGATTCCAGGTGGTTGGACCTTCTGATTCAGGAAAGGAGTATAATACCAGTACTCCTGTCCTACCAAAGGATCAGAAGTTAAAGGGAAAGGTTGCTGATGAAGAGAAAAAAGAACAAGAAACAGCAACCCTCCAATTCCCAGAAAATTAACATTGCATGCATAATGTGTGGTTTGCAAAACACATGGCTAAAGATTGTTATTACAATCCTGCTAGCACACATTATGCAAATAATGTTAAAAGAGAAGGAGTCAGGGAAGGTTTCACATTTGGACCATATCAGATGGTTCAAGTGTTGAAAAAGGGAAAGCTTGTTTCCGAAGCAAGGCTTGTCTCGGAAGAAAACTCTTCTTCCGAGAGAGAAAAAGGCTTCGGAAGTAAGCAAAGCTGCAAAGACTCACAAAAGAGTTCCCTTGAAACCATCCCAGAAGAAGACTGCTTCGGAAGAAAAGGTGGTGAAGGTCTCTTCCGAAAAGAAAGAAGCTTCGGAAGAATGCCAAGCTGCAAAAGCTTCATCAAGCTCATCTTCTATGATCAACCAAGGGATGGAATGGAAGATCAAGGAAGATGCTGTAGCCCAAACCTCTTCTTCAAAGACATCCATTGAACCCCATGCATAAACTTTGGTTCAATCATGTCACTTTCATTGGAAGAACCCAAGACCAAAAAGGCTTGGGTTTCCAATCAAAACTAATTTTCTCACCTTATGTGCAGGGACATCCATATGACAAGAATAACAACATTTGGATAGTAGATAGTGGATGCTCCAGGCACATGACAGGAAACAGATCTCTCCTTCAACAATTTCAACATTATGATGGAGGTCCTGTCCAGTTTGGAGGTGAGGCCGGAGGATATATTTCTGGCAGAGGAAGTATATCCAATGGAAAATAAAAGTTGACAAAGTTAATTTTGTCAAACAGCTTGAACACAACCTGTTAAGTGTTTCTCAGTTTTGTGATCAAAAGCATCAAATGCTTTTCACAGAACATGAGTGCATCATCCTCAAACCTGGGATGACAATTCCTCAGGAATTGGTGCTTCTTAGATCTCCCAGGAGAGGGGATATGTACAAGCTTGATATGAACAATGCTTCCCCAATGGGAGAAGTATCATGCTTTCTTTCCAAAGCTGATAGTGATGAGTCAACACTGTGGCATAAACGAATGTGTCATGTCAATTTTAAGACAATGAATAAATTGGCTAAAAATAACTTGGTACATGGTTTGCCTAAAAGGAATTTTTCTGCAAAGATAACTGTGTTGCTTGCCTGAAAGGGAAACAACACAGGTCTTCTCATAAATCCAAAGTTGTTAACTCTATCACTACTCCATTACACTTATTGCACATGGATCTATTTGGTCCCACAAGTATAATGAGCATTGGAAGGAAATCATATTGCCTTGTGATAGTTGATGATTTTACTAGATTTACATGGGTATTCTTTTAAGAACTAAAGATGAAACTGCTGAAACTTTAAAATCTTTTATTCTTAAATAGAAAATCAAGTTGATCACAAGGTTAAAATAATCAGAAGTGATCAAGGGACTGAGTTTAAGAACTTTGTTCTTGACTCATTCTGTAACTCAAAAGGGATTGCCAGACAATACAGTGCTCCTAGAACTCCTCAACAAAATGGTGTTGCTGAGAGGAGAAATAGGACACTTATTGAGGCTGCTCGGACTATGTTAGCTGATTCAAAGCTGCCTCTAACATTCTGGGCAGAGGCAGTCAGCACTGCATGCTATGTGCAGAACAGAGTTCTTGTAGTAAAGCCACATGGAAAGACCCCTTATGAGCTATGGAACAAGAGGCCACCGTTCATTGGCTTTCTAAGGTCCTTTGGCAGCAGGTGTACCATACTTAACACAAAAGACAATTTAGCAAAATTTGCTGAAAAGTCAGATGATGCCATCTTTGTTGGATATTCCTCCCACTCTAAAGCTTACAGGGTTTATAACATTAAAAACCAACAATTTGAGGAATCCTCCAACATTGTAGTTAATGAGCACACTCCTTGTGTTAGGGGGAATGGCCCTGATCATATTTTTGATTTAGAATTGTTTCCAAACTATTCTAAACCATCTTGTGAGAATGTTTCAGCTGGAACAGGTGCTCAAGGCAATTCTGATGAAGATCAACTGTTGAGCTTCCCAGACCTGCTCCAAGTTCTCCAAGAACAACAACAAATCAAGTTCCACTATTGAAAGATCTGACAGTATAACCATTTCAAGAAATAGTGGAACTTCAACAAGGGACTCACCTGATGATCTCAAGTCTCCTCAGGTGATCCTACACAACACCAAGCTGATGGAAGCAGCATTTTGAAGGAACAGGCAACTGTTAATGATGCTTCACAGCAAAGAAATGATGATGTTTCTCTTTCATTCAATCAGTCCTCATTGAATGAGATTGAAACAGCAGCTGGACCAAGTATTCAAGCTCCAGAGCAAAATATGTCCAACTTGGACCTATCTTTGCAGCTGGAGGTGATTCCAAGACTTAGAATTCACAATACTCATCCAGCTGAAAACATCATAGGGGAAGTCTCTGAGGGTGTGAGAACAAGGGGACAAACTCACAATGGGAATGTCTGCCTGTACTCATGCTTCTTATCCCAAATGGAACCCAAGAAGGTGGAAGATGCCTTAAAGGATAGTAGCTGGGTTGAATCAATGCAAGAGGAGCTGCTTCAATTCAAAAGACAGAAGGTTTGGAACCTATGTCCGCTACCATCTGGTCAAGTACCTATAGGCACCAAGTGGGTTTTCAGAAATAAAGAGATGACAGAGGCTTGATTATCAAGAACAAGGCAAGACTAGTGGTTCAAGGATACACTCAAGAGGAAGGAATTGATTATACTGATGTCTTTGCACCTGTTGCAAGACTTGAGGCAGTTAGGATCTTCCTTGCTTATGCTGCATCCAAGAATTTCACTGTCTACCAGCTTGATGTCAAGTGTGCCTTTCTATATGGGGATATAGATAGGGAAGTCTATGTATGCCAGCCTCCAGGATTTGAAGACCCACAGCATCCAAACTATGTGTGCAAATTGGATAAAGCTCTATATGGGCTGCACCAAGCACCTAGGCTGTGGTATGAGACATTGTCTCAATTTCTTCTGAAGAACGGCTACACTAGAGGAACCATTGACAAGACTCTCTTTATCAGAAAGTCTGGGAAAGACATTTTGCTAGTTCAAGTCTATGTCGATGACATCATATTTGGTTCTTCAAATGACCAAATGTGCAAAGACTTTGAGAGCATTATGAAGAAGAAGTTCGAAATGAGTTCTATGGGAAAAATGGACTTTTTCCTTGGAATTCAGGTAAAGCAACTGAAGGAAGGGTTTTTCATCAATCAATCTAAGTATGTCAATGACATCTTAGAGAGATTTGATATGAAGGATTGTAAAGCAGCAAAGACACCCATACCCAGAAACCATGATTTATGCCCTGACTCTGAGGGGGAGGATACTGATCAACATCAGTATAGAGCAATCATTGGTTCTCTGATGTATCTACAGCAAGTAGACCTGATATCATGTTTGCAACTGCATTTGTGCAAGATATCAGGCTGCTCCAAAGGTGTCTCACCTAATTGCTGTCAAGAGAATCCTCAGATACCTCAAAGGAGCACCTAAGTTAGGTCTCTGGTATCCAAGAAATAGTGATTTTAATCTCTATGGATACTCTGACAGTGATTATGGTGGCTGCAACATCAACAAGAAATCAACATCAGGAGGATGTCAATTTCTTGGTGGAAGGATCATCTCATGGCAATGCAAAAAGCAATCCTGTGTCTCTACATCAACTGCTGAAGCTGAATACATTGCTGCTGCAAGTTGCTGTGCTCAGCTGCTGTGGATTCAAAACCAGATGATTGACTATGGATTCAACTTCATGAGCACTCCTATCCACATTGACAACAACAGTGCTATATCCATCACAGAAAATCCAGTAAAGCACTCAAAGACAAAGCATATTGACATCAGGTATCATTTCATTAGAGATATTCATGAGAAAAATCTTATCAAACTAGTCAAAGTCAATTCAAATGAACAATATGCTGATCTGTTCACCAAAGCATTTGATGAACAAAGATTTAAGTATCTTATTACAGCTATTGGGATGATAAACATTGACTAGTCAATCTCATTTGAAAACCTTTTCAATATGTAAAGTCTTATGTCAATACAATCTAAGCCCTGTTACAAAAGATCCTTTCTTATTTAACTAAGTATAAGTTTTCCGAAGAGAAACTTGCCTTCGGAAGATATCTAGCATAACTTCCGAAGCAAATTTCTCATAGGATAATTTTCTTCTCGGAAGTATACTAAGTCTCGGAAGAAGCGATTGAGGTAATCTCAGATCTACTTCCGAAGCACTTAATACTTTCCACTTGAAAGCAACATGTATCTTCGGAAGCAATTTATTTACCTTCGGAAATAATTTACCTTCGGAAATACCTTATACTCGGAAGAAGGATTTTACTGTGTAACGGAAATCTTTTGGGCCCCACTCTGTAAAAAGTAAAGATTTTGTTAATGATGTCGGATTATTTAAATGGCTTAACCTTACCGCCCCTGTCACATCATCCTCTGAACCCTCACATCATCTTATCCAAACCACCCTTTAAACCGCCATTTCACCCATTTAAATACTTCCGGTTAATCACTTACACTCTTTTTACCCAATTCACTGCCCTAAAAGCTTTCTTCTTCACCAATTTACCTCTCTCTCAAGAACTTTTCCTCTGCTACCTTTCCAAATGGCTCTAAACCCTCAGCACAACCAAGTCGCACTCCTTGACTCCTCAAGGGATGCCGACTTCTCTGATATTATCTCTTTCTAGCCCAATCTTCATATTACACAGCACTGACTGTAAACCCTACCATTTACACCAACCAAATGTCCGAATTCTGGGCAAATAGTCGGGTTGAAACCCTAAATGGGGTTCGTGCTATCAGGTCAAGTGTATGTGGCCAAGAGTTGGTCGTTACTGAACAAATCATCAGGGAGCATCTTGAGCTCCATGATGAAGGCGCACCGACGGAATTCCCCAAGTCTGAGTTAGATAACTCTTATCTCCAAATGGGATACGGTGGAGATGTAAGCAGGTCTACAGTCTACAAATTCAACTTCTCCTACAAGTGGAAGTTCCTGCTACATGTGGTTCTCCACTGCTTATCTAACAAATCAGGGGGTGGGATCAAATTCCCTATGAACTCGGGTGCCTAGTTCATGGGTTGGTACAAGGCTTGCGCTTCAACTACTCCAGGTTTGTGCTGACTAACCTCATGGGAAATCTGCAAAGGGACACATTCTTTATGTATCCCAGATTTCTACAGCACATAATCAACTGCGAGCTAGATCAGAGTAAGCTTGTCTGTTCAGCTGCTCTATCTGCTCCTCAGATGAGGCCGACTATCTTCAAAGTACTGAAGAGAGTGTCTACCAACTACACTGGAAGGGATACCGCACTACTTCCAGGTATGATTGAGCCAATGGCTCCTGGTGACATCCCTGTTATCCCCACAGGTGATGAACCCACACCAGCAACAACCCTCACCATTCCAAATCTACCTTCTCCACCAATAAAAGTCACCTATCAGAGACGAACCAAACGAACCCTTGTTCAATCTACTCTGATTGAACAAGCCCCTCCTCTTCAAACCAAAAAGGCTAGAGTGGAACAAGGGGCTCCCACTCAGCCAGAGGTCCCCAATCCTTCACTATTGACCTCAATATGGGTCTTGAGTCTCCTCAGTCTCAGACCCATGAGCCCATAACCCCAGCTGATAGCCCTCAGGGTGAGTCTCTACACTCCCCTGAGCAGCCACCAAGGGACAGCTCAATGCCTTTTGACATTGATCAAAGTCCCGGGTCTTTAGGTCTTCATTCCTTCTCTTTTACTGACCTATTGACCGGAGCTGGTGAAGAGACTATGTCTCTCCAAGGCAATGAAGTTGATCCACAACACCCCATTAAGGATCAACAGAGCCTAGAGAAACCTCTTGTTTCTAGCCCACACCAGCAAAGCCCTACTGAGGTGAGTCCCACTGATGTGGAGGGGACTCATGTAGATTCAGCTGCCACTACTGAAGGAGCCTCATTGGATCCTCAGGACAGTGGTAACAATAGTCAGACTGAATCTACGGCAACCATGCCCTATGATGCCTCTGAAAGAGACATCATTGTGCAAGGGAAACCAGGGTGCCAAGAAACCACATCTGGTGGTGAGGATGAACATACTAGGTATGTTACCTCATCTCCCCGTGATTCTTCCAAAGAAGATGAGGGAAGACTGCAACTCACAATAAGAGACCTACTTTCTAAAGTCTCAAACCTTGAATCAAAGGTTAAGACTTTAGAGGATAGGTCTGCCACTCAGCAACTTGAGATTGAAAGTCTCAAGGTAAAACTAGCTGAGAAACAGATTGAGAGATCTGTTAGGCATGTACCCATTCAAGTCTCCTTGACCTCTTCCTCTAGCTCATCTACCTCTCAAGATGATGCTACCAAAAAGGGGGAGAATGTTGAGGAACTAAGTCAAAGACAGGATTCCACCAGTCAAGCTCTCACTTCTTTGAGCTCAAAACAACAAACCACCATCTTCCCTGAGCCTCCTCCAGTTGTGATTCAAGTGGATCAAAGGATGCTTCAGGATCTAAATAGGATCTTCAACAAGTTCCTTTTAGAGTCCCTCATTGATCAACCCAGTCCAGATATGTCTGTGATATACTTTGGAGCTCAAGAGCTTCAAAGTTGAATGCACCTCCTACCACTGTTGAGGAAGTTGGTCAACCTAAGGCCCAAGTGGAACCTGAGATTGATTTCGAAGGGGAAACTAGGACTGATGGCCCAGCAACTGAAATAGTTGGGACAGAAGGTGTGTTTTCACAGGCTTCCGAAGCACAATTTGAAGCCTCGGAAGAACCAACTCAAACTTCCGAAGCTGAAATTGCTGCTGCGGAAGGACTGTTCTCTCTTTCCGATGATCTAATAGTCACAGATGCAATTCTGGAACTTGCATCTGAGGTTAATAGGGAGGATTTTCTCAGCCAACCACTAGCCATTACATCTGCATTGACCTCAGCTCCTACCTCCACCACCCAACCTGAGTCTTCTACCCAAGAACCACCAAAGTCTAGCACTTCCGAAGACATTAAAGGTAAAAGGAAGATGACTTCGGAAGAGCTTCTGGAAGAAGAAAGGCTGGAGAAACTCAAAAGAAAAGGAAGACTGCCAACTGGGAAACTGTTAGCTGCAAGTTCAAAAGCAGCTGCAGCCAACCAAGAGGCAATCAACAATAGAAGAAGGGTGGAGGTAATTGATAGACTAGTCAGTCTAGGAGCTGCCTCGGAAGATGTACTCCTGCTACCATTAGAGGAGCTGATAGAGCTAGAAAAGGCAACCTTGCTGCAAAAACAGCAAAAAGAAGAAGCTGCAAGGTTGGCCTTAGAAGAAGAAAGGCTGAGAAAAGAGAGAGAAGCTGATCTGCAGCTCAGGAGAGAAAGGATCACTTTCCTACTCTCCAGAGGATTCTCTCAAGATGAGTTATCTCCACACAACAATGACACGATCTTGTGGCTCTTTAACAAAGAGCAAGATCAAATGGAGAAAGAGAGAAAGAGAGCTGCAAGGGAGAAGCTGGTAGTGAAGAAGAAGAAGGAAGAAGAGGCTGGACTGTCTGCCGCCAAGAAGATAGGTGACAAAGCTTGGATGAAGAACTATCTTAAAGCTCACGGCTTCTCTGGCAGGCAAGTGGGTCCAATGTCTGAAAAGACCCTGCAACGACATGTCAGTGACATCAAGGCTGACATTCGTGCAGGGAGAAGAAAGGAGATGTATAGAAGGGGACAGGGGATGACCTTCAAAGCCACCTCTCAGCCAAATATCCAAACCCAACATCAACCTGAACCAATACCCTTTCCCTTCCCAATCAAAACTGAACCTGAACCTTTCACCCCTGAACCTACACCTTCCCATCTACCAACTCCCTCACCTCAACCACCTAAACTACCCATCATCCAACCAAAGCCTTACCCAGAACCCAACCTCCTAAACCTACCCAACAACCAATCAAACCATCCCCTCAGCCTTCTAAACATCTCTCAATGGAGGAATTCAAGGAGATCAAAACCAAGCTCATCAACTGCACTACTCTGAGCGACATCTCTTGTGAGGAGGATACAGTCAACCTGACTTATGTTGATGGATCCTCAAGTTCCCTCACAAGAGATGAGTTTCTTGATCTGCCAAGAGGAACTTTGGACCAAGCCGCAAGACTCCTTGGCCTCAATTCAGATACATTGAATGAGGAAGAAAAGAAGCTGAGGAGAAGGCTGGTGACTCTGCTGGACACAAAGAAAGGAGATAGGGTACCAAGACAATCTCTTGTACCCAGAAAGAAGATAGTCCAGTGGAGGTTCGAAGACTCTTCTCACAACTTTGTTGTTGAGAGAGAGAATGGTGAGATTAACAGGCTGAATGCCTCATCTCTGCTACACTTAAGCAGATTCGATATTGCTGAGTTAGCAGAGAAAACCATCTCCAACCCCTCAAACTCCGAAGTAGCTGCTCACATCAGAAATCATCTAGGCAGCCTTCACATGGCCGAGCTCACTGCAAGAAGCAAGGTCGAAGAGGAGTCAAAACTGAGAGAGGAGGAGCAAAGGAAAGGATCAGCAACCAAAGGCAAAGCCTTTCTTCAAATGGTTGAAGGTCCTGAACTTGAGTCCATAGTTAGATGGGAGTATGACTACAACTCCCGTCAACTAACTCTCTTCAGGGGGTCACAACAAAGGGTACATGTCATTCAAAGTGATAGACTGGATCTCCTATCCACGAATGACTTGTACAAGCTTCTCAGCACCACTTCCGGGAAGAACAGAGAGACAGACAAATATCTTCTATCCCTGGTGCTGAAAACTTTGAGAAGTAGAGATAAGTGAAGTTTTGGTAGCATCAGCCTAGGGGGAGTTTGTTGGATCATAAGAGGCTGTTGCAACCAAAACAATATCACTTAGAAGATTTTGAGTACTACATGCAAAGGACTTCCGAAGCCAAGTGTGGGACTTCCGAAGGAAGAAAGAGTTCTTCCGAAGTCTAAGTGTAAAATACACTTCCGAAGGAGAACTCCAACTTCCGAAGGTAAAGAAGCTACTTCCGAAGGTTCAAGACTTGAAGACAAAGTTCTGAAGTCAACTTCCGAAGAATAAAGAAGTCCTTAAAGCCTCGGAAGCATAGAAGCATCTTCCGAAGTATAAGTGGCTTCGGAAGAACTTGTTCTTCCGAAGCCAGTTAACCTTCGGAAGACACTTCTATTATCCAGTAGACATAAGTATGGTCTGTCTGACAGTCCGCTGCAAATCTCTGAGATACTGCATGGCGTTTTCTCAAAAGCCATGTAGTTGACCATACTTTAATCTACTGTTTACCTTTTCATGTTAAGTACAGTTGCCATCTTTAGTTGGTGACAAAAGGTAAGTCATGGACATGTCATGACTACCATATCTTAGATAATACTTTATCTAAGATACCTTAACTATAGCATTGTAGTATATGCTTTAGTCTTAGGTTTCCAGCTGGTATCAAGTATAACCGGCTGTAGGATCTAGTATATATAGTTTCTCATTGTAACTCTTGTTGTATGCTTGTAAGTGTCTTGTAATCTTGAGTTGAGAAATAATATATACAAGTGCCTTGAAAATATTTCTGCTTGTTGTTACTTATTATATACTATCAACTCTTGTCAAAGACATTGCTTCATCTTGTTTGAGTGACTATTATAAGTGAGTTTGAGAGAAAACAAGTGTTAAGTGACAAAACCCGATCCTGCAAAACCCGTTAAGTTGTGCAAGTATTTCATTGATCAGTTGTTGTAATGAGTGTTATGCACTAGCTTGTAAAAACATAACAAAAAATGTCAAATTCATAGCAATAATTGGCCCAATCGCACATGTTTGAGTACTATGGGTTTTTGATGCAAAGTTTATAATGTACTCAAATAATTACAATGGTGTGATGAACAATTACGTTTCGCATGCAAATAAACAATACACTTAATCAAGTCCACCTTTGACATTCTTATAACTTGATTTTTAGGCCTTGGCACTCAGAAAGACTGAATGAAGCTATTGGACTACAACCGAACAAAAAACAATTATAAGAATGATCTAACAGCTTTGTTATTTGCCTGACATGCAAAACCAAACACACGATATGACAAATGTATACATAACATAATAATTTATAGTTTATTTTCGATCAATGATGGTGGAAAAAACATAGAATTTCATAATCGAGAAACATCCTAGATCACAAGGTCGTATCAAGAAAATCGACCTAAAATCACAGCATATTATACAAGATTTATCACTGCATTCTTGGTGACCTTATGTAAAAGTTTCATCGTCACTGTAGATGAAAAATATTTGTGACAAGTGAAATGAAAAAAAATAAAAGAATTATGTGCTCTTGCTCTAGTATTGTAGAGGGAAAGATTCATGTTGTATTATATTTCCTTAGTATTTAAAAAAAAGGAATAATTGTTGTTTTTCAATAAGTCATTTTACCTTTAAATTGATTTGAAATTGCGGGAAATGGTAGACAAATTAACAAGAGCATAGTGTTTATCTTTAACTCTTTTTATGACATGTTTGTCATATATGATTTGAACTGTGAATTTATGCCTTTATTATCTCTATAAACAAATTATGTAACATCCAATATAAAATAATATAGTTAACTTTTTTTTCTCAAAACTAAAGAGATACGTGAGTTATTTCCCTGGCTCAATCTTTGTCTCTATTGTGGATATCAAATCGATGGAAGCATGGGTTCTATATATTTCAAGCTCTCTTATTTTTTCGTACGTCATATTACAAATATTTTTATATATAAAAAAAAGAGGGATGTGTTAATTATATATTTCATACCTATTATTACCAAATAAACTTTTGGTAAATGCTATTGAGTTTAATTAAATGCACTGTCATTCGATAAATAAAACTATAATACAATGATGGTGATATTTTACAAGAGATTTGATTATTATTTCAGAAGGAACAATATGTTTAGAACCAAGATATCATATAATTTATTTTGAAATAATGCGTGAAAGATAAATAAAATAGTGAGAGAGAGAAAAATAAGACATTTTATAAGCGCATAGTGTATTATACGATTGGTAGGAAATTGAACGTAGGAGTATGTGTATATTTGCTATCGACACTAACAAAAAGCACGAGTTAAATGTTTATTTTCCATGTAACCTAAAAGGTAAAGAACATGTATAATGGGTTCTCTATAACCATATCATCTCTAAGTTTAAAGAAAATATGAAAAAATTATGTTATCAATTTTTACATCTCAGATCCTTTATCCATATCTCTAGCCCCATAATTTTTTAGAAAAAACTACAATTACCCTCGGAGCATTCATACAAGTTCAAATCCCCTTCATATAAATTAACAAAAATCATAATTGTTAAAATTTATTCTTCCATCTCTCATTTCTCATATCTACCATATTTCAACTTATTAATCTTTTTAGTCATTATTTAATATTTTTCTATTTCTTCTACTTATAACCCCTATAAATTATTAAAAAAAAAAAGGGGAATGAGAAGTAACCCTGATTGTAAATTGATTATTATGCATACACGTTCATAGTTAATATTACGTTTTTAATATATTTTATGTATCGAATGATATTATTTTGTGTCCGTGTTTGAAATCTAGGTCAAAGGAGCTGAATGGACATTATGTGAAAAGAATACAACAATTAGCAAGATTACAGATTGAACGATCTTAAAACAAAGAAAATCGAGGAAGAAAAATTAAGACCGTAAGTTATGGCCTATAACCCGTAGATTACGGCCTCATACATCTGGAAGACCGTAAAGTAGTGGATTGCCCAGGTTGGTAGGTCGTAACTACGTTGGTCACGATCTTAGGATTGTTTCGAATTTTTTAACTCTATTTAAACCACAATCATTAGGGTTTCGTAAAGACATTGCCTCCAGACCCAAGAATGAATTGTTAGAGATTTGCAGTCATTAGAACTCTCTTAATCCTCATTTAATCAAAGATCATATGCCCAAGTTGAATATTAGAGATTATGTGAAGATGCAAGGCTAAACCACTGTGATCATCTCCGGATAGATGGTTGTGATTTGATTATGCATTTCTTAGAACTTACTGATCAAGACATAAACTTTGATTATTTAACAAGTTTTCTTCGTTATGTTTTTTTGAGTCATGTGTGGATTAAAGACTCGTGTTAGTTGATTTGATTATTGCTTATCAAGTTATCAATTTTACATTGTTAACCATGAGTAGTAATTAGGTTATTATCATTAATTGTGATTGCAATAAGATTTCTAGATTATGGCATAGTTAGTTTACTAATTAATTTACATAATCGGATATCGAGTTGGTAATTACCATTCAATATATGTGATAAACAAGTT
>JACVEC010000333.1:0-134120 GCA_025215565.1 Flaveria ramosissima | reverse complement strand
CAAACAACCCAAATGTGCACTATCTCACCTCGTGACATACAATCGTACAGATGTGGAGGCATCAGATGCTTTCGAGAGGCAATAACAATGATGGGAAGGGGGCCTTGATACAGACAACACCAATCATGGTCGAACTTGGGGAAAGAAAACAAAGTGGGGTTGTGATGTAAGCTTGTTCTTCGTTGTCTTTTTTAAAGGTTGTGATGAAAGCTTGCAAGATATTAGGGCAAACCGATATCTGGTAGATCAATAGATCTGTTCATGGTTACCTTGTTCTTCATCATCTTTTATCAAGGTTGAGGAATGGAGGGGTTGAGGGTTGAGGAAGAAAGATGAAGAAGATGGAGGTGGATGGTGTAGTAAATTGATAGATAAAGACAAAAAGAAAAGGACAATTTTAAAGATTACTATTTTACCCTTGATTTAATTTTCACCACTCAAATGGAATATTCCATTTTGATGCTAAATGTAAGGTTAATATTTGGGTTAAAGAGTTTACAAAAAATAAAGAGTTTTCAAAGAACTCAATCCTATATATATATATGTAATATATATATATATGTATATATATATATATATATATATATATATATATATATATAGATTATATATATATATATATATATATATATATATATATATATATATATATATATATATATATATGTTATATATATATATAATATATATTATATATATATATGGGAGGGTTCCTAAGAAACCATGATTTACTAGAAAACCAAAAAACTAAATCTAAACCATTGATCTATTTGATCAATGGTTGATATACACAATGTCATTTTAGTAAATAACTCAAAATTGAAACTTATAATTTAAAGACATAAGGGTAAATATGGAATAAAAAAATATTTGGTTTAGTAACCACCATTAAAATTCCTATATTTACTCTTCTCTCTCATCTATCATCTCTCATACATTAAGTTTAAGAAAATCAATAATTGACTTCATTTACATATTATTTATCAACTAACGCATCTTCATTGTTGTTTTGAGGTCATACATAAAGATACAAGTTGGTTACATATACGTAGCTAATAACCAACATCTGTTGCAAATCATTCATAATGTTACACTTGTTCTGCCTTAATAGCCATTACATTCTATATATATGTAACCTTTTATATAACTGATTACATATACGTAACCACCACCAGTCATATATATATGATCATTATGTAGATATAACCCACATGCTTACGTATATGTAAGCATATCTTCATATACGTAAGCGTGATGTTTACTTATATGTAAATGAATGAAAGAACTAAGAATGAAAATATAGGAAGAAAAGTTGAGAACTATAGAATTAAAGATCTTTTGGGTACATATATGTAACCCAAGTTACGTATATGTAACCCAAGTTACGTATATGTAACCAAAGTTACGTATATGTAACCCAAGTAATATAAACATGTCTCCATCTTCTTCCTTTTGTTACCATCCATGGTGGTAAGAAAACCAATCGATTTTGTTGGTTTCTTGAGCAGCGATGATGTGCTCTTGAACCCGTTTATCAATCGATTCATCGAAAACCAATTCTAAGACTTGATTTCATTAATTTTGTTGCTTTCATCTTCTTTTTTCACTAGCCTCTAACTTGATTTCTTCACCATTACTAAGTTTTGACCTTAATAACATGAAAATCCCTTTCTTGTTGAACTTCATTATCAGATTCTTCTTCTTGAATCAATTCATTCAGTTGAAAAGAAAAAAAAAACAATTACCTTCTTGAGCGAATCCACATATTAATCCAAGAATCGATTGAAACTTTTTGAAATAGGTTGTGTAGAAACAAATAAAAAATCAAATTGTTAAGAACCTGATTGTTTGATGGATTAATTTTTCAAAAAACTCTATAAATTGATTTAATTTGTTCAATTAGGGAGAAAAAGATGGAATTTTAGTCAACAATGGATATTTACTATAAATATGTTATATAACAAATTACTAAAACACCCTTTGACAATATAAATATAAATAAGTAATGAAAAACTGTGATTGGCTAGATTTGGTTTTCATGGTTTTCTCAAAATTATTTGGTTTTCTTAGGATCCTTCCTCTATATATATATATATATATATATTATATATATATATATATATATATATATATATATATATATATATATATATATATATGTATGGGGAGAGATCAAATGAAAACCATGTTTATAAATGAAAACCGTGAAAACCACCACTTCCAATCACATAATTTATAATTGATTCGACCTTTTTATTGTTTAAAGTATATTTAAGTAAAATTTAACTTTATTTTCTGAATTCATTATATATTATTTAGTTTAAACTCCATAGAATGACAATGATGACGAAACAAGTTACGTATACGTAACTTGTATGAGTTATATGTACGTAACTTTTAATTGTAAACTTGTTAACATGTAAGTACATATACATAACCCCTACATATACGTAACTATTAGTTGTATACTTTTTAACATGTACTTACATATATGTAACCCTTGGTTTTCACGGTTTTCATTTATAACATGGTTTTCAATGGAACCTTTCCCATATATATATATATATATATATATATATATATATATATATATATATATATATATATATATATATATATATTGGTACGTGCATATCTTTATATTGAATATTGATGAGTTTTGTATATAACATGCTAGTGAGTTGTACAAATTATGCATACTAAACCATAAAATAGATATGATCAAATAACTAAATATGTAAATTAAACGAATTACATTATACTACAAGGTCTACATGTGAGTCCCTATGGCTAGATGTGAGCATCTTAACAATGTTGTCCCATCATCATGGCTCAGGTGATAAATACACACCTAGCTACACATTCTGAGCCATCATCTCCAGCCTAGGGTTGATATCCTATTGGCATATTAGGCGTAAATGATAAATGTATTTGAATTCTAAATCACCAGTTCTAGTTAACTGGCCTGTAACTTTAATTATATACTCGTGGCACTAGTAGTTAAGTAGTAATGTAAATTTAATATTGCGTATTTAGTAGGAGATTATGTATATGTCACGGCTAAACAACAATCTCCACATTTTAAAATATTTAGCTATTGTCGTGTCCAATGTTGGCTACTTATAGAAAGTATCAAGTGTTTGTGTCAGTTATTTTAGGAATTAAGCTCCCTATACGTAAAGGGCATTATTGATGGATCACCACCGAATTTTTTGTCCAAAAACTTTGTTTAACATCCTACATCTCATTCTCTCTTTATCTTTATCTCACTCACAAACACGTATTTTATTATTGTTTCTCTCTCTTATACACTCACAAAAAAATATAGAGACCGGTGAATAGTGAATATCTATGTTTAGAGAATCACTATTCACAAAACTATATAGTTTGGAGATAGAGAAGGAGATGGAGATGCTAATGAAGATGTAAAATACAAGAAATCTTTAAATAATAGAGATAGAGATGAAGTCTCTACTGTGAATGCTCTCACATATTTTCAATGGAGCTTTCCTTTGGAAAATGTGTGATTTCTAGTTATATATCGCCGGTATGGCATCTGCAGGAAATTTCCTAGAAGTGATTAGTAGGTGACGACCTATGTCTGGTTTCTTCACGGACCTTTCTGACATATCTTATATTTTCATTTACTAAAAGATAATCAACGGTATTCTGTAGGTGAAAACTCTCTCTTTGTAGCGTCAATGTTATATGATCATTGATTTATGATAGTGACCATACTATATAGTATCACGAGGAAGAAGCTATGAGTTGAAAGCTGAAACCATGTCTCTGTGAAATTTCCACAACTTTATATGTGGTGGGAGCTACTTGGGTCACTATCGGTTTGACTATTACTCCAAAACACTTTATAGATTTCATACACAACTCCAAGGTATATTTCATGCGGGATATATATTGCCTCTTTGATTCTAAATTAGTAACACTTTCGGTTTTAAACTACTTTCATTTGTATAATTCAATAAAACTAGTGAGTTTGTAGATATCTTTTACATTACAAAAACAAGACAATAAACTTATATTGATAGGTCATGATAAGTATAGTATTTTACATTCGTTTGAACTACTATACTATAGAAAATAAAACTAGTGAGTTTGTAGTTATAACTTTTACATTACAAAAACAAGACAATAAATTTTATCGATAGGTCATGATAAGTATAGTATTTTACATTCGTTTGAACTACTATACTATAGAAAATAATATTTTCATAGCCATTTACTTATTTAAAAAAAGGTATTAAGAAATTGATAAAATCATGATTTCCGATGGGAACTAGTAAATATATTCATTAATTTGCTAAAAAGTTAATCATATATTGTATTTGTTAGAAATACATGAACATTTATGATTCTTAATTTGTATCTAACTTAATAATTAGTGAAGGAATTAAGGGTCGAATCTAGTAATGATTGCAAGATTAACGCATAAAATCATATCAACTCAAACGCAAGACGAACATTAATAACTCTTCGACTGATGTGGGCCCAAATGTGGATGAGCAAGCTTTAATCTTTTTGGAGGCCAAAGTTCGCTTATCAAAAGGGCTTCACTGAAACGGCCATTACATGAGCTAGAAGTCTCTGTTTTGGGCCTGCGACCAGTCAAAACGACCATCGGACCGAGGAGCCCGTAGGCGGTTTGGGTCATCGTTTCGGCCCAAAAACGACTTATTTTATGAGTTATTTACATTTTTGTCTTATTTTTACATTTTGTTGAACTTTACATTTGGCCCAGTTTTCGACCCGTCTATGTTTTGTGGCCCATTCGACTTTTGCTTTGTTTCTTATATGTTTGTAAGAGATGGGTGAAAGATTATTGAAGTTTATTAAAACTCTATTTTTCTCTCTATCACTGTGTGTGTTAGTGTAAACTCTGATTATCGGTATTCTTTGTGAATCAACGATAGTTAGAAGGATTGTTCCTAGTATTCTCGTTGAATCAACAGGTTCAATTATCTATCTCTCTGTTTCCAACTGCATCATCGACCTATTTACAAGTTTTTATTTGTATCTTAACTTAATTATTAACGGATATAAATAAACTATAACTAACTAAGCATAAAAAGATGTAAAATGGAAGTTGGTTGTGACATAACCATGAGATGACTTAGCTTGTCAAAAGTTAGTGTCACATGTGTAATCACTCTTAGACATCACATGTTTCATACGTGTTCATCATTCGAGTATCCAAAGTCCGTCCACACCCCAAATTAAATCTTTCTAGCTTCACTTTTACTTGGTGTTTGGTTTCTTAAATGTCTTGTCATATTTAATATATCCTACTACTTTTTTAGAACGGCATACATAGCATTAGAAAACAAAAAAAACTAGCAAGATGCTAACATGTTAATGAAAAATGTGTTTATAAGTTGGAGAAATACACCAACCTAACCTAGACAAACGAATGAACTAATCTAATATATGAGAAAAGTGTAATCTCATTCGATGACTCGAAGGTTAGTAATTTCCTGATATGAACATTAATGTATTCTCGGCCTTCCATATTAGCGAGATTACAGTGTAAATCAAGCCTGGTGAGTTTGATGCCTTCAATTTCGTCGTCCCTGCGTAAACATCTAGCTAGCTGAAAATGTTCGAATAAATTAGCGGATATCTATTACTTAGGGTAGTGTTTTCATATAATCTTTAAAGTAGTATATAGACATGCATAAAATCAATTAATAGCATATATGGAAAGGAATTAAAAATAGGAATAACTTTGTAAAATAGTAATAGAGTTTAGGATTATTTTAATTAGGTCACTTATAAAACTTTTTTGTATCATAATAAGATCACTCATAAGTTTTTTTAGGTCTCAGTTATGTCACTAAATTTTCCTAATTAGGTAATTGATAAGTAGCAAAATACTTTTAAAAAATTAATATAATTAAAAATTTAACAATATTTATAAAAAAATTATTTGTTAACGGGGACGGCGCCCGCCGGTAGGGCGACGATGGGGAGAGGGGTTGAAGATGACCCATCCTTAGCCAAGGGTGATGGAATGGAAAGGAAGGTGGTAGTGGGCCCACCACTATAAAATTAATTCTAAATTATTATTATTATAGTGGTAGGCCCCACTATTATTAAATGACTGAAAATTAATAATAATTAAAATGTTTTAAAATATTTTAATTAAAATAATAATTTAAGTATAATATTTTAACTAAAATGTATTAATTAGAGTTTTTTTTTATTTTTATAATTATTAAAAAGGTCTTAAAATACTTAAAGTGGTTTTAATTAAAGGTTTTTTAATGTTTTACGTTGTTTTTTTTTTTTTTTAGTTAAATATATTTACAAAAAATTCAAATATTTTATTTAAAGTAAATTAATAAAGAAATTATGAGGTGGAAAAATAAAGGTGTTTGTGGGAAGCATAATGTTGTGAGTAAAAAGTGTTTGTGGAAAGAATGAGTGGAGGTGAGTGGAAAGTTGATGTGACATGCTGATTAGGACTGTTTGTGAGAATGATGAGTTGTAGCGTTGTGAACAGTCTAATAAAAATAATATTCATAATAATACCATTTATATTAAATAATTAAAAGGCTATTCAATTGAAAATTTGCTTTTCTTTTGTTTTCTTTTAAGAGCATGCATCATTCATTTCCTACTATTTTTATAATTAAATTAATCATTACTTTTCAATTACATTCGTCATTATTTTTTTCTCTTATTCACTTATAATCACTTTTAAAAATTATTAAAACTTATAAGAAATGAATGGTGTCTTATTAAATATACAGATAAATAATAATATTTTATTATTTTTTTACTCAAATCATTCAATATAATATAAAAATATACTCATAAAAATATATGATCGGGATATGCATACTCTAACAATACATTTCTTTCTTTAAGTATCTTTTACCCTTACTTTCTATGTTAATTCCTCATTTCTTCACAATGTCAAATCATGCAACACAATAAAATCTAGTTTCATCCTTTTTTTCCAGTTTATCTATGTTTTTAAATCTAAAAGATCTCCAAAAATTTCATCCTTTTTTCCAGTTTATCTATGTTTTTAAATCTAAAAGATCTCCAAAAGGGATACTTATTAATTAAATAAATTATATAAAATAACTTATTGTTCTTTTTAAATCGGCATCAGATTTTCATTAGTTATTATAAACTTTTTTGTGAGGTTTATATACTTTTTTTATAATTTACAATGGTGGTTAATGATGGTATCTGATTATTCTACAATGGTATTAACAAGGGTATCAAGTATTTCATGATGTTCAACAGATATTTGAACATTTTTAGAGTTAGGCTTTTTTTTTTAAAAAAAAAGAAACCTAGTAAATGTAAGATATTTTTTTCTTCTTATATTTCTATAGTAACCAAGTGTGTGACCTTGGGTTAAACACTCTTGATTTCAATGAACCTAGTAAGTCACTCATGATTGGAAGGGTTAGAAAAGTGAGAAGTGGAGGTTACAGACCCCAGGTTCAGATCTTGGACCACAGACAACAAAATCGTGAAGGTGATCTAGATACAACATGAGCCAATAACAACTACGGCGACTACGACAAGCCTGTGGTCTATATGCGGGACGATATATGGTTGTAGTGCTGGGCCTTGGTGGTGGGCAACGATGGGTTGTTGGTGGGTTGAAGACAGGCTAGATATTTTCTAATTCAGGTCGGCTTCCTCTTATATAAAAGTTAGCACTAATTTAAGTCTTTTCTTTAAAAAATATATGTAAATAATATTTTTGAATCCTTGCATCCTTACTTTCTAAGTTTTATATGTTTTTTTACCTCTATATTTTTATGTTCTTACAGTTATTTATTTTACGTATTAGTTTTTACATGTTTTTTTTATTTTTATCTTTTACATGAACTTTATTTAATTTTGTCTTTACTTTTTTATATATTTTATATGCTTTATATTTATTTTTATCTTTAAACTTAATATGGTGGATCCAAGTGAACAAAACCATAGACACAAAAGGAATCTATTTTTTAGTCGTACAATCGCAAAACTTTATTATATAAATAAAAATGAAGCCAACACTCCATTTTAATAAGGGCCCGATATACGAACACCCAGTCAGATGTTATGCGAACATCCTTTGAATTTTTTTCACGGCCCGCAAAGACCCTTACAGGCCGTATTGGTTTGCAAAATACCAAATCAGTCAATTTATATAATGTCACGGTCCGTATTGATCGTTACGGCCCGTAATGACTTTAATTTACGGGGCCGTAACAAGGCTTATGCCCGTGAGTAAAATTTCCAATTTTTTAAATTTTTGCTTTAAATTTTTATTTTTAATAAATGTTTTTTAAGAATTTAAAATTAATTAGGTTATAGTAATTTTTAGTTTATATAAATTAATTTATAAATTTGTAAAGAAGTATTTTATAAAAGCAAAAAAAAAAAATAAAGAATTTGGATTACTTTAAATGTATATATAGAAGTAAAAAAATTAAAGTAAAAAGTATTATAACCTAATTAATTTTAAAATATAACATGTTTCTATTGGTTATTGAGATATTCTATTATTTTTTAAATGAATATATTATTGAGATATTCTATTATTCTTTTTATGATCATATTGTAAATACATATATTGGTTATTGATACATTCTATTTTTTTATCTCTCTATACACACACAATATAGAGAGAGAAAAAGAGAAAGAGTAATGTTCTAATAATACAAATTACTAATGTTATTTTTATAATTTGCATACAAACATTTCATAGAATATAAAGATTACACTCACAAATTTATAGAGAACGGAATGTAAATACTCCAACTAAAAGATTTATTTATATAACTTATAAATAAGTATTTTATAAAAGCGAAAAATAAACCCAAAAAATATTATTAATTAATAAATCATAAATGAATAAAAAATGTAAGTAAATATCAAAAAATTTCAGAATTTACTTACGGTCATAAGGCTCATTACGACCCATTTCATTACGGGCCGTAATGGACAATACGGGCCGTAAAAATCATGAATTGACTGATTTGATATTTACAGATCGATACGGCCCTTGAAGGCTCTTACTGTCCATTAAGGCTTCCAAATATCACTCTAGGTGTATCTATAACAGACACATTTTAATAAAATCATTGTTTTTTAACAAACCTTCACAAATTACTTCACAAATTACCGCACCTATAACAACTATGTAGTTTTGTTAACTTTGTTCTAAGGATTTCGACTCGAATTTCAAGTACCTCTTTGATAGATACTAGTCTCCTACTTCCATATTTGAAATTTAAGTTGAATTATGTGTACCAGTTGTTGCTTTTTGGTCTTAGATTGTGGGTGAAGTGTTCAGATTCCCATCTTTAATGTAGTAGAATTCTTACCACACTAAAAGACATTTTCAAATGTTTAACTTAGTCTTTTGATATTTTATCATAATAGGGAAGGGATCCAATGAAAACCATGTTTATAATTAAAAACCGTGAAAACCAAGGGTTACGTATATGTAAGTACGTGTTAGAAAGTGTACAACTAAGAGTTACATACATGTATGGGTTATGTATATGTAAGTACGTGTTACCAAGTGTACAACTAAGAGTTACGTACATGTAGCTCCTACAAGTTACGTATACGTAAGTCATTTCGTCATCATTGACGTTACTTGGAGTTTATATGAAAAATATATAATGACCTTGAAAAATATGGTTGAATTTTACTTAAATATAGTTTAAACAATTAGAAAGTTAAATCAATTATAAATTATGTGATTGGGTAGTGGTGGTTTTTAAGGTTTTTAATTATAAACATAGTTTTCATTTGATCCCTCCCCTATCATAATATAGCTTTATTTGACCTAATGCAATTTGTAAAATGGCCTCGTACTTTTGCTGAGTGTCGCGACCTAAAGTGATTAACCCACACATGTTTATACTAGTGAATTTTATATTATATGTGATGACGACTAAATCTCTCTAGCTATATTTAATTTCTTTGTGGTCAAATTTTTGAGATTTTTCACGTAAATATGTGAGTTGCTGGTGACAAATTATGCACAAGAGTGACAATTATGCTGGTGACCACAGTTTTTGACCTGACATTTTTTTTTTTTAATTTAGGGGTTTTAACCTCGGTTTCTCTTTTAACAACCTCCCCGTCCAATCACAACTGATGGTTTTATGGTTTTATAAGTAATATAAATGATGGTATCCAATAGATCTAAATAATTAGAAATTAAAACAATCACATGCGAGTTTAAATTGCTTTACTGGTATAAGGGTAATGACGGCACAATTCAATGTACCTAAAGTATCACAAATCAATTTCACCAATATTTAATTATTAAATCACTTTTACTCAAAAACTACTTAAATTAATAGGGTTACGATCTAAACTATCCAAAATTTTTCATTATTCAAATTAACTAATTAGTTTTTTTAAAAGCACAAGAAATAACATTTCATTAATTAAAAAAACAAATTACATAAAAAGTAAAAACAAAAAACAATTAAATTACTATAGAAGTCATTGTTTTGCTATGTCCCATTTCTATTAAACATTTATTAATAAAAAGTTGGGAACTATAAGAAGTTATTTTGATATAACATATTATTAATATTACATATAAGTAGATAGTTTAGTTAAAAAAATTGCTTTACAAATTATTTTTCATATTTAAAATAATATTGCCTTAAAAAGATTCATTTTTTATAAATATATCGTTTAAAAACTCCAGTTTTAATTATTATTTTATTTATTTTTTGTTTAAAAAAACTGGTTTATCATATAACTTTTATTCTTAAAGTTTTCTTTAAAATATTTTATATTTTAAAAAAGGTTTGCTGTTTTTAATATGTAGTTTCTATTTAATAAAAAAAATATGCTTATAAAATATATTTATTTAAAAAAAATTGTTTTGTTAAAATTAAAGATAAAAATTAGGAAATTAATTACTTTGACTTTTTAAAAATAGATAAATGATTTAGGTGGTAAAATGATGGAGAATGAATGTGTTGATAACACACGTCCACTTATGTAATCATTTATTATAATTAGAAATTAGCATAAGATTGTTATTTATAAGGAAATATAGGTTAAATTTGGTGCAAAATAGTATAAAATGATAGTATATAGATTCAGAAAAATGACTTTAGTTTTCTTTTAAAAAAATCTTTTCACAAAACCAAAATTCCCTTCTGCTTATACAAACTGAATTCCACCACCTGAAACCACCAATACGAAGGCTGGTGGCGGTGTTATCGTCCTAATCAAAGAAACCTAATGGGATACCCAAGGGTGCCCCGACTACCCTGTATACGAATTAATAAAGACATGTTGCACCAATCTATAGAACTAACTTTCCACAAGAAAGAAATTTCGTATCATGTGAGGATAAACCTATACTTTGACGTTTTTGAAGTTTTGTGCTTATGGACTCGCTTATTTATAGTTAATAATATGTATTTTGAATCATGTGATCATTATTAGATTAAGTTATTTTGATAATGAAACTCTTAAAATTTTAAATTAGAGAATTTTGAAAAGAATAATGGACAAGTATTTTAGTTTTCGTTATAAAACATTGTATTTGAATTAGAACTTTTATTTTATAGTTGAGTAGCCATCATAATCTTTATTTAAAACTAATACTGTAAATGGATAAAATGCTAAGCGAATAGTTTGAGAATCGTTTGAAGAAAAGCTTGTTTATGTTAGTTTGTTAATAAATAAATGAACATTAACGAAAAGTTTTGTTTGCAAAATTATATTAACCAACACGAATATAGGTGATACATGTCCATTTAATTATTTTCTTGTAGTTGTCAAATGGGAGGTCTTAGGTTCAAACCCAATTAATATTGTAATATGAAGTAATTTAAGAGTATGATAGGTTTGATTCAAAAAGAAATTATCTTCTTGTACGTTAGCTAATGTGTTTTCTTTTCTTTATTTCTTTTATTTTTTTTATATTTGTATTTTTAATTACTAACTTATGTTTGTTTAGTAATTTTATTTTATTTGTTACTCATAATCCTAATGAATTTATGATTTTAATATTAACTCCTACTTGTTCCGCAACGTGCGAGACATAATACTCATATATATATATATATATATATATATATATATATATATATATATATATATATATATATATATATATATATATATATATATATATATATAGAGATATAGATATATATATATATATAGATATATATATATATATATATATATATATATATATATATATATATATATATATATATATATATATATATATAGGAAAGGGTTCAAATGAGAATCACTTTTTTTGTGAGAACTCTAAAAACCAATCTCAGCCACTCATTTTTTATCACATGCAAATCACATGCCACTTCCACCTTTTTTTTAAAACGTTCATAACTTTTTTTCATGACACCATTTTTCAAAAAATTTCACCATAAAATTCAGTATTTTTTATCTTTCCAACGCCTACCATATTGATATACTTTTCTAAAAAAAAAATCATACATCCGTTGTTTACATATGTGTAAATCTCGTTATACACATGTGTAGTACTAGATTTACACATGTGTATTACACATGTGTAAAACGAATTTCGTTAAAAAAACGGAATTTTTTTTATTTTTTATAAATTTTTTTAATTTTTTTTATGAAAGAGGAAAATAGGAGAACATTTTTGTGTTTTTATTTTTTATTTTTTTGTTATTTTTTTATTTATAAATTTTTTAAATGTATTTTTGTTAATTACAATTTTGTCGTTGAGAACTAGTGGTTGAGATTGGTTCCTAGAGTTCTCACAAAAAAAGCTAGTTCTCATTTGATCCATCCCCTATATATATATATATATATATATATATATATATATATATATATAATATATATATATATATATATATATATATATATATATATAAACAAACAAACAAACATACCCAGTAAATCTCACTCAAGAGCAGGGTCTGGGAGGGGTAGTTGGTGGCGAGTCTTTCCTCTATCTTGGGAGATAGAGAGACCGCTTCCGAAGAGACCTCCGACTCAGTAAGGAAAACAATAACCGTAGCAATTATAATATACGACATACAACACACAGGTATAGATCACATAAAAGCTGAGAAATTGAGTACAACAAATAAGCGTCAAGAAACGCGCGAAAGGGCAGATTGAAGAAAACAGGGGTCCCGCAACTAAGTCTACGACTACCCTTCCTACCCACAGATCTCGCTAAAAGTCCTTAATTTTAATTCTATGCCTCCACACACTCCTATCCTCGATCATGTGCTCAGAGAGGTGCAAGTCTACCATATCTCGCCTAATTAACTCGTCCCAAGTCAACCTAGGTCTACCTCTACTCCTCTTACCCTCTACGTTGATGTTCTCTACTACTCTACCGGGTGCTACCATCGGCCTCCGCTTTACGTGCCCAAACCATTAATCTTCCCTCTCGGATTTTATCTGTGATACCAGCCACCTCTAGCCTCTGTCGAAACACGTCGTTTCTTATTCGATCCAATCTTGTGTGGCCACACATCCACCTCAGCATTCGCATTTCCGCGACCTCTATTTGTCTCTGGTGCGATTTCTTTATGGCCCAACAGTCTGTTCTGTATAACATAGCTGGACGTACAGCCACTCTGTATAGTTTTCCCTTTAGTTTTGCTGGAAACCTTTTATCACACAGGATCTCTGATGCTGCTCTCCATTTGCACCATCCTGACTGCACACGGTGAGCTACATCACTGTGTATCTCTCCGTCCTCCTGTATGTACGAGCCCAGGTATATGAACCTAGACGTCTGTGGTACTGTCATACCCTGGATACTTATTTGGGTGTCCCCTTCATCCCCCCAATAAAGTTACAATGCATGTATTCCGTCTTAGAGCGACTTATCCTTAAGCCTCTGCTCTCTAGTGCGGCTCTCCACTGTTCTAGCCTCTCGTTAAGCACCGTTTTAGATTCTGATATTAAGACAATATCATCCGCAAACAGCATGCACCAAGGGACTGGCTCTTGTATAGACTTAGTCATCTCATCCAACACTATTGTGAAGAGAAATGGGCTCAATGCCGATCCTTGGTGTAGTCCCACTTCCACCGGGAAAAAGTCTGTGTCTCCGACTGTTGCTCGCACACACGTTTTTGCCCCTTCATACATAGGCATTATTATTTTGATACACCTCTCTGGTACCCTTCTAAGTCGTAGACTTTCCCAAATGAGTTGATGCGGCACACTGTCATATGCTTTTTCTAGGTCAAAAAAAACTATATGCAGGTTCCTTTTCTTTTCTCTATATTTCTCCATTATCCTTCTTATGACGTGTATGGCTTCTATTGTAGAGCGTCCTGGCATAATCCAAATTGGTTTACCGCTATCTGGGTTTCTCGTCTAATTCTCATGTCAATAACTCTTTCCCATAGTTTCATCGTGTGACTCAATAGCTTAATTCCCCTGTAATTTGCGCAACATTGTACATTTCTTTTTTCTTATATATGGGGACTATGACACTGCTTCTCCATTACTCTGGCATCCTCCCGGTTTTGACGATAGTGTTGAATAAGTCTGTTAGCCATTCCAGGCCCTGTCTCCCAGGCACTTCCACACTTCAATCGGTATGTTGTCTGGCCCCACTGCCTTAGCCCTTCCCATTTTCTTCAGCGCCCTCGTAACTTCGTCGACAGTGATGCTTCTACAATAACACTTGTTTTGTTGGTTTGGTTGGGTTGTTTTATCGATGACAGATTGTTGATTAGGGTTCGTTATGTTGAAAAGGTTATCGAAATAAGTTTTCCATCTCGCCTTAATGTTGTTCTCCTTCACCAAGACCTTTCCATCCGCAACCTTTATAAACTTTACCATTCTCAGGTCCTGTCTTTCACTTTCTCTTGCCCTGGAAATCTTAAACATGTCATATTCTCCTTCTTTTGTCTCTAATCGCTTATACATTTTATCGTACGTTGTGTTCTTTGCCTCTGACACAGACTTTTTCGCCTCTCGCTTAGCCTCCTTATATTTATGTTTTGAGCTCTGCTCGTTCTTCGTCATTATTACATTGTAAAAGGTCTCTAAAACTTTGTTGTTTAATTTTTACCTTCTACTGTACATTTTCGTTCCACCACCAGGATTCCTTATGACCTACTGTCCTATTTGTTGCAAGTCCAAGAGTTTCTTCAGCTTCTTGCATAACTGTAGTTGCCATATCTTCCCATATTTGATTTGTGTCTTTATGTGGCCCAGTTTGGATCATTGGTATGACCTTATCTCTAAAGGTGGTAAGCTTTTCGTCTTTGAGCTGGCCCCATCTGATCGTAGGTTTAAATCTTAATTGGCTGGACAATTGCTCTCTTCACGCGTAGATCAGCCACCAACATATGATGTTGAGTCACTACAGTCTCTCTCGGGATTGCCTTACACTCCTTCCACGAGTTACGGTCTTCTCCCCTCATCAGCAGATAGTATATCTGCGTGTGTCTCCCGCTGCTGCTAAACGTGATTAGATGCGAGTCTCTCTTCTTAAAAAATGAGTTTATGATGCCTAGGTCATGCGCTAAAGCAAAGTCAAGGAGACCCTTTCCGTCGTCATTCCTCAGACCAAACCCAAAGCCTCCATGAACCGACGAGAATTGATTATTACCCTTACCGATATGCCCATTAAAATCACCTCCTATGCATATTTTTTCTTCTCTAGGTATGTCCCCCATAACATGATCTAAAGTCTCCCAGAACTTATTTCTTTCAGTTTCCCCTAATCCAACTTGTGGTGCATACGCACTAACTACTGCCACTACCTCATCCCCTATTACTATTCTTAACACCATAAGTCTATCATCGTATCTTCTCACCTCCACTACATTATCCTGAAGTTCTTTAGCAACTAGAAAACCTACTCCATTTTTTGTACCATCTGACCCTGAATACCACAGTTTATAACCATTGCACTCTTTTGCTCTCCCACCCCGCCATCTAGTCTCCTGAAGGCACGCAATTTGCACCATACGTCTATTCAGCACATCAATTAACTCTAATAACTTACTAGTAAGGGTGCCTACATTCCACGATGCCACTCGCAATCTATAACCATTTCTCTCTGAAAAAGCACCTCTCCTCCCCGAACATGATCTCAGAGCATTGTAATGACTCCTGTTATCTATTGTACCTCACTAACCCTCCGTGACCAAAACCAGCATAAAAGCACGAAATAAGCACTAAACACGAAACACACCTTAAAAAAGCAAAGCAGCACTAGAAATGTACAGACAAATGCAACAGTCGGCGCATAAACAACTCAGGACGCAGTAATATAACAAATAACGAGAAAGCAGCAATCTAAAACTTGAAATGAGATATGAAAGCCCGGGATGGAACGATCTTACCAAACGATCTTACCAAATGAAAACCCTGCAGGTTGGTGGTGGGTGGCAGGGGTGGGTGGGTAGGCTTTGAGTGGGGATGGTGGCAGGGGTAAGTGGGTAGGCTTTGAGTGGGGATGTTGGTAGCCGAGCAGGTGGGGGAGGCTCCGGTGATGGTGCGGATCGGAGCAGGTGTCTCCGGTGTGGTGTTGTGGGTTTGGTGGCGGGGTGGTCAGGTGGGGGGGGTGGGGGGGTGGGGGGTGGTCAGCCGAGCAGGTTTATCCGGTTGGTGTTTGACGGTGATGAATGTGCTGGCGTGGTGGTGGTGTTCGGTGGCGTTGTGGTGTTCAGTGGTGTGTAGGTGTTCGGTGGTTAGGTCGGC
Source organism: Flaveria ramosissima (assembly GCA_025215565.1). Taxonomy (NCBI): domain Eukaryota; kingdom Viridiplantae; phylum Streptophyta; class Magnoliopsida; order Asterales; family Asteraceae; genus Flaveria; species Flaveria ramosissima. Next base: position 117,419 of record JACVEC010000333.1, on the reverse strand, counting down.
AGGTGATGGTGGCAGCCAAGTGTAGGGGGTGGTGGTGGCTCCAGTGTATGGTGATGAAGATGGTGACTGGTGTCTCCGGTGAAGTCGGTGGTCCGGTGGTGGGGGGTGATGGTGACCGGTGTCTCTGGTGAAGTCGGTGAAGATGGTGACTGGTGTCTTTGATGTATGGCGGTGAAGATGGTGACTGGTGTCTCCGAGTGTAGGGGATGATAGTGACCGGTGGCCGGCGAGGCTTTGGCCTTTGACCGGTGGCCGGTGGTTGCCCGTTGACCGGTGGTTTACCGGTGGTTTTCTCCACCAATGGTACAAAAGTACCAAAAAGTTAGAGAGAGAGAGAGAGGGGCAGAGAGAAAAGTTAGAGAGAGAGAGCGCCAAACACCTTCAGATCAGCTATCAATTAAAAGAAGCTTCGATATACAGAATTTTAATTGACCGATGGGTGTGAATTTGGATTAGGGCTTTTATGTGTGGAGACGGAGATAGAGTGTTAGGTATACGGAGAATTGGGATGATGGTGTAGATCTGTGTATGAGGTGAGGGTGAATCGGAAACGGAGATTGTCGCCGAAGTTCAAGTTGCCGGAGATTCAACGGGAGAGAGAGATTATGGTGCGTTGAAAACCATATTATAAATGAAAACCAGGGGTTTCCATATATGTAAGTACGTGTTACAAAGTGTACAACTAAGAGTTACATACATGTATGGGTTATGTATATGTAAGTACACCAAGTATACAACTTACATATAGCTCATACAAGTTACGTATACCTAAGTCGTTTCGTCATCATCGACGTTTCTTGGAATTTATATGAAAAAATATATAATGACCTTGACAAATATGATTGAATTTTACTTAAATATATACTTTAAACAATTAGAAAGTTAAATCAATTATAAATTATGTGATTAGGTAGTGGTGGTTTTCACGGTTTTTAATTATAAACATTATTTTTTTTATTCCTCCCACATATATATGTATGTTTTATGTAATTAACCACATTAATGTCGTAAACGCAACACACTAAATGTAGTTTGCAACGAGCGGCACTACGCGGGCTTAATTTTTGGTTCAAGCCACAATCTTCAATATTTTCATATATCTAATTTTATGTATATGCTTGCATCTAATCTTAAAGTCTATACCTTATTTCATGAAAAACCGGGCTTTTATATTGAGAATTCCTCGTTCGTTCCCTCTCAGTAGACCAACAACAAATTCAAAGTATTTGGATTTCAGAAAATCATCTGTCTCTAATAAATTTGAATGCCCTAAATTTTGAAGGTTGAGAGCAGTCACATCATTTACTCGACTCAAAAATAACCAGTCTAGAAACCATATTTATAAAAGAGCAAACTCGGCGTACAAGGCTCTTGCATGCATACAGCCCAGGATTATCACTTTATGTCTGATCATGTAAGCATCCAACATCGTTTTGTTGTATGCATGCAAGAGTCTCTTTCCTAGACTCGAACTTGTTAACCCCATGTCACACGCCTTAAAATCATACTTATAATATGTCATAACTATTCCTAATATAATTTGCTCCACTCATATAAAAAATTGAATAATGAAAACTTTTTGAATATATATTATCTATTTTTCATAAATAATAAATTTTATTACATCAAACATTTTAATTAGTTTAAGTAGAGATTAAGAAATGACGGATGCATGCATTTCAAAATGAGAAGCGATTCATGCATGTTTTACAAAATTGCATGAATGTATGATGTAAATGCAGCACAAAACACAAACATGTCCATTAGCTGAGGATATTTTGGCTCCTTAATATAATAACTCATCATCTCAACAGTAATCTTTGTCGGCAAAATAATTAGTTAAACTCCAAAACATGAAATCACAATGTCGGCAAACATATTTTCTCATTATTAATTAATGTTTGGTTAAACATCCGATAATTTGTAAATAAAGTTGGCTTAGTTAATAATATTTGAGATTTGATTTCATTAAACTTTGCGTAAATGTACTTTTTCTTTCCGACCATAAAAACGTGTTGTCATTAAACTTATGTGACTTATTAATTCATTGATAACTAACGAGTTAAAGTAACTTGTAATTTAGATGAGAAATGGACTTCAAAAAATGATGTCAGGACTGTAGTGAAAGCAAGATTTTGAATTTGAGACTTTTATTAGAGGAGATTGAATTAATGTTTATTAAATAAGTAATGTGAATTTAAATCTTTATGGTAGAAGTGTAAATTAATAAGATTTAGAAGAAAAAAAAGATTATTGTTAATAAAATAAGCTGGAGAATAATAAGATGAGATACGATTCTATACTACATTATTATACATATAAGGAGGATAAGAAAGTAATCTTATATAAAAATTTAAACTTTTAAGTAATTTTAAGTGTTAAAACGCATATACAATCCTTTAAAGCTAAACCAAAGTTTTTTTTAATTAGCCTTTAATTTAGCATGTCCTATATCAGTTGTTAGAGACAAGATTCACAATATAAACCCTTATATTTAGAGAAATCTTTTTAGTTGAGAAAATTGAACGATGCATGTCATTCATGTTATTTTTGGTTAACTTAGGTAAACAATTATAAATTTTGGTTGATAAAAACTAGTTTTTAAAGAAAATAATTGAATATTTAACCGATGTTCGAAGCTAGCTCGGCTCGAGATCAACTCGGTTGTAAACAAGTTAAGCCTACTCGGCAAGATTTATAAGTTATAAATATGCTGAGATTGAGTTAAGCTAGGTTGGCTCGTGTTCCCATCCACATCACACGCTTCAATTCCTCCGCTAAAAGAGTTTAATGAGAAAGAAAATTTAATTTATTGATATCTAATTTTCTTAAAAATATTAACACACTTATTCTGATTTAGTGATTTTAAAAATTTAGATGGAAGCATTAAATGTAAATATTCTTTTTCTTGAAAATCATTTTCAAAGTATTATACCATATCATTCTCTTCTCATGTCATCATCAATCTTGAATATTTTCATTCACTCTAATTATAGGGATGAACTTGTTCCTTGGTTGTATAATAAAGATTTCAAGTAAGTCGAGGGTACCCTAATGAATTATGATTAATGATACAAAGTTGACTTCACCGAAAATAGAACAAATTAATCTAATCTAATATAATTAATATAGTGTGCATGTTTTACAAAGTGTTAATTAACCACGTTGGTTACAACATGTTATTGACAAACAATAGAATGAACAATGAAGGTTTAAACTTTTATAGCCTCTTTATCGACATGATAGATTTTACTTGTGTATGGTGACAACATTTCACGTAATATCTTCATTTATTTATCATAAAGATTTTTAGGATAGTGGTAAGCACTAGATTCCATCTTATTAGAGATCTTAGTTTCGAATTATGTTTTTGTTAGTTTTCTATTATAACCTTTTGAAAACTAGCTGTCAGCTTAAGTTGTAATTAAATAACTAATCTTGTTGTTAACAAGGTAACGAGTCATATAACTCTATAAGTTTACCGGTGACAGCAGTGCCTAGATTTAATTAATAAAATATAACACCATATGGTCATGTGTTTGAGTGATAAGTAAATCATTCATCAATACAATCTTGTTTGTTATTGTTTACGATCCATAATAAAATACAAGAAAACTCTCCTAAACAACTAGCCTTTAAAGTGGCCCTCTTGCTACTCAGATCACCCTACACATCAAGTAATCCTTGCTAAGGCAACATTAATTGTAACTATTTAATATGTCACGTTCTTGGATATCATTTTGTTGTGTACTTGCTCATATGTCATTAAAAGTTGTATTTAAGATTTTAAGTAGTGACCACGTATAAAAATATTTACTATATACTAATTTCTAATTTTGTTTTGCATTGTTAGTTGTACTTTTAGTATATTTGGTTGTACCTCACTTGAGTTTTCTTCTAATCTTTAATCATTTTTTACATTTAACCTTATATTTTTACATCTCTTACAATTTAACCTTAAGTTTTTTTTTATTTTCAACTTTGGCCCTTATATTTTTAGCTTTGACAAATTTTTGTTTTGGTCTAATTTTTGTGAGTTAACACGTTGCATCGTACGTGTGTGGTTCTGCATTTTTACGTCTATTTTTTTTATTTAACAGCCACGTCGGTTGTGGTTTGATATTGGTGCTACTTGAGATGTTAATATGCCCCCGCAGCAACGCAGGGGCCTCAATACTAGTTTGATATAATCATACAAAGGTCCTTTAATATAACTCATGAAAATTTACGACTAAACCTACTCTATTATTTTAAATAATAAGTTAATAGAATATTGGATTTTAATAATTCAAAATTTTCATTATGGCTTATAATAATTCACAGTAACAAATTAAACCTATTATACTTCTAACCTTATATGTAATAAGTGACAATCAAAATAGCATATAAAAAATTTACAGTTGATATTCAATCGATATTACTCACAATGATAACTATGAATAAAATGAAAATACATACAAGTGAAATCAAGTGATAAAAAATAAAAACAAGTTAGTTAATTTGAGATTGTTTGTATTCCATTAAAATATAATTTTCTTAAGTTATTAATGTTAGCTTTATATATTAAGAACTGTCACTAATGAGACATACGGGTGATAAAACGTTTTCATAAAAATTCAAAGATTTAAGTCTTACAAAATACATGTACAGGTGTTGAAAACTTAAAATTAATGACTGAAAATCGTAGATAGATATCCAGCGACATTAGCATTGTTAATATTTCTGGAAACCATAAAAAGGCTAATAGTTTAGTGATACTAGTTTTTTTTTTTAAAAAGTTCACGGTTCAAAAGAGCAATATTTAAAAAGTATTAAACTACTTTTTATAGAACCAGCACTGGGCCTTATCCAAAACTTGGGCCCGATTGGGCCTGTGACTTGCTTAACATCTTTTTAACAGACCTGGTTTCTTCTGTCGGCCCAGAGGATCACATACACAATTATTTTGGTCCACACCAAAGTTCACATAAACATGTTTAATAGAGTTAATTTTTTTTTTGCTTCTTGTGTTTTGAACATTTTTAACAATTTTACCCTAATAGTTTAAAAATAGCCGAAACCCTTCCTAAAATCACTACTTTTTCTCGAAATTGCTCCCCGCCCTTAACTCCATTAACTTCTCGTTAAACGGAAGACCCATGTGCCCCTCACATGAGGGGCAATTATGTCTTAATTGGTGCTTTAAAATAAATAAAACCCAACCAATTCAACCCCCTTCCCCTTTAGCAACGACAACTCGCACCACCGCCACCTCAGGCCATCCACCATCGCAGACCATCATCCACCATCCTCTCCTACCTGCCTATTTGACTTCAACTCTAACCCCACCCATTAAATCGAATCTAATAATCATCATCAATCCTCATCATCATCCAAACTACAAAACCCTAGATTTTGCCGGAGGTGTTGCAGCTATGATGGCGACGAGGTAAGGTGGTTAGGGTTTGTCGAGGGATGAAGGTTCGAAACCCTACATGGCCACATTTTTATGTGGACGGATCTGTAGCAAATGGAAGACCCCACTGCACCAACACCATCGATCGCTCGACACCACCGTCGTCATCTCTACCACCATTAATCAAAGCTTAAACTAAGCAGATTCCTAAGCGGTGGCAGCAACAGCCTGTGGTGCGAAAGCTGAAAACATGTTAGGGGGTAGGGGCTAGGGTTTTCATTAATTAGTGCCCTACAGGTACAATGGCGGTGTAGGGGGTGATGGCCGGCGGTAATTTTAGAGATGACGATGACGATGATAGTAGTGGTGGTGAAGGTGGCAGATGGCCGGTGGTCGGGGTTTTGTCGGAGGTGGACGTTTGCAGTGGCGCAGGGGTGATACCGGAGGTGATAGTGGTAGTGGCGGTGATGGTGGTGATCGATGGTGATGGTTTTGTTAGCCATGGTTGTAATTTTGGGTGGCAATGGTGGGTCGACGTGGTAGTGGTGGTGGTGTTGGAGGCGATGATTTGTGGCGGCAGCGCTGGTGTTGGCAGTTAGGGTTGGTGGTGTTGTGGTGGTGGTGTGTGGTGGTGTTGGAGGGAATGTAGGGTTTTTGTAGTTATATATGTCATTTAAAAGAAGGGTTAGGACTAAAAGACATAATTGCCCCTCATGTGAGTGGCACGTGGGTTCCTTTTAGCGAGAAGTTAACGGAGTTAAGGGCGGGGAGCAATTTCGAGAAAAAGTAGTGACTTCAGGGAGGGTTTCGGCTATTTTTAAACTATTGGGGCAAAACCGTTAAAATGGTCAAAAGACGAGGAGCAAAAAAGAATTAACTCCATTTAATATTACTACAACTTATACAAATAGTATATACTTATAAACATAACTTGAATGGATCGACGAGACACATTACAATAATCACCCATAATTTAAATTATTATCAACAATCTAAATGATAAAACTAGTAACGTCCATAAGTTACCACACTGAAATCCGCGGATGGATTTTACTTACTTCTAAGTTTAATTGTGTTATCAGGTTAACTGTAGAGAAATAACAAGCACAACGAAATACTTAACACCCCTAGCGATATCACCTGTCAATTCCAAACCATTGACGCTTATCAACTTTGATTATATCTTTTGGTTTGTTTGTATGACCAAACAAGGAGATGAAAAGTAAGTTTAATTTAAAAAGCATTTAATGTAGTATTGGCTTATAAAGCAGGATTAAACTAAAAAGTTCAAGAAGATTTGTAAGAACAATACATACCTAGCGATATCACCTATCAACAACAACCCATTATCACATATCAACTTTGATAGATATCGTTTGGTTTGTCTGTATGGACGAACGAGAAGATGAAAATCTAGTTTAGTTTGAAGAACATTTAATGTACCATTAACGTATAAAGTAGGATTAAACTAAAATATCACAAAGAATCGTAAAATAAATACATCTAAAGATAAGAAATGACTTACAGATAAAAGCTTAAAGGTGGCAAATGCTTTTAAAAATGACAAATTTACAGAATAGTAATATAATTGAAACGTTTTTGAAAGTTAGGTTACCATTCTATAATATTTTTTCTTTTGAAAATCAAGTATTGATTAATATTTATCCTCAAACCTCATATCTAATTATATGTATATTAAAAACAAACGACAATTAATAGTAATAATAAGTTCGATTTTAAATTGTTTTTTTTTTAATTTTAAGATTATGATTAGTTTTAAAGACATTTTGTCCTTCTTCCATAACTTTTAGAATGTAAAGTTTATAAAATTTCGAATATACGACTAGGATGTGTTTATTTTTATATATGTTTATTAAATTTTATTTAAACTAGGTGGGGTCAAATAATATATTTTAATTTTTTTATATATTATGAAGTTATGAATATATCGTTTCATCACATTTATTTTTGAGTTTTATTCAAAACCGAGCAACATTAATGCTCATCAAGTTCATCAAATACATATTCAACACATACAAAAAATTCACTTTTTACCAATGATACATGTTTCTCCTTTCGCCCAGACCCCGATAAAGAGAATTTCTATATACACATTTAGGAAGGTCGGTGTCTTTTGCCACCGGCCATTCCACCCCCTTAATTTTTATCTTTTACGTTTTGGCTTCTTAACTTTCTAAAAACTATAGAAAAATATCGTTTTAAACTCCTTAAATTTCTAAAATTTTGGGTTTAACTCATGTATAAATTCAAGTTTGTCGATGATAAATTTAGTTCGGAAACGCAACGATGCGATTGCGATCTATACTTAATTTATGATGTTGCATACGGCATCGTTGCCCGTGTTTTCTATTTACGTTTCAACATAATTTTATTTGAAAAAGATTCGGGTCAGATATAATACATTTTTATTCAATGATATAAATTCGATTTGCTCTACATTTTGACGTAATTTAGTTTGCAAAACAAATCGGGTCGATTGTAGTACATACTTTATCCTGTCACGTCTGCTGCCGCCGCGGGCGGGTCCTAATTTCTCGTTTAACCTACCTAGTAATGTTTTTCTGCTATACTTCTAATTTCTAAGTGGTCCATTAAGCTCCAACTTATTTATACTTAGGCTGAACTGTGGCCCATTAAGCCCCGACTTATTTGTGCGTTGCTAGAGCGCTACAAAACTACAAACCAATTCTTTTTCCCAAATAATTTTCAGGAATGTCACAACCGATTCTTGATACCGGATCAGGTTAGAAACCGGTTTTAGAGAGGAAAGTGATTGATTCAGTTCGGTTGAATTCCGGTATTTGATCATCTCTAAGCTTTTGATTCTGGGTTATATTTGTTTGAACAAGGTAGGTTACAAACAAGTGTTTCGAGTTCAACCCTAAGCAAATATCAAACTTGATTCAATACCCCGTTTTGGTTCATAAACTAGTTTTATACACATCTATGTGTTGCCCGTAGGTTGAAGTAAGAGGCCTAGCTTGGTCTTTCGTTCTCAACCCTAATTATATAAAATTAGAGGAATAATCGGTCTTTTTATAATATACGATTTTTATCCAAAACAAACAAAAGATCTTGACAATCAACTAGTCATAGATTGAACCTGCAGAGAAAGTTGTTATGACTTAAAGGTTAAGGGGCTAGCATTTGTTAGGAGAAGAGGTAAAATGTAGTTTTTCTTATAAGTTAATTACAATAAAATAATTGTGGTAAGTCTTGAATAACCTATTTAGATATAATTCTTAAACTGTTAAAAATCATATCGATAAATGGCCAAAGAAAAAAAAGAAAAATTAACATCCTAACACTTTTATCATATTCAAATATTTGACAAAACAAAATATAACACATCCACATTCAAAATAAAACTTAATATACAATATACAATTTAATATATAAACAAGAAAACTTGGGGCCTCTAATGTATGAGGGTTTTAAGCTATTACATACTTTACTTTATTATTATTTTTATCTTTATATTAATTTTTTGTAGAGCTACCAATGGGTATCTTAATAATAATTAGAGTAAATTACAAAACAATTTACGTCTGTCATTCTTAATCTTCAACAATGGTGCATATCATCCTTTATGTTTATAGTTTGTCATAAATTTAGCTTTTTTCATTAGCCAGTATTATAAGTTTTGTTAATATTTTTTTATTTCTTTTTAAATAACTATTTTGCTCTTACGTTCGAATGGAATATGTCGTTTTCACAAATTTTCTTTTCCTTTTTTCTCTTTCTTGTGCTCTCTTCTTTTTTATTTTAATATATAATTTACATAACTAACTAATAACTTTTTATTTTATAAAATATAATTTTCATTTTAGATATTGTCATATTATATATGTATTTTCCTTTGCTTAGTTTATTAATTTACTTTTTTTTTTATTATTTTTAGTATTCAAATATTTGAATTAAATATTTAAGGATGTAAACGAGCTGAGTCGAGTTTGTTCTTAATCTCGTCTAAAACTATAAAATGATTAATATAAAGAAAATTATATCTTGTTACAGAATAAGTACTTAATAGATAACTTTTAGATTTCAAAATCGTTATAAATTAAAAGTGATAAAAAAGAATTAAAAGAAAGAAACGAGAGTAAAAAGAAAAAAAATATAAAGATAACACATTTTATCTTTTAATAGTAAGCATAAAATAGTCATTTAAAAAGTTATCAAAACTTTTTTAACCTGTCAGTAGAAATAACAAAATCATGACAAATCATAAATGTAAAGAATGAATACTGTAGTTAACAAGATTAAAAAAATAAAGATGAAAGCTCGTGTATAAACAAAAGACGATAAGTTTAATTTACGTTACTCTAGTACTAAAAAAGAAATTACCTAATCAAAAGATCAATTCATATATCCCATGAAAAGAAAATCACATTTACTCAATAAAACTCATAATATAAAATCTGTTCATAAAATAAAGATTCCAATTTTAATATATTCGTTTGATGTGATGCTTTTTTTTCTAAATTATGAAACCGTTTTAAAATAGAACCACGTTTAGACTTATGCGCTATAGAAGAAGTAACCTATCAATAATTTTATTTAACGGCCAACGAATATTATTAAGCTCGGTCATCCAGGTAAACCCATTGACGAAAGGTCACCCACGCCCGTGAACACAGACAACGCTAGTGACCCGGCTCGCCTACCATTTCCAGGGAAACCCACCACCCAAAGACCCACTTGAAGCATATTGCATCAAGTGAGACTCCAAATTACCTCCACTTTGGAAAGTCATAGGATGACTCCTTCTAAACCAGTTGATCTAGGACTCATTGGTAACCTACCAATAAATTAATAGCGGTTTTTATGAAAATGAGAGAAGGAGAGAGAATTATTGCGAGTAATTAAGCCATCAACAATCAATTAGTTGCGTACTAATTAACCCATGATAGAGATATTAAGTTGGAATTAATAGGCGCTTAAGTAAGAACCCATCTCATTGTTCACAAAGAGCTACAATCCTTTTACTAATAAAATATCCTCTATTTGTTCCCAAAAAGATAATATATCCTCTAGAGACAAAATTTTGCTTTCTTAATGTGTGAACACGAATATGCTTTGTACACAACTTCTTATCTCAATTAATATATTCTAACATGTCACAACTATTTGTAGCATCTAACATGCAAATATAAACTGTTTAAATCAATTAGCAAAACAAAAAAATGACGTTATTTGTCAAGTAGTGTTGAAGTTGCAGTGCATCGTCATGCACTCGTGCAATATATGCACTTTCCCTTTTTCTTAATCTCTCTCTTCTCGTTTGGCTTCTTTCGGTTCATCATCTCTCTCGGTTTTATGGTAGGAAATATCTCGGTTTTATGTTAGGAGATACGAAGAACGAGTGAAGTACCTAGCTTTGCTCATGGCTTGCTTACATGGGATATGGATGATTAAACAACAAACTTTTAATATTTAATTAACATAAGAGTTTGTCTTTGTTTTAGTTTTAGATCAATATAATCAAGACTATGAGATAATGTTTAGAATATAAGTCTCCTAAAACATTGTTTTATGATTTAAAGAATGATATATTATATTTTGAAAGAATAAAAAATTGTGGTGGAGGGTCATATGGAAGACAAGAGATCATGAAACAAATATTATCCAAAATTGTCGCCAAAAATTCTCTCATTATAGTCACAACTTGAAATTGTAGCTTTTGATGTGCACCATGCACACATAATTGAACTTATAAAAAATTAATTGACATGGTGAACTTAAAATTTTTATTGATATCATTTGTAATGATGTTTACCCTTTATTTATATGTTGTCGGCGGAAGCAAAAGATAATAATTGAACCTGTTGATTCACCAAGAATACCAGGAACAACTCTTATAACTATCGTTGATTCACAAACAATCCCGATAATCAAGGTTTCAGACACTAACACACACTGTGATAGAGAGAAAAAAAGTATTTTTTATAAACTTCAAAACTAAACTTCTCCCATTACTTACATGGATATAAAAACAAACAAAAAATCGAATGTGACACAAAACATAAACAGACAAAAAATAAATTTTAACAAAATCTAGAAATCAGATCAAAATCTAGAAATAAGATAAGCGCTCTTGGGCCTACAAAAAGAAAATAGTTTGCTCCTCCACACTTAGTCCCGCACCACTACATTTACAAGAATTTATTAAAATGACATATCATGAATCTTTTGGTTTTTATGATGTTTGTATTCACTTGTCATGATTGATGATTTGATTTTTACTCTTGTTGTATAAAAAAACTGGCAGATTCTAGTAATTGGGGTCAACAAACCCTCGTTACCCTCTCTAGTTCGACCCGCGATTTTCTCCATATCCATGTCACAAAATCCATAGATGCATTTAACCTTTATCTTAAGTCTGAAACTAATAACCTATAGTAATTAATTCAACAATCATTAAACAAATTAGTAATGAGGATCTGATATGAACATAAAGTGGACTTGGCATGATTCCACAACATAATCGAAAACTTTCTTGAGAGTTAGCTTAAAACTCACCAGCCAAACATGTAAAAAACCATTTCTCTAATAGTCATGTGTACCATATATGGTTTTGATCATATATGCCGTTTAACTCGGAGATCCGTGTGCAAAGAAAACTTTGCAATAATATGATCAACAAGGGCTACAAAAGGATCAAACATACACGAATGAAGCCCTGTTTGTGTTTGTTCATTAAGAAAATAAAATTGTTTATGAATTGTTCACAAACACTTATTGAATGATTTTTCTTGTTTGTATTCGTTCATCAAAAAATGAACCTATTCATGAACTCCTCATGAACATTTACCAAACGTAAACGAATGCAAATGAACATATACAGATGTTCATAAACATAAACAAACAAACAAACGTTCTTGATAATAAATGAGGAATATTGACGGAGACACATATTATAACTAGAGTTTCATAAGTTTAAAAATGAAAACCAATAAAATAAAAATATAAAAAATAAAAACCTTTAATGAACGAACACGTATGAACATAATGAACACATTACAGAACAATTACAAACACAAATGAATGAACACAACATTTGTTCATGTTCATTCGTTTAACTAAATGAGCAACATTTCATGTTCATGTTCGCTCATTTATTAAATGTATGAACATAAACAAACTTTCCGTCAAACGATTCACAAACGTACTTCTCGTTGAATGTGTGGTTCGTTTGCAGCCACTCATGGACGATTTCATTGGTAACCTGTTGGTGAAAGTCATTATGGACAGCCGTTAGAAATATGGCCATGAGTATCTGTAGATAGCTACTTTAATTTCTTTGAGGACGCATTTGATTAAAGTATTTCATGTGATCCAAAACTTTCATCTTAGAGACTGACAGATCAAATGTTCATATTTGACGAAAGAATGATAAAATAAAATAAGAATTATGATAAGCATCAAAGGAAGAAAGTGCCATTTTTGGACCTTTGATGACCAAACTGTTCTTATTTTATATTATTCTGAATATTTTTTCAATACTATTGAAAGTTATTCTGTCATGTTGTGTTGTTTTTGAAGAAACATACAATAAAAAGGCCAAGTTTTTAATCTAATAAGATTATAAATTAGCCCTCAAACAAACCCAAAATGGTCATATTTTATTGCTGATCATACCATAATGCTCCCCACGAAGCTTCTTTCACTCGATTATTTTGTGAAAAACGGTTGAACCTTAGGAGACAGACCCTTTTGAGTATGCAAAACGATCATAAAATGACCCGTTTAGCTCTAAATGTCTCCATCAAACAAGACCCTTTTGGGTTTTTCTTTTGAAGTAATCGCGCTCAGGTTCATATCGTGCTTTAATTAGTGTTGATCACTTAAAATCTGATCATAGATGGATGATGTCATGTTACCCGGATTTAGATTTCATCCAACAGATGAAGAACTTGTTGGATTCTACCTGAAAAAGAAGATTCAGCAACGGGTTCTTCCTATCGAGCTTATTAAACAAGTAGATATATACAAATATGATCCATGGGATCTACCAAGTAAGCATATCATCACTGTTCATCAATCTATCACAAGATTCTAATGTTATTTGTGTCTTTAACATGTATCGTTTTCCATCATAGGTTTGGCGCCCACAGGCGAAAAAGAATGGTACTTTTACTGTCCAAGAGACCGTAAATACAGAAATAGCGCGCGACCAAATCGCGTGACAGGAGCTGGCTTTTGGAAAGCAACAGGCACTGATAGGCCTATATATTCATCTGATGGCACTAATTGCATTGGTTTGAAGAAATCTTTAGTGTTTTATAGAGGAAGAGCGGCGAAAGGGATTAAAACTGATTGGATGATGCATGAATTTAGGCTTCCTTCAGTCTCACAATCTCAACAGTCACCATCTAAAGGGATTTTAGATAAAAGCCTCCCACCAAATGTATACTATACATTCAAATTTTCAATAGTTTTTTATACTTTGTTGTAGATTTATGAGTAGATTTGATGTTTTGATTCGCAGGACGCGTGGGCCATATGCAGAATCTTTAAAAGACAAGTTCTATGGCGCAAAGAGCGCTCTCACACGCGTGGGTGCCTTCGTTACCCGAACAAAAACCAGATCTTTTCTCTAATGATTCAAGATTGGCTTCACCAGAAAGTTTTTCACCTCTTGGTTCCCCCTCATGCATACCCGCGAATCAAACCATTTCAAAACCATATCCTTTTTCAATCGCCCATGCAGGTTTCCCAAGCGGTTTCATGTTTTCGACTATGAATATCTCGGGACCAACCACAACCACAAAGACCACATCTGTTCACGAGGCTCCGGCTCCCATCTTGTTCAATCTTGATCAAGATTTACATGGGGATATGAATGGAACAAAGACTTGTGAAAATATGGGATTTGGAGAACCACAACAGTTCAATGATCATTCGATGAACTCGCCACAAGATATTCTAGGGAGTATAGAGATTGGAGATCATGAAGAACACTTGAGGTTAACCGATTATGACCATGAGTGGCTAAAGGTTAGAACTAGTGGTTTCCCATTTAGCTTGCCATCAACTGTCCATGATGACTGGAATCATGATCATGTGCCATGGGATTCTCCTACATACTCCACAAATAAGTGTTAATAGTAATGCTGCTTTCGATCGATTTCTCATCTTTTGTTCGGTTTCTTACTGTACAGGACTCGAATTTTCGCTCTTTTGGGTGTATGTATTTACCTGTACATGCCAGAACAGAAGATAATACTACTGAATTATTATGTATATATGTTTGGATGTTCTAATATGGGTGCCATGCATCTTTTATATCTTTGTATCAAAGTTTTGTATGTAAATTTTGTGAACAAATTTTCTGTATCTTGTATTCGCTTTCGTATTTGAGTATTTTGTGTTGATTAATTATGGTTTTTCATTTATGTGATTCTACTACTTATCGCTTAAAGGTGAGTTCTTTCTTTCGTTAAAACCATTTCGCCTCCTTCGGTGGTCTAAATTGTGTGTTATGAGTCTTGATGAATTGCCTCCAAAGTTACAATGAACCAAACACCAAACCATCGTGACTTTTCACTCATCCATGACCCCTTCGTGAACCCATGCTAGTGAGCGGATGCATCAAATCGTCGCTTATGATCGCGATTTGAACAACAGCGTCACCCACTGATGACCACCCAAAATATTATGGGTGTTTGTGAAATGCCGGTTCTTACACTTGTTGGAACCATTCACTACAACGATGTGAATCTTTACCGATGACACTTTTATACTCTATAGTGACCAACATATCGTCGTTAATCATCTATAAAAATGACATGTTTTATTCACAAAAATTCGTTGAATAACTTTAATAAGTCGTTGGGATATACATCGTTGGTATAGACAACTATATAGGAACGACATATGGTACCGAGGTAACTGAAATTATTCGAAAAAATAATGATATATAGATCATTATTTATTTAAGTTTGTATCTCTATAGCGATGACCAAGTCATTCCTATACTGTAAAAAAAAAATTAGAAAAGCTTATATTCTAGAAGGACGACATGCGGTCGCTATAGGCGAACAAACCGTGGGCTACGATCATTGTTTCTGCTTTACGGTGGTCAAAACGTCAATTTGACTTTGATCAAGTCGTCGTTATAAGTCAATTTTTTATTTATTGGGCAGTAAACTAAATTTTATACAAATACTACAATTGCATTACAAATTTAAATCCAAATTTAACAAACACATAATTCACACAAATTCAACGAAAATAAATATAAATAGTTCAAGTTTATTAAATCCAACAAAAGTATAAACGCTAATGATCACCAGATGGTTGTTACTACTGCATGTAATGCATTACTTCCATTTGATCTTGACTTTGTTGTTGTTGTTCTTGTTCTTCTTATTGTTGTTGTTGTCATCGTCTAAATTTTGAAATTTCATCTTGCAAAATGTTGTGTTGAAAGAGATTGTGTGTTAGAAAAATGAGGGATGGTATGTCTCACAACACAATCAACACCTTGTATATGTCCGCTTAGACATAAGGCACATTCAATACACTAAATCTCATTAATAGCAAGTGGACCAAAGAATTTTTTTCACGGGCGTCGAAAATTGTTGAGATCGGTGACCTCGGTATGCGTGGGTTCAATCGCATAATTTATTTTAGATCGCATAATTTATTTTAGATAATGAAGAATTCAATCTACTTTTCAAATAATAAATTATCTATATTAATCATAAACTAATAATCTAATATTTAATCTAATAAATAATTAAATAATTAAGTAAATTTAATTTAAATAAATTGTTTAAAAACAAACTTCTAAATTAAGAATTGGGGTTGTTTAGATCGGATTTGAGAGAGGGAGGCGTGTAACCATGGACAGATGGCCGATCGGTGGTAGTGGTTCGGACAAAATATTTATCACACAATCTGCCATCAAGGTTTAATTAAGTTAATTTTTTAATTTTTAGGCTAATGAAGTGATTAGTTTAATTATTTTAAATAATTACTGAGTGTCTGGGTAATTGAGTTTCATTGCCGGCCCTGAGGAGGGGCGGAATGAACCCCCGTCCAGGGCCCACTCGTTCAGAGGGCACAAAATTTTTCAAATTTTTTATATATATAATTATAAAAAAAATAATTATAAGGTATAATACAACTAAAAACTTAACCCAATTATGTTTAAACCAAATTTTTTGAGCCCATTTTTTTAACCCAATTACTCAATTAATAACCCATTAAAATATTTAAATTTTGATTGTAATTAAAGTCCACAAACTAATTTATACCACAAATTTTGTTCTATTCAAACTTGAAATCTTACTTACGATCCACGGTTTCCAAGAAAGACTTAGCGGATTGGCGATAATAGCTATCGAAAGCAAAATATTAGAGACTATAAACTATGAATATGTTATAAACCAATTTATTATCAAGAATGCTAGGAGTGATTTACGAGTTATTGGTTAACTATTACGGTATGTCATTTTAATACAATGATATTGCTATGTTTATTGCTAAAACATTTCTTTTCATTTAAAAAATTAGTTTATATAATTTAAATCGTTAGGGCCCATGGACCTTTTTTCCCGGCTCGTCCAGGGCATTAAAATCCTCGGGACCGGCCTTGTTGAGTTTGTAAGAATTAATAAAGTTATGGGCTCAATTGTTTGAATAACTATCAGGTAATTGGGTTGAAAAGAATTTTTAAAACCTGTGTCAATTATTTTATAGCTAGTATTAAGCCCCTCTTTCTCTCGCGTTACGGCGGATGCGTAATTATATCAAAGGGCACTAATGTCACACCAGAATCAACGGTCACAAATACCGGAAAAACTTGTATAAAAAAATTAAAACAAGTAATAAATCGAACGGAAAGTAGACGTAAAAACATCAAACCAAGCTTGTAAAACGTAAAACATTAAAAATAATAACTAAGTCGATCTAGGACCCGAACATTGTGACGCGGCTGTTAAACATGAAAAATTAGGCATTAGAATGTTGATTCACATGTGCACGATTTTACGTGTTAACTCTTATAATTTAGATCGAAAGGTAAACGGAAAATTTATAAAAAAATAAAAGTAAAGGAGAACAAAATTAAAAGTGAAAAATTATAAGGGTTAAATTGTAAAAGATATAAAAGTATTAGATTTAAAAAAAAATTAAAAGAGAGAAATAAAATATACATACAACCTCTAATGCTTAAGGTCTAACAATCAGTGCAGCCTTAAGTTGCTAATTAGAATATAATAGGAGATTTCCAGGCGTGTAGTGCCCAATAGAGGATGCAACATAGAGAGAATATATAGTCCGTAATGTACATAAAAAAAGTTTACAACTCCAGTTTAACCTTGAATGAAGCACCTGAAAAATTCTTACCTACAAAATATAAACTTTAAGAAATATGATGACTGAATTTAATACAAAAAATAAAATTTAAGAAAGTAAGCAAACAGATATGATGACTGAATGTGAAACAATATCAAAAGAATATAAGTATTTAATTAATGTCTTATGCAATATCTTGAATACAACTCCACATTAAAACACACGAAAACTCATTAAATACAACAAATAAACGAATATAAAAAAAGTAAATAAATGTGAAGAATGATCAAGAAACAATGTCACAAAAGAATTAAGTACTTAACCTTATGTTATGTGCTTTCAAAACTATTCCAATAAAACAAATATTAAAAATATGAATTTTTGACATATTGTTGTATCGGCTTCTACTTTAGGTTTGACTTGCTTATCCAGTGTAGTAGCAGGCTAGCAACTTATCCAAAAACCCAGGCAGTAGGAGTTAAAAGAGACGCACAATCAGAGTTTGAAGGCTTTCTACATATGGTGGTTGTTTTTTCTTACTATTTTTTTTTTCTGAACAATAAAATGATATTATTATTAACATGTTTCTTATATATCTATATACTCACTGTTATGTAGAACATAAAATGCATAGGTCCAAAAATTTAATCCACTAAGATTGCTTAACATGTATATTAATTAAAACATCTATCAGCTTAAACAAATATGTTCATGCTATTAACAAATATACATTACGTATTTAATAATATTTTACTTTTAGTTCAATACATTTTGTATAATAAAAAACTAGTTTATTAAAGGTTCCTCCTATGCATTAATTGCCAATTTTAAGGTAAACGATATGTACTATTATGAGGTAACCCGCTAGAGGTCAAACTCTCATCATTTTTCTAAAGACCAGCTTCTATGATAGCAAGTCTACATCTTCTAGTTGTTGTCTTGGTATCATATATAAAAAAAATCCTATAAAGTCATCGAAGTGACCGTAACAAAGCGCCTCTTGAAACCCACTTTTCAATTTGAACTACCTTATATTCTCCTCCGATTGTCACCAACACCTCCACATCACCAGCGGATTTGTGGTCGTGGTTTTCGTTAGGTACCGTTAAGATCTCTCACTACATCATTTGATTCATCTTAAGGGTTGATTTTTTCAGTTTAGAAATGAAAGGAGGTTGTGCAGGGGAGATGCGTGAGATGAAAGCGCCGGTGGGAGGAGTGAGTGGTTAAGTGGTTGAATCATGAATGATGGTAAAAGGGATGGTACAACCTTTGAAACCCAATGTACAACTTCAATGCATAAATCATGTTGATAATTAGTACTATATAAATTTAATAGGTTTATATTGGTAAATATTTTAAATTGTTGAATTGACTTTTCTTGAGGGTTGGTGGCAAAGTTTCTCGAGGGTTGGTATCAATATTTCAAGGGGTCGTTATTAAAATCTTTTGAAGGTCGATTTGGATTCACACGTGTATAAACCAAAGGAACAAAAATTTCATATGGTGCGGGTGACCCCCAAGAGACCTATGTAGGTCCGCCAATGGAACCATATCAAGTAATGAGGGTGTGTGAAGTGCCAAGTGCCATTGTCAAAACCACCACATAAATGCCACTTCACCTCAGGCAGGATACGTACGCCTGCCACCCTTTGGGCTCCTTTATTTGTCCCCAAGGAACTAAGGCTACACTTATAAATCCTTCATTTTTATGTCTCTTACTCGCGTAAAATTCTCCCTTAAACTCTACTCATATATTTTTTTAAGACTCATAATATTTGGACTCTAATTTGAAAATAATCACCCTAAATTCTGATGGGTAATTCGCAATCTCTATCAGATAATTCAAAACTTGTATTGAGCATGAGGCCAGTGGCGAAGCATAGTTGGGACCGGGGGGGGGGGGGGGGGGCGCCCCCCTCTATTTTCGTCGGTAGTGTTAAACTTTAGTCCGGTAGTGTAATTTTTGGCCCGGTAGCGTAAAATTTTATATAAAACTCGCGTTCGCCCCCCCTAAAACAAATTAATTTCGTCCCCGCCCCCCCTATGGGATTGTTCAAGCTCCGCCACTGCATGAGGCGAGAAAGTGGTAAGGGTGTAGTAGAAGTGACATAAGATGTGGGGGGTATGGAAAGATGATTGTGGTGCAACTGATATGTGATGGATGACATATTTTAAAGATGATTTAGAACTTAGAAGTAAGGTTAATGAACGAACAGATGGCTTCATTAGATGTTAATTAGAGGCTAATATGTGCTAGCTCTAGCAGTCTTTATTTCTTAAGTAATTGTTTACATTAGATCTTAATTAGAGGACAAAATGGCTTCATTAGATGTTAATTAGAAGCTAATATGAGCTGGCCCTATTAAAATCATCCTAATAGTAAGAATCAACGACTTGTAAGGGCCTATTCATCTATGTGAAGGGCCAATACATCAATGCAGATAATTTGAAAAGCTTTACAATCAACTGAGTACTTAAACGAAAAGAAAAAGCATGATGCTAGGACAAACACAAAATATATAGTAGATTGTACGTTGATGGTTTATTTGAAAGAGTAAAGTCTTAACATTTTGAAGAGCTTGTAGTTATGAAGGACCTGCGAAACTTAATTTGTAAGTAACCCAGAATCACTTGTTGTAGCCAAAACTAATGATTTGAAAGAAGAGTTGTAGAGTGAGATATATTGGCTTGAGGTTCAATAAGACTACAGAAGGTTACACCTAAGCTGAATTGATGTACTTTGAGGTCCCTTCTGGTCTATGGTTGGGAGATGTACCCCAGAACCATAAGTAGGTTCTGATTCATGTTGTTATTTCTTATAAGTAAGATAAAAGATTATTATGATATGAATGGGATAAGTATCAAACATACTTAACTTATTTATTTTATTGTACTAGCTTGTACTTTTCTCATTCTTATGGTTTGTTTTGTGGCTTTTATATATTGATTTTATCTCCATCATCCTAGAAAAGAAAGAATATACATGTTTATGGGATAAAGTTTCAGGTGTATCATATTACTAATAATGATAAATATAAAATACAATTTTAGTTCACATCAACATTTTTAATCCACATAAGCATATAGTAAAAAGTAAAATTAAAAACTAATGTCACATAAGCATATATTTGTTGTTTAGGTAAAAAAAAACACAAGGATTAAAAAAGTTAGTAGTGACTTAATTGAAATAAACTTGAAACTTGATTACTAATGTATGAAGTTTTTTCATTTTGAAAAAATAATTAATCAAACATATTCTAAGTGAACTTTATTGAAAACAAAACCTTTGAAATGCTGATTCTTTGTACTACTTATCAAAAAGACAAAGTAAAACCCTAAGAATTGAAGGACTTTTCATATATGAGTCCCTAAGTTTCAATATTTTTTATACCGTCCCTCTACTAAGGTGTGTCCATATACAATTATATATTTATTGTTTATAAAATTGAGGTCCAAATCGTCACGAAACGTGCATGTGAAAAAATGAATGATATTTTTAGATCTCTATAATAAGTAATAACGGTATTAATTCAAATGGAGGATCGTAAAAGGAATTAAAATATAGATGGTTCCAGTGGGGAACAGAAAAACAAGATGGGTCGGGTTGTTGAGTAACATGTTGCTTCGTTTTTAAATTTACTCCTATTTGAGTCCAATGCTCATCATTAATTTTGATTTTTTTACCGGCAACAAAAACATCTTCTATACTGATAAATCAAAATAATAATTATTATTATATATCATTTTAACAATCATTTTGTCAAATGTCATATTCTTATAATTATTTTATCACATGTCAATACAATAGCAAGTCAACCATTTAATAATAATATTAAATGTTAATGATGTTGTACATCATTTTCAAATTGTTAAATAAAATATTTAATAAATAAAAGAACATGTTTCTTTTTATTAAAAAAACTTAATTTTTTTAAACAACAATTATGAAAGATGAAGTACTTTTAATACAATTTTTTTTTAAATGACGGTGTTTAAAAATCATAATTTTTGAAAAACAATTTTTTAAACAAAAAAATTTTAAGTGCGAAAGTTTAAAAAGAATATTACTATTGTTTTATTACTTGAGTTAGTTACTTATACATTTTTTAATTATATCTTATCTCAAATAATAAATTACAATTTATAAATATTGATTAATTAGTAGCTTTTAATTAAAATTTGTATTCAACCCGTGTGGAGTGGTTTTTAAACTAGTATGTTATATATCAAAATAACATTAGCAAGATGCTAGCAATGTACAGATTAAATAAAAAATTACATTAAAAATTACACCAATTCCCCTATATATATATATTTTTAATCACGTTCTTACACATTAAAAATTACACATTCCAGGCTATGATTTTCACCATTAAACCACTTGTTGTTTCTCCATTTCTAAATATGCATTAATTTTTATATTTTTAATCACGTTCTTAGACGTACTATCCCATTAAGATATCACCTACTTTATATGTTTAATTAATTATTTACACAAATCATTCATAACTTATAATATATTCAAAATAAACAACAAACACAATTATTTAATATAAATATTTATTTGGCATAAAATATTAATAACGACTGAGATGTCAACATTGGTTACTTTATTCTCTCTTAAACTCTTTGCCATAATTAACCTAGCTTTCTTGTTAACTATTTGAGCAATGATAAACAGAAAAGAAAATATACTATAAATATTATGATTTTAAAATGTAAGGAAC
Source organism: Flaveria ramosissima (assembly GCA_025215565.1). Classification (NCBI taxonomy): domain Eukaryota; kingdom Viridiplantae; phylum Streptophyta; class Magnoliopsida; order Asterales; family Asteraceae; genus Flaveria; species Flaveria ramosissima. Next base: position 94,967 of record JACVEC010000333.1, on the reverse strand, counting down.
TAAAAAGCTCTAAACAAGGTTGATTTTAAAGATAACTTGAGAATATATACCCAAAATAGACCCACGTCGGCCATAATAAACCTATCATTCCATACCAACAAATTGGTTTGATTTAAAGTACATCAATATTATTAGTCTTCTATAAGAATAAAGATAGTTCAAACATTTAATCAAATTGTTTTACATGATTAAAGGTGTTGATTTATATGATCAAAATTATCCATATATCAATCAGATGATTTGACGTGTTCAGGGGCAAAAACCGTGGACGGTCAAGAGGGTTCACTAACCCTCAAGCAACTAACATTTCTTGATTTTATTTATACAAAAGGTGAATTCTTTCTTTTTCAAGTGACTTAGACCTTTGTACAATAGTTGATTGAGAATATAATTTTGTAATAACAATTGACTTAGAAGCTCTAGTCTTGCTGCTGAGTGTTATATTAATTATTAGTTATATCATTTTCTTAATATGTATACTTTTTTAAGTAAATTATGACATTGTATTATTCAGCTCCTAATCAATCCGCATTTAGATACACACTAATTGTTTAATCAGTCAATTATCGTATATTTTAGCATTTAAATGTTACAGATATAATGTTACTAGCATAACACCCGTGTCTACAGGGGTTGAAAAATTAAAATTTTTACTAAATACATTTAAAATTTAATAGTCATGAGAATATAAGTGTAAAGTATAAGAATATGAGAATTAAAAAATATATACAAAATAAAACTACATGACAAATTTAAATACAAAAAAACATAAAATTTTACAAATCTCTAAAAACCTCTTTGCATATGATATTTGAGTTTGTACTTGAAAGTTCACCATTACCATTCAATATAATCAGCTTTAATTCATCTCATCTTGTAAGTTTTGACAATTTGACATATAGTTGTCCATGTGTAAAAGCGGGTTGTTTTAAAAACTAAATAACTCTAGATAATGACTGACTCTAACTCTTGTTTATAGTAATCACAAAACACACTGCTAGGAGGGATTACATTCTTTGAAACTTAAATGATATCCTTTTGTTAGTAGGTATCAAGGAAATTTTAGGGATAAAAGTAAATTCTTCAATATTACTGTGAGATATAATTTCTACTGATAAGATATACACATATATAATTTATAAAAAAATAAAAGAAACATGATTCAGTTAGTAGCTTATGAAACCTAGAAAATCACCATTTTAAAACGTTTCCTTGCATTTTTTATTTTTGAAATGAAAGCAAAACCAAAAAATGATATCATATAATAATCTGACCACTTGACTTAAAATGTTTAACAAATATTGAACGACACAAATAAATTGTAAATACAAACGTGATAATTAAGTCGTTTTGTTTATTTTGATAACATGCATAATTGTTAAAACTCAATATAAAACACTATGAATTGGTTAAATATGTACATGCATATTAATTTTATAAATTATTAAAATAAATATATAAAAATATTAAAAGGTTAAAGGTCATTATTTTGGTATAAATTAATGTTTTTTAAATATATTAATGTCAGGTTATAGTACTTTAAACTACTATATTTTTTGAAAATAGAATTTCAATCAAAGTATACATAAATTGTTGATTTTAAATACATGACTTAGATTTTTTATTCTAATAAACTCTTACTTATATTTTTTGAAACCATATTGCTAAGAAGAAGATATTTGACAATTGTTTACTAAGAATATGTCATGTGACAAATTATTACTTAAAATTAAGTCACATTAACATTATGGTAAATGAAGATATGATAGAAACAATATTCAGTTAGATTTTTAAATACTAACCTAAATCATATCAGTATATAATATAAAAAAAGAACATTGTAAAATTGAAAAATAAATGAAACCTTTTACCAAGCTGCACACAATAATAAAGTATTCTCAAAATAAAATGATAGTGTAGAATAGAAAGCAATTATAAATGTACTAGCTTTAGTAAATCCGTGTATTACACGGGTTGAATAAATAAAATATTAAAATAATAAAAACTGTTTATTATAAAATAGTATTCTAATATATAATAAAACTATAATATCAACTTTTTAAAATCTTGTTTTTTAACATTTTTCAAAAATAATAAACATTTTGTTCTTAAAACAAACCGTATAAAAATATCATTTTTAAAATTTTTCTATTATAACTCTCAAATTTGATTATTTTTTTTTTAAAATGACTTTTTAAAAATACTAATTTTAAAATATTTCGTATTTTTAAAAAAGTTTTATGCTTTAGAAAAAATATTATTTATAAAAAAGTTATTTATTTAGAAAATAACATTAATAAATAGATTTCTCTCTTAATTTATTAAATTCAAAAGTGTTAAATAATATTATTATTAATTAAGATAATTATTTAATAGGAGAGAGAGGTAGGAAAATTTTAGTGAGAATAAGATAATTATTTAATAGGAGAGAGAGGCGGGAAAATTTTAGTGAGAATGATTGTGCTGTTGACACGTGGCATTCCAAGATACATTTTTATTAGAGTAGATAGATTATAATGAGAATTTAAATCTTTATATATATAAAAAAGTTATATAAAATTTGACAATAATGTACAGCGATTCTTTAGGGAAATTCTGTAAGGAATATAATATTTTTTAGTTATTTTTAGCAACAACTTAAAATTTAAAATTTAAATTTAAATTTGCTAAAATATGATATTTTCAGAAAATGTATATTTTAGGCTATTTGATAATTAATAGTCATAAATGACTAATTAGAGTTAGTATAATGTAAATGGAAAGTAATAATGAGTTTTATAGTTGATTGACGAAATTAATGACTAATTGCAGTTAGTATAGAATCTGCATTAAAATCAAGTCATGTGGCAATTGTTAGTTGAAATCGTATGGCTAATAAAACGACACTTGTCAATTGTTTTCTAAGAATGTGCCATGCGACAACACATTGCTTAAAATCATGCCACGTGACTAAACCATTTTCATTTATTATATATATAGATTTACCACACACTTTCCATTAAACTCATTTAAAAATAATATTGGCTAACTTAGGAATTTTAAAATCATTAAATAGACCTTGCTAGTTTTCACATAATTCTAAGGAATTAAAAGACTGTTAGATGTATTACATTACCAATTTTATTAATTAGGGTTGTGTTAAACCTATTTGACCTTCTCCATCGTTACTTTTCTTCTGTAATCTTAACTTATCACATTAGTAATACTCCTATTACACATTAATAAACATAGAAGATACCATGATCACTTTGAACACTTTAATATTTTGAAGAGGGGTGCAATGAAAATTCGAGTGGAATTTGTAAAGAAAGAAAAGAGGTGTCAAATCCACGTTATAATTTTGGTTAAGATGCTATAAGTGTCTTATATGTCGAAACCGAATTACTTTTGAGCATATATAGCTTAGGGCCCATATGAGAAGAAACTAATCACTTTAGATCTACTAATTAACATGAAGTGAAAGCTCAACAATGAGTAGTGTTTTTCATTTATAAAGAAAGGAATCACCTTTTACACTATGCTTAATTACTTACTTAAGCCTTTGGATAATCAATTCACTATTGGAACTAGAACCATTCTAGATTAATGTGGTTTCCACTTTAAAGTAAGCCTATGCATGATTAAAAATGAGATGGTTTATCTTTGTCAGAGTAATGGTTGGGTGGCAGTTATGGTTCGAATTCCACTATAAATACTGAGTGTAGCTCAGTAGAAAGATACACCAACACAACTCGAAACCTGCAGCAAAACAGGTTCTCTATCTCTCTGAATTCTCTTCTACAAACAAGTTCGGGTTCTAAATCAATCCCGGCAGTACAAACTGGTTCGGCTGTTGTACCCTGGGAAACAAAACGAGTTCTCTTGGGAGGCTCGGAATTTGTTTTAAGGGCCCCGTGTTGAACACGATCCTCAGCTTTTACATTTCTGTTTCTTCTATTTCTGTAAATGTACCATTGTAAAAGTGATTGATAGTCAATTATTTATATTCATTTGTATTGAGTGTATCAATAAAATTGTTTGAATTTCTTATTTTATATGAACGGTTCCTACAAACTTAAAACAAATTTTAAAAACACCGTTCATATATTAATCTGTGTTTTTTAAAAGGTTAATTTTTTCTTTAAATTTTTTCGCTTTCTTATTCACGAGTGATCTTTAAAGTTGGACTTAGAACATCTATCGTTGAATTCTGAAAGTAATTTTAAATTTATTTTTTTTTCAAATTAGTTTGTGGTTATAACTGTTTTCGCTTTCTTATTCACGAGTGATCTTCAAAGTTGGACTTAGAATATCTCTTGTTGAATTTTTAAAATTGTGAAAATAGTTTGATTTTTTTTTCAATTTTTGGTAGTTATTTCAATTTGTTGAAAATTGTTCTAACTTAAACTATTTCTGCAAAACAGCAAACAACATGTCTTCAAGTGCTATGAGTTCCTCTTTATCAGCCCTTTTAGCTGCAACCACTGTGGGAGCGACCACTGTGGCAAACCACGCCGAGAAACCTGAAAAGTTTACGGGTGTCCATTTTAAAAGATGATAACAGAAGATGTTCTTCTACTTGACGACCTTGAACTTAGCACAGTTCTTGGAGAAAACTGCTCCCCTACCTAAAGAAGGGGATGATGCTCAAGCTTTGAGTGCCATTGATGCTTGGAAGCAATCAGAATTTCTTTGTCGCAACTACGTTTTGAATGGTCTTTGTGATTCATTGTATAACGTGTATTGCAACATAAAGACTGCCAAAGAACTATGGGAGTCTTTAGACAAGAAGTATAAAACCGAGGATGCCGGTAGCAAGAAATTTATTGTGGCTCGGTTCTTGAATTTTAAAATGGTTGATGACAAGACTGTGATTAGCCAAATTCAAGAATTACAAGTTATACTTCATGAAATTCATGCTGAGGGGATGCCTCTCAATGACACCTTCCAAGTTGCAGCCATGATTGAAAAGTTGCCTCCAAGTTGGATAGAGTTCAAGAACTATCTTAAGCTCAAACAAAAGGAGATGACTGTGGATGAACTTATTGTTCGTCTTCAAATTGAAAAAGACAACAAAGTGGCTCAAAAAGGCATCCCTGTGGAACCGATGGCAAAGGCAAATGTGGTTGAACATGGGAATCGTCAAGGGGTTATAAGGGTAAAGGGAAAAAGCCAATTGGGAAACCAAAGGTGAACCTTGGACCAAAGAAAGGAGTTGTGAAAAAGAAACCTCCACCTCCTCCTTTCCAAGGTATTTGCTACAATTTCAATGAGACGGGGCACCGTGCTAATCAATGCAAACAACCAAAGCGTGAGCGTGCGCATATGGTGGATGAAGACGGTGAACCGTTAGTGGCAATGATCACCGAGTTATCGGCAATGGTGGAAGAAGTCAACCTCGTGGGAGACAATCCGCATGGATGGTTCATTGATACGGGAGCTACTCGTCATGTATGTGGTGACAAGACCCTCTTTAGCACTTTTAAAGAGGTTAAGGGTGATGAAAAGCTTTATATGGGTAATAAAGCTACGGCCGACATCAAAGGTGAAGGAAATGTGATATTGAAGATGACTTCCGGGAAGGAACTCACTTTGAGCAACACTTTGTATGTCCCGGAGATTCGCAAGAATCTTGTTTCGGGATGGTTGCTTAATAAGTTTGGTTTTCGTTTAGTGTTTGAGTCGGACAAGTTTGTCCTTACTAAATGTGGAATGTATGTAGGAAAGGGTTATGCCCTCAATGGTATGTTTAAGATGAATGTAACCGTTGTCAAAAGTGAAATGAATAAGACTACTACTTCTATTTATATGCTTGAGTTTTCAAATGTTTGGCATGGTAGACTAGGACATGTAAATTATAATTCTATTCGTCATTTAATAAATTTAAAATGCATACCTACATTCCATATTGACACAAACTCTAAATGTGAAACATGCATTGAGGCAAAACTCACAAGATCATCTTTTAAACCGGTTGAAAGAATAACCGAAACCCTTGGTTTAATTCACACCGATATATGTGATTTAAAAGCACACCCAACAAGAGGTGGCAACAAATATTTCATCACCTTTATTGACGATTGCACTAGATATTGCTATGTATACTTACTTAAAAGTAAGGATGAGGCAATCGAAAAATTTATCTTGTATAAAAATGAAGTTGAGAATCAACTAAACAAGAAAATTAAAATTGTGCGAAGTGATAGAGGTGGTGAATATGTTGCACCGTTTGCCGATTTATGTGCAAAAAGTGGTATAATACATGAATGTACGGCACCTTACTCACCACAATCAAATGGCATTGCGGAACGAAAAAACCGTACTTTAAAAGAGATGATGAATGCCATGTTGATAAACTCTGGGATGAGCCATGACATGTGGGGGGAAGCTATCCTCTTGGCCAATTATATTTTAAATAAAATACCATTAAAGAAAAGGGATGTGACCCTTTATGAATTATGGATGGGTAGAAAACCATCATATAATTATCTCAAAGTGTGGGGGTGCCTAGCTAAGGTGATTGTACCACCGCCTAAAGCTCAAAAACTAGGACCCAAAACTGTTGATTGCATATTCATTGGATATGCTCAAAACAGTAATGCACATCGATTTCTTGTACATGAGTCCAAGAATCCCGATGTACAAAAAAACACTATCATGGAGATAAGGCCGGAGAATGCTTCATATTTTGAAAATGTGTTTCCAATGCGAGGACAAACACATGCATCTTCATCTCAGTTTGATGATGGAGGTGCAAGTTCATCAACACAAATTGATGACATAGTTCATGATAGTCAACATGAACGAGCCGAGGTTGAAGAGGGAGAAATTAGACGAAGTAAAAGGGCAAGGGTTGAGAAATCCTTTGGTCCAGACTTTGTAAGTTATATGGTTGAGGGTGAGCCTAATACCTACCGTGAAGCGGTATCCTCTTCGAAGGACCTCAATGGAAAGAGGCAATTAAGAATGAAATTGATTCAATTCTTCACAACCATACTTAGGAGCTAGTATATCTTCCTCCTGGTTGTAAACCACTTGGATATCGTTGGATATTCAAAAAGAAGATGAAAGCCGATGGAAGTATTGATAAATACAAAGCAAGGTTAGTAGTCAAAGGTTTTAGACAAAAGGAAGGTCTAGACTATTTTGATACTTACTCACCCGTGACTCGCATAACCTCCATACGAATGGTTCTTGCTATTGCGGCATTAAGAAATTTGGAAGTACATCAAATGGATGTCAAAACCGCATTTCTAAATGACGATTTAGAAGAAGAGATTTACATGGAGCAACCTGAGGGTTTCTCTGCCCATGGTCAAGAGGGTAAAGTATGTAAATTGGTCAAGTCATTGTATGGCTTAAAGCAAGCTCCAAAACAGTGGCACCAAAAGTTTGATCGTGTCATGATTGACAATGGTTTCAAAATAAATGAGTGTGACAAATGTGTATATGTGAAAGATACACCGGGAGGTTATGTAATTTTATGTCTTTATGTAGATGATATGCTTATCATTGGGAGTAATGATAAAATAATAAGATCTACTAAGGACATGTTGAAAGGAAGATTTGACATGAAAGACATGGGTTTAGCGGATGTAATTTTAGGAGTGAAAATTATTCGAACCCAAGATGGTCTTGTATTAAGTCAAGCTCATTATGTCGACAAGATTCTTGAAAAATTCAACTCGGGAGACACGCGTGTAGTACGTTCTCCGGTTGATACCACCCAACATCTAAAGAAAAATAGAGGCGAGGGTGTTGCTCAGTTAGAGTACTCAAGAATCATTGGTAGTCTAATGTATCTAATGACATGTACTAGACCCAACTTAGCATACGCGATGAGTAGGCTAAGCAGATATACTAGTAATCCAAGCTCAGAACATTGGAAGAGTATAACGAGGGTGCTTAGATACATAAGATACACAAGATACTATGGATTGCATTATACCCGTCATCCAGCTGTGATTGAAGGGTATACTGATGCAAACTGGATATCAGATATAAAAGATTCCAAATCAACAAGTGGGTATGTGTTCTTACTTGGTGGAGCAGCAATATCTTGAAGATCATCCAAGTAAACCGTTATAGCTAGATCCACAATGGAATCGGAATTTATCGCTTTGGATAAAGCCGGAGAAGAGGCTGAATGGCTACGTCAATTTGTGGAAGACATTCCAAGATGGCCAAAGCCGTTATCAGCTATTTGCATACATTGTGATAGTGAGTCGGCAATTGGTAGAGCCAAAAGCTCAATGTACAATGGCAAATCAAGGCACATCAGGCATAGACATAACACAATACGACAACTAATATCAACGGGTGTTATCACGATTGACCATGTCAAGTCAAAAGATAACATTGCAGACCCATTAACAAAAGGCTTAAGCACAGAAATAGTTTATAAGTTGTCAAGAGTAATGTGACTAACGCCCACGGAAAAGGGGAATATGAGGGAAACCTAACCTAGTTGACTGGAGATCCCAAGATCTAGGTTCAATAGGACAACTTAATCATATGACCAACGGAGTCACTATAGGGGAGTACCCTAAAACTTAAAGGGAGTGACGAACTTCCTAGTCCATTCACTCTGGGGGAGTACCCCGAACAAGTGACCAAAGTGAGGTTAAGCATATTAAGGTTAGATGATTCATGGGAATCAATATAACTATGATGCTTTTAATGATTCATCGAATCACCTATGTTAGAGAGAAAAGGGGTCGCTTCGAATGGATTTGTGGGGAGGCGCAAATCCTAGAGCTCTCGCAGAACCAGGAAAGTGTTCCATGACCATTAACGGACACGATAATGAGGGGTTGATCAAACCAGGAAGAGTGTTGTGTGATTGTATATTGTCGTCTACATAAAGCAGGGTCTGTTCAAAGACATCGTGTCTACACACCACTAGGAGACTAAGTATACATCACCAAGGAAGGTTCAAAGGGAAGACCTACCTATCCTGCAACACTTGACTGCTGAATTTTTTGAAGAAGTGATTTTCATTCATGTGGGGGATTGTTGGAAATTTATTGATAATATTAATATGGTTATTAATATTTAATCAATAAATTAATGTGTTGAATGAAAATTAATGTGGTTAATGACATTAGGAATTAATAGTGTGGGAAGTTATCCCACATTGGAGGAAAGAAAGAATATAAAATGGTTTATATTCTATAACCGTTTGTCTATATTATTTCCTAAGGTGTCACGCTAAGTGGATTCGCGAAGGGTGCGAAGCACCCTTAACTCGCACTCGCACACGCGCGCGCGCGGCGTGGGCATGTGGGCGCAATGTGGCACTTTGATGGCGCACTTTGCACTTCGCATCACCGCGAGCCGCCTTAGTATTTTTAAAGGTTGGTTCGAGGGTCTGGTCAGGTGCGACTGACCTTGGTGCACGGTCAGAGTTGTGACTCGTAACAGCTTCCGTTACACGTTGACTGAAACCGACGATTGTTAATTACGAATTAAATGAGCAGTTACGATTTCGGATTAATGGCAGAGTAATGGCTGGGTGGCAGTTATGGTTCGAATTCCACTATAAATACTGAGTGTAGCTCAGTAGAAAGATACACCAACACAACTCGAAACCTGCAGCAAAACAGGTTCTCTATCTCTCTGAATTCTCTTCTACAAACAAGTTCGGGTTCTAGATCAATCCCGGCAGTACAAACTGGTTCGGCTGTTGTACCCTGGGAAACAAAACGAGTTCTCTTGGGAGGCTTGGAATTTGTTTTAAGGGCCCCGTGTTGAACACGATCCTCAGCTTTTACATTTCTGTTTCTTCTATTTCTGTAAATGTACCATTGTAAAAGTGATTGATAGTCAATTATTTATATTCATTTGTATTGAGTATATCAATAAAATTGTTTGAATTTCTTATTTTATATGAACGGTTTCTACAATTAGTTCTCAGCCAGATAACAATTAAGAAAAGCACATCATAGATACCCTATTTTATTTATTACTTAGGACTCTATTTGGAGATGATCATTTAGTTACCGGTGGACTGCAAATATTTGGTTGTGAAAAAATTGGGAGTGATATCATGATGATTGAGAGACCAATTACTTATTGGTAATCCAGTAATCCACCACTAGATTGGAAGTAACCGACCAGCGTCTTTCTTTTGTTATCTTACAACTAAAAGTTTAAAACTAGGTCATAATCACGTATACTGTTTAAAATCAAAATTTTAAATTAAGGATTTGGGGTTGTTTAGATTGGATTTGAGAGAGGGAAGTGTGTAACTGTGGATAGATGGCCGGTCGGTGGTAGTGGTTCCGAAAAAAAATTCTCCCATCAAAGTTAATTAAGTTAGTTTTTTTAATTATTAGGCTAATGAAGTAATTAGCTTAATCGTTTTAAATTGTTACCGAGTGTCTGGGTAATTGAGTTTGTAAGAATTAATAAAGTTATGGGTTTAATTGTTTGAATAACTAGTGAGTAATTGGGTTGATAAGAATTTTTAAAACATGTGTCAATTAGTTTATAAATAGTAATTAGCCCCCCTCTTCCCGCGTTGTGACCGGAGCGTAAAATTGTGCCAAGGGGCACTAATGTCACACCATAGTCAGCGGCCACAAACACAAGAAAAACTTGTATTAAAAATTAAAAACACAAAAAATCGAACGGAAAGTAGACGTAAAAACGTCAAACCGCGCTTGTGAAAAGTAAAACATTAAAAACAATAACCAAGTCGATTTAGGAGCCAAACATTGCAATGATGATGTTAAACAGGAAAAATTAGGCATTAGAACGTTGATTCACATGCACACATTTTTACGCGTTACTCTAAAAATTTAGATCGAAAGGTAAACGAAAAATGTGTAAAAAAAGAGAAAAGTATAGGGAGACCAAAGTTAAAAATGAAAAATTATAAGGGTTAGATTATAAAAGATGTAAAAATATTAGATTTAAAATAAAAAACATAAAAGAGAGAAAATAATATGTACAACCTCTAATGCTAAAGGTACAACATCAATACAAACTTAAGTGGTTAATTAGAATATATTTAATAGGTTTGTATTTGTAAAATTTTTAAATGTTGAATTGACTTTTTTGAGGGTTGGTGGCAAAGTTTCCGGAGGATCGGTATCAAAATTTCAAGGGGTCGCTAAAATCTCTTGGAGGTCAATATGGATTCAAACGTATATAAACTAAAGGAACAAAAATTTCATGGGGTGCGAGTGAACCTCAAAGACCTATGTAGGTCCGCCAATGGAACCATATCACGAAGCTGACCAAACCTTAGTGTTGCTTTGGTCTCACCTGTATCACGTATCACATCGAAAATGGTAGAGGTGGCTTAAAGCAATGAGGATGTATGAAGTGCCAAGTGACGCTGTCAAAACCACCACATAAATGCCACTTCGCCTAAGGCTACACTTATAAATCCTTCATGGATTTTTTTTGTTTTATGCGAGACATATAATTCTTCCAAAAACTCTACTCCTATCTTTTCCTAAGACTCATAATATTTGGACTCTAATTTGAAAATAATCACCCTACACGTTATTCGCCATCTCTACCCGATAATTCAAAACTTGTATTGAGCATGAGGTGAGGAAGTGGTATTGTAATAAGGGTGTAGTAGAAGTGACATAAGATGTGAGGGGGCATATATGGAAAGATGATTATGGTGCAGCTGAATGAATAAACGACTTCATTAGATGTTAGTTAGAGGCTAATATGAACTAGCTCTAGCAATCTTTAACTCTTAAGCAATTGTTTACGTTCCCCCCCCCCCCCCCCCCTCTTTTCTGTTAGGGTTATATGGGCAAGTGGTTTGATTGTTGATGTTATGAGTAATAAGATTAGTTTTGACAAATGAAGACCAACATTAGCCTTCTGGTTTCCATGGTGGTTTTAAAATGATTTGTAATGAAATGTGAGATAGCATGATGTTTACCCTAACATATAAGTCCAGATAACCCTATTAAAATCATCCATAACAGTAAGAATCAACTACTTGTAAGGGCCTATTTATCTATGTGAATGGGCAATACATCTACTACGCGAATAATTTGGAAAGCTTTAGAATCAACTGAAGTACTCGAAAGAAAAGATAAAGCATGATGTACCATTTATATATTTATTGTTTATAAAATTGAGGTCCAAATCGTCTTTAAAGTACATATATTTAACAGGGGCGGCTCAACAGTTAAAAAAAATAAGCTAGAGCTTTAGGCCCACCCATTCTAATAGGCCACCAAAAATATATTTTCTTGTATAGCTCGCTCATTCTCAGTCTAAGCCAAAATAAACTAACTTCAAAAAAAAAGAATGTATGAAAGAAAAAAGGAAACCTAGGTCGGCAGGTCATAGATCTTCAACACAAGCTATTGGTCAATTTCTGATTAGAGGGTTGGGCCGGGGGAGTTAAAATGAAGAGACAAACAAAACCAATAGGTTAAGGTGAACAACCGCACAACTTCGATTTCATCATTCGCCTATGATTTTCCTTGCCCCAAGCGAAGCCAACAACGCAGAACTTCGATTTCTTCACTGGAGTAACGAATAAGAACCCCCTCCCCCAACCTTCGTTTGGTCCTCTAATTTCATCTAGTGGAATCACGATTTGCTTATTTGATTTGGTTGCAATTAAAAAGCATTTAAACTTCGATTTTATCTGGACATCTAGTGGAGTAACGGCCTCACAATTAAGTAGTAGGCTGAGTGGGTTCTCTGATTGATTGATTATCTCCCTAAATAAGGTAAATTGCTTAATGTATTACTAATTGTTTTTCTTTAATTTTTTTGTTCTAGGGACAAGTTGTTAATTGCTAATTGTTTTAAATTTGTTTTAGTTTTGTATATGCCTCTTTTTATTTGATTTGCAAATTGCTAATTGTTTATTTGTTTTAGCTTTATGCTTGTTATTGTTTATATTAGAATATAAAATCATTGAATCAATTAGGATTTGCTTTGAATAAACTGATTTAGAAATCATGAATCAACTAGTGCTTGTGCTTCAAAACATGAGAAGTTTTTAAAGCTAAAGTTTTAAAAGGCCTCAGATTTTATTTTCGCTTTAGGCCTCTCAAATCGTTGAGACGCCCCTGATATTTAAACACGAAACGTGCATGTAAAATAATGAATGATATTTTAGATCTTTATAATAAGTAATAAAGGTATTAATTCAAATGGAGGATCGTAAAAGGAATTAAAATTTGGATGGTTCCAGTGGGGAACAGAAAAACAAGATGGGTCGGGTTGTTGAGTAACATGTTGCTTCGTTTTTAAATTTACTCCTATTTGAGTCCAATGCTCATCATTAATTTTATTTCTTTTTACAGGCAACAAAAGTTATATATATCGAAATAACATTAGCAAGATGCTACCAATGTACAAATAACATTAAAAAAACTAACATTCAAAATTACACCAATTCGCTCATTCTAATGAATGAAATTTGCCCCAGTATTTCACCCATATGAGAAAGTGACACCACAAGCTATTCGAGTATTGACTTCGGGCTATGATTTTCACCATTAAACCCTTTGTTGTTTCTCTATTTCTAAACATGCATTAACTTTTTTTTTAATTACGTTCTTAGACGTACTATCCCATTAAAATATTACCTATTTTCTATGTTTAATTAACTATTTAGACAAATTATTCAGAACTAATAATTTATTTAAAACTAGAAGGGTGTCGCGTAATGCGGCGGGGCAACATATTACATTATGACACGAGTTTCTAATTTTTGTTATTCTTGTAGCAATTTTATAAAAGTTTATTATATTTTTTAAGCTAAAATTTAAAACACCAAATAAATAGATTTTACATGACGACTTGTACATTTATACATTAGCTTATTATACCTTATAAAATACATATCGGTTCAGCAAAAAATTTACACCAAAACGTTTAAAAAATACTCATTTACGATTGTAGTATCAAAAAGATTTTAGACATGATTGATTGATATAGCATAAATCTTAAAACAAATTAAGTCTTTTTTGGTTTACGGGTAGATAATGTAAAATTTGTAGTAATTATAAGGTGGTTATGTAACTAATTGTAAATGGTAATTTGTAAATAATGTTAAAAATATTATTTTACCCTTAAAAATGGTTGTATCTTATGCATTGAGTGAGGTAAGTGTTCTTAATTTAATGATATTTTAAAATGTCCTTCTCATTTGTTTTATATATAGTATAGATAAACAACAAACACAGTTCTTTAATATAAATATTTATGGCATAATAATATTAATAAAGACTGAGATGTCAACATTTTACATTGGTTACTTTATTCTCTCTTAAACTCTTTGCCATAATTAACCTAGCTTTCTTGTTAGCTATGTGGAGCAATGATAAACTAAAAAGAAAATATACCATAAATTTTATGAATTTAAAATGTAAGGGACTAAAAAGCTCTAAACAAGGTTGATTTTAAAAGATAACTTGAGAATATATACCAAAAATAGACCCACGTCGGCCATAATAAACCTATCATATCATTCCATACCAACAAATTAGTTTGATTTAAAGTACATCAATATTGTTAGTCGATCTTCTATAAGAATGAAGATAGTTCAAACATTTAATCAAATTGTTTTACATGATTAAAGGTGTTGATTTATATGATCAAAATTATCCATATATCAATCAGATGATTTGATGTGTTCAGGGGCAAAAACCGTGGACGGTCAAGAGGGTTCACTAACCCTCAAGCAACCAACATTTGTTAATTTTTATTTATAAAAAAGGTGAATTCTTTCTTTTTCAAGTGACTTAGACCTTTTAATGTACAATAGTTGATAGAGAACATAATTTTGTAATAACAATTGACTTAGAAGCTCTAGTCTTGCTACTGAGTGTTGTGTTATTAGTTATATCATTTTCTTAATATGTATACTTTTTTTAATAAATTATAACATTGTATCATTCAGCTCCTGATCGATCCGCATTTAGATACACACTAATCGTTTAATCTGTCGATTATCCTATTATTTAGCATTCAAATGTTACAGATATAATGTTATTTACCAAACACTTTCCATTAAACTCATTTAAAAATAATATTGGCTAACTTAGGAGTTTTAAAATCATTAAGTAGACCTTGCTAGTTTTCACATAAATCCAATGGCTTAAAAGAGTGTTGGATGTATTCCATTACCAATTTTATTAATTAGGGTTGTGTTAAACCTATTTGACCTTCTCCATTGTTACTTTTCTGCAATAATCTTAACTTATCACGTTAGTAATACTTTTTCTACACATTAATAGACATAGAAGATACCCTGATCACTTTGAACACTTTAATATTTTAAGAAGGGGTGCAATGAAAATTCGAGGGGATTATGTAAAGAAAGAAAAGAGGTGTCAAATCCACGTTAGATTTTAGGTTAAGATGCTATAAGTGTCTTATATGTCGAAACCAAATTACTTTTGAGCATATATAGCTTAGGGCCCATATGAGAAGAAACTAATCACTTTAGATCTACTAATTAACATGAAGTGAAAGCTCTACTATGAGTAGTGTTTTTCCTTTATAAAGAAAGGAATCACCTTTTACACTATGCTTAATTACTTAAGCCTTTGGATAATCAATTCACTATTGGAACTAGAACCATTCTAGATTTATGTGGTTTCCACTTTGAAGTAAGCCTAAATGATTAAAAATGTCATGGTTTAAAACTCTCATTTTCCTTTTTGGAAAAGTCTAACTTTGTATAAGTAGAATAATTGGTATTTAAAAGTGAATTTTTGTTACATAAGAACTAAAAGTGCCGCTAATGTCCGTCACGGTATTTATGTGAGTTGGACAAAGAAGAATAGCTTTGGGTGTTTTCAATTGGGAAAATAAAATTTATAATCTATAATATAGTGTTATGTTGTTTTGTCTTTCATAAAAATAAAATGAGTTTAAATTCTTATAGGTGTAAGAAAATTTATATATGATATTTAGTGTAAAAGAAAGTTGCCGTTCAAAAAATAATTTATTTAGTATTAGTTCTCACCCAAGTAACAAGAAAAGCACATCATATATATACCCTGTTTTATTTATTACTTAGTACTCTATTTGGAGATGATCATTTAATTACCGGCGGACTGTAAATATTTGGTTGTGAAAATATTGAGATCGATATCATGATGATTTAGTGACCAATTACTTATTGGTAATCCATTAATCCATATTTTGTTGTTAATTTGTCGGTTATCCGTAGCTAAAGATGCATCATTTTTTTCTAAAAAAAAATACTACTAGATTGGAAGTAACCGACCAGTGTCTGCCTTTTGTTATCTTATAATTAAAAGTTTAAAACTAGGTCATAATCACGTATATTACAAGGGTTGAATAAAAAAAATATTAAAATTTAATGAGAAGTTATAAATTTTTTTTTTTGAACGTCCAACTAATTAGAGCCTGGTTACCCGGGGTTTTCCAATGATGAAAAGGCACCCAATACGCCCGTGAGCACAGACAACATTGGGTAGCCCAAGCCCATCAACCATCATTTTCGGGGAAAACCCTTCACCCAAATGCCCACTACAGTAAAACCCAGTCCACAATATTATTTTGCTGCTAGTAGGATTCGAACTTACAACCTCCCTAAAGGAAGTCTAAGGCTACCCCTCAACCAAATGGTTTGTGGTAGAAGTTAGAAAATATAAAACAATAATTAGATATAGGATATAACTAAATTATATGTGAATAAGTACTTCAATTATTAAAAGATTTTTATTATTTTGTTAAAACTTTTATTTTGAAAAAGTGTAATTAAAATTACGTGTGAGTAACTACTTTCGTTCTAAAAATATTGTTTTTGATACATTTTTTTAATAAAAAACTCATTATTTCAAAACTATGGTTTTTAGTTATTTTTGTTTTAAAATAAACTTTCATATTTTATAAAACTTTTCTTTGAGAAAATATCATTTTTATAAATATCTCATCATTTAAAAGCTTCAGGTTTTTAGTTATTTTTTTGATTTTTTTAAAAAATTATTTTATATAAACTTTTATTTTAAAAAAGAGAACAGTTTTAGAATATTTCATATTGTAAAAAGATATGTTGTTTAAAACAATTCAAAAGTGTGTATATTTTAATCAAAATATTTAGTTTTTATTTAAATAAAAATACGTTTATAGAAAATATCAGTTTTAGAAAAAATTGTAATCTATTCTAATAAAGCAAACTATCAATTTAACACATGATACTTTCTACCCACTACACTTACCTAGGCATGTACAAGTGTCATTACGAGAACAAAAGTAAACTATTTAATAGTGCATTAAAATAATAATTATATTATTTATATACTCTCCAAACTATAAAATGATTTTTGAATAATTTAAAAACATATTTCTTCTTATTATAAAAATTATTTTTTAATAAACAAAGTTTTACGAAATATGAAGTTTTTTTATGCCCCAAATGACTATTAAAATGGTGACATTGTTTAAAACAAACTAGCTTAAATAAAATTGGAGTGCTTAAAAAAATTAAAGCAAAAGTATTTTTAAAGACAAATTTGGAAAAGTATTATATTGTTTTCTTACCTAAATTAACTTTATACGTAATTTTGATATATTGTATCTCAAAAAATTATTTTTAAATTTTTAAATACTAATAGATAAATTTTAGTTTAATATTTTTATTCGACCAGCGTAGGGGTGTGCAACCAGTTCGAACCGGCTAGAATCGAACCGGAACTGGTTGGAATCAATAACCGGATAGCCTAAATATGAAAGCCATAATTGAACCTTATGCTAACCTAATCGATTCGGTTCCTAACCGGGCAAATCGGTACCGGTTATGTTAAAGAACCGGTTTTAGTTGAAGAACCTAAAATAATGACATGATATGATGATTTATTAACTTGACTAAATCAGTATTCAAAGTAAACCATAGTTTGGATATAAAAACCACAATAAAAACCTCATATGATGTCTGTGAACGGTGTTCTCAAATGGTATATTTGGTTAGGTATGTTTACTTCGATTTATGAAGGTTTGAAAATGAATAGTGTATTGGAGTTTAAGTAGAAGATACGATCAAAAGCCTATTAGGTTAATTATTAGTAAAGTATGCTCCATAAATAAGCTAGTATTTTATTAGCATTCAAACTTTTTATGGGCTACCGTTATAAGTACATATCCGGTTTTAGAACCGAAACCGAACCAAAAACCGTATATGCATATTGTAGGAACCGGGAACCAAATCTATATTAATACAACCGGTTCTTTAATGGTTCGGTCCAATCGGTTCTAACGGTTCCGGTTGAAAAGAACTGGTTCTTGCTCACCCCTAGACCCGCGTATAACATAGGTTTCTAAACTACTGTTTAAAATAAAATAGAGAGAGAGAGAGAGAGAGGGAATATAGAAAATAGTTATTTTGACTTTTTAAAAATTAATAAAAGATTTGAGCGAAAAAATAAACAATAAAATTAATGTGATGATACATGTGTTCGTTCAATATAATCATTTATTAGTACAGATAGATGCATAACCAGATCTATTATCATAGGAAAAGTTTCAAATAAAAAGAATCTTAAAACTAAAAAGTATAATAAGTAACATTAACCATCAATATCTTTAATCAATAGTTGAGATTAAATTGTAAATAAAAGTTTGTTACAAGGGTATTTTAGTAATAGTCATTTTTTTTACTTTTTTAAACGTTCATAACTTTAATGTACGACATTATATATTTATGAAAATTACACCATAAAAATGAGCGTTTTAATATTTAAAACGAGTATGCTATTATTATATAATAAGATAATAATTTATTACGTATTTAAGCTGATATTTCGTTATTGTGCTTTTAGTGCAGTTCATTGTGTTTTTTTTGTTAGTTATTTTGAATTTTAGTTACTATTTTGTTTTTCTAAAATGATAAATATTAAAAAATATAATAATGAAGTAACATTATTGTTTATCTCTAATATAAAAAACACAATAATAAATTAACAATTGATTTATCTAATACATTAAAAACGATAACAAAATAACACAATTTTTCATTGTGTTTTTTTATTATCATTGTGTAATATTAAACACTATTAGTTTTAAAAGATACATAGATGAAATAACTTCATTGTATACTTGTAATTATAAAACAAAATTATAGATAACAACAAGTTTATATAATTTATAAAAAACAATGACAAAAATAACAAATTAAGTTATCTCTAACACTATTATTTTAAACATAAAACACAAAATGATTTATTACGTTTTAAGCTCATACTAGTTTTAAAAAATAAATTGATGAAAATATATTATTGTGTACTTTCAATTGTAAAATATAATGATATATAACAAGTCGATATAATCCACAGAAACAATGATAGAAACAACACAAATTGATATAAAACGTAAAACATAATGACAAATACATATAACAAATGGTATAAAATATATGACACAATAAACTGATATTTGACACAATAAACGTATAAGATACAATGAACTAACGTATTTGATACAATGATCAATATATCATCCTCTTTAAAACAATAGAAATACACGTGTCAGACACATAAATTTTTTTTAGGTTTTATAGATTAAATATTATTTTTACTATAAGCTACTTATTTTTATATATAAAACAAACAAATTTAAAATTATAAAAATATAAAATCTACACAATATCATGTAACACATCTAAATTCATGTGACGGAATATAGTAGCTAGCAACCAGTGCTAGAAAAGAGCTAAACTTCATACACATTTACTTAGGCAATAAAAAAGTTAATTTAATGACAAAATACTGGCCAAATACTAAAAATATGTAATTTTCATCGAAAAAGCAGTTGGAAAGCGAACTGAATAATTACTAATATATTATTATATTTCATCGAAAATTAGTCGGAAACTTATTATTATTTAAAACTCTATTTTTAATATTGTTATTATTAAATTTCTTTCTTTCAATATCTTATCGTGCTTACATTTAGCTCGCTCTTCATTTGTCCTTCAACGTGCATTCATGAGCCATTTATAACTCAATTTAACCCATCATAACATATTAAGACGAACCTCTATATAACGCACATGATAGAGCCACTTGTTATTTTGAAAGATCTACCCATCAAGACATCATAACTCATAAAGACCCAATAAGACGTATCTACAGCAACTAATAAAATAAGGTTTATTTTGTCACTTGTCACTCTTTTGACCCATCTTTTTGTCACATGCCATTATTTTAGACATTCTCACGTTATTTTTCCCTCCAAAAAGGTATCATAATAATTCAAACACTTAAACTAATTTATCTCTCTTATTAAAGATCAATTTTATTGTAATATTTCTCTCTCATTTAAATTTTTTAAAATCAAGGTATCTTTTTAAAATCAGATTTTATTAAGACAATAAAAAATTATATAGTTTTATTAAAATAGAACTAATAATAAATTTTTTTATATAATATGAGATGTTCAAAAACACTAAATCTTTTTTAAAAAAAAATATTTTAAATCGGTGATTTATTTAAATTATAGTAAGGTGAACTTTTTTAAAAACAATCTTTTAAAACAACTAAAATAATTACATACCAAAGTTTTTAATAAACAAGATTTAAAAAAATAATAATTTTTTTATAAAAGAATCTTAAAACAAATATTTAAAAATGAAACTATTTAGATAAGAGAGTTAAAAAATAATATAATTGTTTTATATTCTTGAACTATTACGTATATATAATCCATATCTTATATTAAAATACCATAATGTAAATTTTTGTTTTTATCACTAACTATAATTCGTTTAATTAATGAGTTTCTAGCCTATCTATCTATATATGTATATGTCTATCTAACTATCTATCTATCTATAATAAAGAAAAATTAATATAAGAAGACGTGACACAATCGTAAGCGTAATCATACTATCTTTCTCATTTCTCTCTATTATTAAAACTAATATTGAATACGAATAATATTATTCATATCATTTTCAAATTAAAAAATATATAATTTAATAAATTCAAATCTATTTTTTTAAATTAAAAACACACTTTTTAAAAACAAAAAAGCAACAACTTTTTTAAAAAAAATCATATTACTTAAAACAAATATTAAAAAACCATATTTTTTTATAAAATAAAAGTTTAAGAAAAATACGTTATTATTTATTTACGTAAAGTAGCTATTTAGACATAATTATAATCATATTTTATTTTCAAGCATGGTTTTATAATTCATAATTTATTTTACTAATTATTTAATAATTTATTTATTTAACATGTGTAATACACGGGATATTAACCTAGTTTTGGTATAAAACATAAAAATTTTAAACGTGTTAAATTAATTTCTAGACAATTTGCAACCTGGTGATGGTGATGACAATTGGAAAAAGATATATTTTGTTTTGTACGTGGTCTAGGAAGTTAATTTAACGAGAGTTTTCTATAATTTTTTTAAGCATGTTTAATTTCTAGACAATTTACAACCTACTGTACCGAACTCATCAAGTTTGCTTATATGGGGAGTGAACTTAACATTATAAATGTTAAATTTCTATTTCTTTTCCAATAATTCTTTTACTATATAATTTGATCTTTTTAAATATTTAACTTCGAAAAAATATCTAAATACATAGTACTATTTAATTCTTTTGTTAACATATTTATATAAGTTTTATTTAAATTCGAGTTGTATTTAAAATACATTTTTATATTTATAAGAGAAAAATATTACCAACGTAATTGGTATAATATAGTGTTATAAAGATTATAATACATATTTAGTGTAAAAAACCCACCTAGCTACAAGTATATTAATAAGTTCCATAAAATTTCATATAAAAGCATATTAATAAGTTTTATAAGAATTTATACAAATTTTTATAGTACATTTAACTAATACATCTCGTCGATGTTATACCAATTAAGAAAGTGTTAAATCTATACAATTACATCTTATCGTTGAGTGAAAGAAACTGAAAGAACGAAACCATGAGGAAAGAATGTTAAGACCTTTAAATAGAAAGACATTCAAAATACAAGGACTAAACCTACAATTTATCCAAACCATCATCCTTCATGAAGACCGTTACACCGTTGGATATAAATGGCTAAAGTTTTGTTAACAACCTTCACCAACATCCACAACAAAATGGCTAGAAAGAAAATGGCTTTTAGCACCGAACCACAGCCGTTGGATTCAACATATTCATCAAATGATGTTCGGGTACATGTGAGGTATGGAGAGTGTCAAAGGAACCTAGCCCTTGAGGTTGGTGGGTACGCCCTTGATGGGTGTAGGGAGTTCATGGCTAGCACCGCCGAGGGGACCGTGGGTGCGCTCATATGTGCCGCCTGCGGGTGCCACCGCAGCTTTCACAGGACGATAGTGGAACCAGAAGCTGTTTGAGTTTTTGACCACGATAATCAGCATAAATGCATAATTATTGGATTCAGTTGGATATGTGTAAGTGATGGTCAAAAGTATGAACGATGATTTGTCTATTACGATCGAGTATTGTGGATTTATGTGTGTTGTGTTATTGGAGTTTGGTTAAGTGTGTGTACATGTGTTTTGGTGATGAGTTCATTTGCAAATGAGAGTTTGTCGGTTTTCATGATTTGCTATCCTTCCATCATGTTTTTTTATCTGTTATGTGTGATGAGAAGTTTTATTTGATGAAATAAGATCATGAATTCGAGTGTTTTGTCTTTATTTTTGTGTGTTATCTTAATTTTAATGTTAGACAGTGATATGATCACACTATATATCTAATATGTCCTGGGCGGTAAGGTGTGTATCCCTATGTTCAAGAGATCTAGAGGTTAAAGTTTGTAAGATGCAGGTATATGTGGCTAATAAGAATATATTAGGAATTGGTCGAAAAAATCCTATAAAAGTTTATTTAGTGTGAATCTAAACAAGTTTATATCTTAACTAAAACTAAAGTTGAATTAATCTTTTGTTTATTGTGATTAGATCTTATAAAGATTTGTGTCTGTTAAAAACTATGAGGCAATATTCAAAGATGCTTAATGGTTGTGTCATTTGTTTTAGTTTTTAAAAAATGCATAATTTGATCCTTATATAACAATATTAATAGGAACTGTTCTAAAGATCACCTTTGTAGTTGATTGATTACACGATCAATGTCAAAAGAGATTTATGGGGTTCAACTCGACTCTAAAAAGCCCCTAAGCTAGAGCGTGCTTCACTAGTTCAACATGATAATGGTGTCCAATGAATCTCTTGTTTAGGAGGCTAAGGCTCATCTTATTATGAATTTTCATTTAGTGCCAAAAATACAATTAGCATACGCGATTCTTGATTTGATATATATTTATATATACGCGCTTAGCTTTTAACAAAATTTGCGGTTGAGGACGAGCATTAAGGTTATATATGGACCCTCATATATCTAATCATGCTGGTTGTTACCTCTAATCTCATGTACCAAAAAGGGTCACTAAAGCTAAATTAAAAGCATTCAAATTGGATTGATTATACCTTTGTTTTCTTTACACTTTAAACACTCACAACAACTAGAATTGACAAGGATTAGAGAGTTCATTTATGCATGTTGTGTTTCTGGTTAATTATCTAATAAAATGTTTTAGCAAATCAAGTTTAAAAACTTAAAATGAAAAACTTCAAGGGTGGATATGATGTATATACATATATACTAGAGAAGCAGCATTTTTTAAGAGTCATATGGTTGGATACTTATATATATGTCAAAACTCAAAAGCAAAATGGTGGGTCTGAGTTAAGAAACAATTTTTATTTTCATTTTTTTGGCAAAATGAAGAACAAAAGTTTTTAGAGAGAGTAAAAATGTAAGTGTAACCATATATATGGAGATCGAGCTGGAAGCTGAAAACAAGTAACAACCTAACTGCCATATATAACAACATATCAACTAACTAACACAAGTGATCATAACAAACTAATTATGAGTTCATTTTATCATATCATGATCTATACTTTTCCCTCCTTTCATATGAACAAAACAGTAACAACTGAAATCAAACATTTGTTTGTTTCAATTTGTTTCAAGTGACTGTATATGCGTTTTGCCCAATTAATACTTTTGTGATTTGAAACGGGTAAGATCCAAACTTTCAAAGTATTTTTGGTTTTAAACATTGTTTATATAATTTTAAGCCTTCAACCATGTTTC
The DNA here is from genome assembly GCA_025215565.1 of Flaveria ramosissima. Lineage (NCBI taxonomy): Eukaryota > Viridiplantae > Streptophyta > Magnoliopsida > Asterales > Asteraceae > Flaveria > Flaveria ramosissima. The sequence continues at coordinate 70,876 of JACVEC010000333.1, read as the reverse complement.
AGAGCTTTGATGTTATACCATCATTTTCTTGATTTTACCATCAAATTCTCCAAGCCCCGCTTTGATCAGGATCTCAGGTTGAATGTCATAAGATGTCATCGGTAGAGTTGTACAAACCGGATTTTTTTAGACCGGTTTGGTCAACGCCAGTCAAAACCAGTTTGGCTGCAAACTGGTTCGGGTCTTAAACCGGTTGAGAGGGTGAAAAACCAACCCTATAAAACCGGTTTGAGCCCGTTTGCAAACCGATTTGGGTATTTTTTATATTTCATTTTTATTCATATTATAATATGTTAACATATGAAAGATATATAATCATATCTATATTAAATTAAATCAAAAGAAATAAACAAAAAAAACTTATACTTATTTTAAGGAAAAATAAAAATTTTGTTAACATATAAAATATATATAATCATATTTATATTAATTAAATCAAAATCAATAATACAAAAGTTGTGAGTATTATTGTTATTAATATCATGGTGGTGGTTATTGTTCTTATTGTTGTTGTTGTTGTGATTATTATTGTTATTAATATTATTATTAATATCATTATTTTGTTTAATGTTAAATTATTGTATCATACGTTACTTGTTAATCAATATGACTTAACATTTCAAAGTGAGATATATAATGAAAGTGAAATATATAATATATAATACACATAACAATTTAAACAACATATAATACATAATAGTTTTTTAAAAACTAAACATTTAGCCTAGTCGACTAGTCGTTCTCAGTTCGTTCGTTGCATACTTGTACGTTTATACTTCGCCACCAGAACCGGAGCCATTATGCAGGTACTCATCATATGCCGCTTAATCATTGGTCATTCCGGGTATCAATCCGTTCTCTACCTCGTCCTCGTACAATTCTGCTTCGTATTCCAATTCTTCTTCAAGTGAACATTTGTTTTGTACTCTTCCACGGCAACCAAATAATCTTTCAAGCAAATTGACATTTCAACCTCTTGGGGAGTGACTCGAGTTCGTCTTATCGAAATAATCCTGTCAGTAACAGAAAAAGCAGATTCCAAAGCTACCGTGGAAGCTTGGACGGTTAGTAAATCTCGGGCCATAATGGATAGGATGGGAAATTGATCTTCTTTACCTTTCCACCAAACCAACAAGTCAAAATTATTAAAATCTTGTGGATTCATGGTGGATAAAAACTTTGTTCCACCATACCTACCGAGTTCACTACTCGGACTCTTACCATGTTGACGTTTGTTACATTCATCCCTTAAAGTATTATATAAATCAAACATTGGATCATTTGAACTTTCGGCATGTGCCGCATGCCTCAATGACTCATGGATAGGGGTGATCAAATCGGTTTTCCCGACTGAGATCGGGTAACCCGGAACCGATACCGAACCCGATTTGAAGAGAAGACCAGGACCGATTACCGTACCTATTTCTAAAAATCGAGTATTAGGTTATGTCGGTATCGGTAAAAACGGGATCGGTACCGCAACCGATACCGATGATTCGATCTTCAACCTGGTTAGCGATGGTGATGAATTAGATGAATCTGTGAAGGATTAATTTAATTTCTCGTCACAGACTAATGAATTGTTTAACTTTCTGGCCACAACTTTGATGATTCTTTAACCTTCCTACCATACCCTTGATGAATTAACAATCATAGAGGTAAATAAATTTCCAATATCACATTGTTAAATTTATTTTTAGTCTTTTATGTCTGAAGTTAATTTGATACTTGCATAAACAACTTGATTTGGAGTTGAGTTGAGTTGAACAAATTTTATCTTCACATGGATGTTGGTTTCTGCTGATTGTATTTATTTGTTAAACCAAATTGAACAGCTTGACTTGTTTTAAATTGAATTACTTGATAATTGTATTTTTGTTGGAAGTAGCGTTTTCGATTGATAATGATGTATCAGGCACTAATATGAAATTATAATGAGACTAATTGTTTTAACTTAGATAGTTAGATTACATACATTCTTACATATTTAACAAATTTAATAAAAGGGTTCATATATAAAGTGTGGTGTTAAAATGTGCGGCCTAAGTTGGTGCCTTAGTGGGAAGCATAAATGAAATCGAATGTGCAGTTTAGAACTGATTTTATGGAGATCTTTGATCAAGTAACAAATCGTTAAAGTGAGATTTTTTTAGATGGGTCAAAATGAACATGTAGTAATAATAATAATAACAATAATAATAGGAAATGGTAGTCTCATGTGATTGTTTTGTATATGCAGGTATTGCCGTAATACGGTTCGGTGTTTCTCTAATCGGTTTTTGTCGGTACATACCCGATACCGATCCCGAACCCGAAATTGACTAAAAGCTAGTACCGAATACCTATACCTATATATAAGATCGGTTCGGGAGAAGGTACCATTTCGGTTCGGTAATAGGTAATTTTCGGGAATTCCCGAACTATGCTCACCCCTACTCATGGATGTGTGATGTTTCACCATATATTAATAAATAAACATCATACATTTTTTCTAATGATTGGTTAAGAGTATCTTTTAAATTTTGACCATAAAATGGATTTCAATCTTCTAAATCCCATTTAGAAGTAACTAGTATCAAGCCCCCGCGTTGCGGCGGGGGTGTAAAACCATACCAAATAACACCAATGTCACACATCGGCAGATACCATCAACACCGTAAAAGCTCGTATTAAAAAATAAATAAAAACAAAAAAATAAAACCAAATGGAAAGTAGACCCAAAACTTTGAACCACGCACGTGAAACGTAAAACATTAAAAACCATAACTAAGTCGATCTAGGACCCGCATGTCCCGAGGGGTGTTAAATGAGAAAAAATAAGCGTAACAATGTAAATTACACGTGCACGTTACGACATGTCGACTCAAAGTTTTGACCATAAATCAAAAGATTATAAAAGATGAAAGTATTGGGGACTAAAGTTAAAAGTGAAAATTTGTAGTGGTTAAATTTATGAAACATGTAAAAGTATTGGGTTTAAAACAAATATTAAAAGAAAAAAAAAGACATGTACAACCTTTTATGCAAATGGTACAACAACTAATGCATCCATAAGTTGATAATTAGTAATATTTAAATTTTATCAAGTAAAGTTTCAACACCCGGCAAATTCAAGAGTTTAATGCAGCGGCACATGCAATAAGCGGATGAATTTCTTTAAAATACTTTTTAAGTTTTTCTTTCATTAGGGGTATCATATCCGAATAAGGTACCCCTAAACGACATCTCATTTAATTTTGAAGTCATTAAATAAATTTGGTGAAGTACTAACGGACTCGTTGGATAATAAATTTTAGAAAGACAAGTAGTTGCGTATTTAAAAATGTGAAGCATTTTGCTTATTTCTTCAATAACGGACCAACCCGATGGATAGTAAATATTTGTCTTTCCACGGCTAAGCAAACTATTATGAAATGATATTAAATTTTATTTTTGTTTAAAAATGTCACGTAAAATTCTTTTAAAACCTTCTTTTACTGTTTCAATCGTTCTTAAACAATCTTAAACGACTAAGTTTATGGTGTGCGCAACACATCAACTATGAAAAAATACACCTGTCACACATTGGTTTATATTTTAATTTTAAATGTTCTATCGCAAGCGTGTTATTTGACGCATTATCAAAAGATATAAATAATATTTTGTTTTCTAATTTATATGTTTTAATAACTTTATCAATAGAATAAAAAAATGTTTTCGTCGGTTTGAGGATAATCAAACAATTCAAACTCAATCGTACGTTTCATCATTTGCCATGAATTGGGTTCAACCCAATGGGTGGTGACACAAATGTACAAGTCCGGTGAACCATGAGGAGTTGATCAAACATCATTAGTTAAGTTAACACCAGTTTGTAAGTTTTAAAAATATGATATTAATTCATTTTTAGCTTTTTTCACATTTTTAAACAATCTCTTCGAAGAGTAGCACGACTTACATTGGTGTAACGTGGTTGGAAAGTTCATTGAATGAGTCGAGTCCAACATTCGTTGTCGAAATGTTTGAATGGCAAGCTTTCTTGAATTACAAAAATACGCCATTTGCTCACGAACCGCATCAACGTTATAAGCCCAAACATTTCCTTCGTTTGTCATCGAAGCTTGACCTTGAGATGGTTCACCTTTCAACGCCTTACAATATTTATGCGTAATGTGGTTTTTCAACATTGTGTTTGCATCTTTTTTGAAAAACTTATTGCAAAACTTACAATGAGCCTTGTTCGAACTGCTAGCCATTTGACAAAAATCATAATAGCACCAGATTTTGGGGTTCTTATTCGTAGGAAGGATTGCTACCACCACATTACTTGAAGATGCATCACAACAAACGGATGATTGAGCACTTGATGAAGCCATTTGAGAGAGTTTTCTAAGAGAACGAAAGTATTGAGCGTTTTTGTGATGCTTGAGAGTAGAGAGCGTTTTAAGTTGTTGTGGTTCAACTAAAACATCCAATACATATATATACTAACCTAATGGATGTATAATGGTAAAAAAACCTCCAAAAAACGGTCCGAAAACACTTCAAACGGCTAGTTTTTCAAAAAACTAGTTTGAAAAACGGTTTGGGATATCAATTTGTGAACCGGTTTGGGAATAGGTTTGGAACCGGTTTGAAACCGGACCGGGTTAAGAACCGGTTGAAATAGGCAACCTACAAACCAAACCTAAACCGCCGGGTTGGGCCGGTGTGGAACCTGTTTGGGCCAAACCGGTTTGTGCCCTCAAATCAATTTCGGTTTTTTTTTCTGAACCAGTTTTTTTAACACATCTAGTCATCAATATACAATTTTTAGTTTTATTTTTTTTTTTTGGTCAAAAGAGACTCAATAATTCACATATAATGGTATAACTATATAAGAAAACAGGATATGATCATATTGTCATTAAAGGGGCACAATACGATGATTATATAGTGTTCAACCAATGGAAGCAGAATTAGTAATTAGTAATGTGACTTTTGTTTTAAAAAAGGATGGCCTCATTTTGATGTCTCATCGCTTTATCGGTCAGCCCGATTGGCCTTTGTGAAGCCCAAATGGATGAAATCAATCCACATTAAAATATATCAATTTTCTTGTCTGACAATGATTAGGGCTGTTCAAATAGCTCGACGCTTGAAACTCGCTCGAACTCGTTCGAAAAATGCTCGGAATTTTGCTTGTTCGAATTTCCGCTCGATTGTAAATGAACCGAGCGGCTCGGTTCGGTTTCAAAACGAACCGAGCATGAGCGAAGGGCCGCTCGCTTGTCGCTCGCTCGGTTTAGCTCGAATTATTTAATAGTTTAATTTTTATATATTATATATAATTGTATATGTTATTTTATTATTATATTTAGTTATTTATTAATTACGAATATTTTAAAATTTTAGTATAAAGCTCAAAACCCTAACACACCAATACATTCAAACCTCAGTACTCACTCCTCACCCTCCACAATCCACTCCTCGTCTCCTCCAGCAGTCCAGCCGCCAGCCTCCAGCGACTTGCGACCACTCTCCCCTCTCCACTCTCCACTCTCCAGCAGCTTCCACCCTTCGGGCCTCCCCTTGCGGCCGCCGACCAGAGCTCTGCTCGAATTTGAGAACCTGCGACCGGTCTCCAACCCCTGCTGCACGAATCTGTGAACCTGCGACCGGTCTCCGACCCCTGCTGCCTGAATCTACGAACCTGCGACCGCGAGTCTCCGACCCTGCTGCGAGCCGCGAATCTGCGAACCTGCAACCGCGTCTCCGACCCTACTGCGAGCCGCGAACCTGCGACCGCGACCCATCTCCGACCGCGACCCATTGTAACACAAAACCGAGCAAAACCGAGCGAAACCAAGCGCTCGGTTTAAAACCGAACCGAGTTCGAGCATGAAGTTTGCGCTCGAATTTGTAAATCCGAACCGAACCGAGCCGCTCGGTTTAAAACCGAACCGAGTTCGAGCGGAGCTGCGTTCGGTTCGGTTCGGTTCGTGAACAGCCAATGATGCATCTTTTCATCGTTAAATTATTATCCTCATTCAAGAGGAAGAATGATTTATGAATTGAGTAGTTGGATAAAATCTCCTCCTTAATAATTATTTGATGCCAAGGACTACATATAGAAAATATACAATATACATGTGTGACCAGTGAATTTTAGAGAGTATTATTTACATATATATATATATATATATATATATATATATACATAAGAGTAGGTTCAAATAAAAAATAATATTTGTCTAAGAAGTGTAAGAAGAAATGAGGTGGTGACATATGACAAAACTAGAAAACAGGATTAAAGGATATTTTGGTCTGTTAACCATTTAATCAAATTCTCGTTCTCCTTTTAAAAATGTAGCACGTTTCTTTTACACACTTAATTCACCCACAAACCCTATGAACAATTAATCTCAAGCCTAAATATCTCTCATTGTCTTAAACTCCATAATTACATACAACAACTAATCGATGATTAGAGGTGTTAACTTGAGCGATGGGTGTTAATCGGTAGTGTTTTAAGACAATGATTCGATAGTCAATGATAGCAATGATATCAATGATCAATGATACTCGAATTTCATCAATGATCAATGATATTCGAATGTCATTCGTTTTATCATACTCAGTTGTCACGTTGATTGTTCAAGCATAAAATAACACATAGATTGTTATTCTAACGCAAAACAACACAAACCGTGTTATATTAACGCAAAATATTGAAGATTTAAAGAGCAAACAAAGTGTTGTTTCTATGTTGTTTGATATTTTGACATAATACACCACATGAGACCTTGTTGTTTTGACGTAAAACAACATAGAACATATTATGTAAAACCACACAAAACTATGCTACTTGACAAAAATAGCACAAAATTGTATTGTTTGACATAAAACAACACAAAACTGGGTTGTTTTTATGAAATACAACATAATTTTTTGTGTTGTTTTGATGAAATACAACACAAAACTGTGCTGTTTGACGCAAAACAGCACAAAAGATATGTTGTTTTTATTAAATACAACATAAAAACGTTAAAATACAACACATTTTCACATAATTTTTTTTGTACAAATTTATAGCAATACTATACTCACTTTAAAGAGAAAAAAATGCTTGTTTTTATAGTGCAATTTGTTTTAAAAAATAATGTAGCAAGAAAAAATTATAAACATTATAAAAAATTAAGGGAAACTGTAAAAAGTCTAACAAAATTGATTAAAAAATTGGGGGAAACTATAAAACTCTAAAAATTGGAAGGCTATTTTGGGCATATAATCACTTTCATTGACTTTTTAGATTTACTCTTATTTTTATAAACGTTTATAATTTTTTCATTGACTTTTTAGATTTACTCTTATTTTTATAAACGTTTATAATTTTTTCACGCTAAATTATTTTTTAAAACAAATCGCATCATAAAATCAAGCATTTTCTCTCTTTAAATAAGTATAGTATTATTATACTCTTTTACTGAAAAAAAACAAATATGTGAAATTGTGCTGCATTTTAATGTTTTGGGCTATATTTTCAAAAAAACGCAGTTTTTTGCTGTATTTCATAAAAAAGCACAGTTTTGTGTTGATTTGCGTCAAACAACATAATTTTGTGTTGTATTTCATCAAAACAACACAAATTTGTGTTGTATTTCATAAAAAACATCACAGTTTTGTGTTGTTTTGTGTCAAACAACATAATTTTTGTGTTGTTTTTGTCAAATAGCATAGATTATGCGATTTAGCGTAAAATATTCTATGTTGTTTTACGTCAAAATAACAAGGTCTCATGTGTTGTTTGTGGTGTACTATGTCAAAATATCAAACAACATAGAAACAACACTTTCTTTGCTATTTTAATGTTCACTATTTTGCATTAATATAACACGTTTTGTGTTGTTTTACGTTAGAACAACAATCTGTGTGTTATTTTGTGCTTGAACAATCAACGTGACAACTGAGTGTGATAAAACGAATGGCATTCGAGTATTATTGATCATTGATGTCATCCACCGTCATTCTTCATTATCTCCAATTACCGTTATCATTGACTATCGAATCATTGTCTTAAACCACTACCGATTAACACCTAGTGCTCTAGTTAACACCTCTAATCATCGATTAGTTGTTGTATGTAATTATAGATTTTAAGACAACGAGAGACATTTAGGCTTTGGTTGTATTTTGGGGTTAATTGTTCATAGGGTTTGTGAATGAATTAAGTGTGTAAAAGAAATGTGCTACATTTTTAAAAGGAAAAAAGGGAAGTAAATTAAATGGTTAATAGACCAAAATACTCTTTAAAACTATTTTCTAGTTTTGTCACATGTCACCACCTATTTCTTCTTACACTTTTTAGACAAATATTATTATTTTTATTTGAACCTACTATATATATATATATATATATATATATATATATATATATATATATATATATATATATATATATATATATATATATATATATATATATATATATATATATTATCTATGTTTATTACATAATTACACGCTTATAGTTGGAGCATCAAGTTTGCTTATATGGGGAGTGAAGTCAACATTAATTATAAATATTAAATTTCTATTTCTTTTCCGATAATTCTTTTACTATATTATTTGATCTTTTTAAACCTATAACATTTAACTTCGAAAATATATCTAAATACATAGTACTATTTAATTCTTTTGTTAACATATTTATATAAATTTTATTTAAATTCGAGTTGTACACAATTTTATATTTATAAGAGAAAAATATTACTTACTTAATTGGAATATAGGGTTATAAAGAATATAATACAAATTAAGTGTAAATAACCCACCTAGCTACAAGTATATTAATAAGTTTCGTATTTGATATAAAAGCATATTAGTAAGTTTTGTAAGAATTGATTCAAATTGTTATAGTACATTCAACAAATACATATTGTCGATGTTATACCAATTAAAAACTCTAAAATCTATACAAATACATCTTATCGATGAATGAAAGAAACTGAAAGAACGAAACCATGAGGAAAGAATTTTAAGACCTTTAAATAGCAAGACATTCAAAATACAAGGACTAAACCTGCAATTTATCCAAATAATCATCCTTCACGAAGACCGTTACACCGTTGGATATAAATGGCTAGAAAGAAAATGGTTGTTAGTACCGAACTGCAGCTATTGGAATCGACATATTCATCGAACGATGTTCGGATACATCTGAGAATGGAAAGTGTCAAAGGAACCTAGCCCTTGTGGTTGGTGGGTACGCCCTTGATGGGTGTAGGGAGTTCATGGCTAGCACCGCCGAGGGGACCGAGGGTGCGCTTATATGTTCCGCACGGGTGTCACCGCAGCTTCCACAGGAGGATAGTGAAACCTGAAGCTGTATAAGAATATATTAGGAGTTGCTCGAAATAATCCAATAGAAGTTTATTTAGTGTGAATTTAAACAAGTTTATATCTTAATTAAAACCGAAGTTGAATTAATCTTTTTTTTATTGTGATTAGATCTTATAAAGATTTATGTCTGTTCAGAACTATGAGGATACTTAATGGTTGTATCATTTGTTTTAGTTTAGAAAAACATAATTTGATCCTGATATCACAGTATTAAAAGGAACCATTTGAAAGAACGCCTTTGTAGTTGATTGATTACGCGATCAATGCCAAAAGAGATTTATAGGGTTCAACTCGACTCTACAAAGCCCCTAAGCTAGAGCACGCTTCAGTGGTTCAACATGATAATGGTGTCCAATGAATCCTTTGTTTAGGAGGCTAAGGCTCATCTTATTATGAATTTTCATTTAGTGCCAAAAATACAATTAGCATACGCGATTCTTGATTTGATATGTATTTATATATACGCGCTTGACTTTTAAATAAATTTGCGGTTGAGGATGAGCATTAAGGTTATATATGGACACTCATACATCTAATCATGCTGATTGTTACCTCTAATCTCATGTATCAAAAAGGGTCACTAAAGCTAAATTAAAAGCATTTAAATTGGACTGATTATACCTTTGTTTTCTTTACACTTTAAACACTCACAACAACTAGAATTGACAGGGATTAGAGAGTTGATTAATGCATGTTGAGTTTCTGGTTAATTATCTAATAAAATGTTTTAGCAAATCAAGTTTAAAAACGTAAAATGAAAAACTCCAAGGGTGGATATGATGTATGTACATATATTGTAGAGAAGCACATCTTTTAAGAGTCATATGGTTGAATACTTAATATATATATATATATATATATATATATATATATATATATATATATATATATATATATATATATATATATATATATATATATATATATATATGTGTGTGTGTGTGTGTGTGCGCGCGCGCGCGCGTGCGCGTGCGTGCGTGCGTGCGTGCGTGCGTATATATGTCAGAACTCAGAAGCACAATGTAGGGTTTGAGTTAAGAAACAATTTTTTATTTTCATTTTTTTGGTAAAATGAAGAACAAAAGTTTTTAGAGAGAAATGTGAGTGTAGCTATATATAAAAAGATTGAGCCGGAAGCTGAAAACAAGTAACAACCTAATCTATACTTATTAATAAAACAATATATTTTGTGTCACGTGTCCTTTTTTTTAGATTTCTATTTTTTTTATTTCCCGCCAAAAATGTATTTATTCTCATTCTTAGTCGTTCTTCATTTAAATAAAATAAACTATTGCTACAATTATAAAGTGTGTTTTTTTCCTAAAGTAGTGTATATAGAAAATTTATTTACTAAAATAGGTGTTTTAGGAAGTTTTTCTTTCTCACTATAATGCTATTGTTTGAATTTATTTTAATTTAAAATAATATTATTTAAAAAAAGTCAAAGTACAAAGGTTAATTAATGAAATTGTAAAACCATTTGGTTCATGTGTCGTAATTAAAAATAAAAAGTTTTTCTTAAGCTTATTTTTGTATTTTTAATTCACTCAGACTTAATTGTTTAATCTGTCTTTTCATATAGAGAAGTTAAATAATTTTCATCTATAATTTTGTTTGAATTTCACACAAAATTAGGCATATTTTTTTATTCTTTTTAAAAATATGTTTTTTTTTTGAAAATGTTTTAAGTACCTTAATGTACGTAATAAGAAAAACTATTTTAAACAAAGAAATGCATTTTTATAAATGTTTTTTAAAATATCATAACAAAAAATAAGTTAATGGTTTGTTTTTTTATTTTACGAACTATAAATGTTATCCTAAATTACTAAGGGCGTGTATATCGCTAATAGAATCCCAACAACAATTAGGGGAGAAAACGAATAACGTCGTCCCGTGAGCCATTTAGGACCAACTGACCAAAAGCTCTAACTAAGTTGAGCTCAAACAAGCTCAAAGTCATTTTACGACTCATTTAATAAATGATTTTGATCTCGAGCTTGATATGTCAAGATCGAGCCGGCTCACAAAACAAACTAGCATTGTATGTATATGATGTTTATTTTATCTTTTATGTATATACATATATAAATGTTTATTACTATATATAACTTTATGTTTAAAACTGTTATATAATATATATTTTTATTTTTAAAAAAATTGCATAAACCATTTAATTTCATAAAAAAGATCTTGTCTACATGAGAACACATATTTTATAAAAGACGTTAAAAAATACTAATGAAAGAGTATTAATATTTTTGTATGAGAAAACATTATTGAAAAGTTCTTAAGAAAACCTTCACAAAAAAACTATAAAATATTTTTTAAAATCACGACAGATGCTAAATTGGTTTTTATTTATTAAAACTTTATCATTTTAACTTTACTTAAATAACAATATTAAAAGCAGAAATACTTTTATCCATTTATATTATGAATAAGAAAAATTAATTTTTTTACTAAAAAACCATTTTACTTATTTGGTTAAATTATTTTTCTACCAACCCTACTTTGAAAAAAACTCATTACAAAGAGCATTTGTGATGATTTCAAAACAAAACCCTGAAATATATAGCAAGTTATATTTGACTGTTTTTCCCATCCAAAAACAAGTTGACTCTATCCATACCAAATGGTTAGTATGAGTTTTTACACGTTGTATTACATCAAAGTTATGAATTGAAATGTGTTGGACTCTTGTTTATTCAAACAAACAATTAAAGGTTTCCTAATTCACTCGTACTTTGCAAATGAGAAGAAACCACATACGCGTCTTCTATTCCGAAACAATTTTAAATATTTCATCAATTTAATGGTCTTAGATAATCAATTCAGGGTTTTGTTTCCCCAAATCTATAATCTCGATTTTAAATGGAAAGATGAACCATTTCTTATTCTTTTCAATTTACAAGCATATCAAAGTTTCGATTTACCCCAAATCACGTTATGTTTCAAGTTCAACTCACCGATCCTTTTACGCCTTCATTGATCTATTTAATATCATCCACATCTCAAGTTTTAAATCACAACAGCTCTTCTGCAAAGTCTCAACTCAATGCTAATATATACAAATCTCGATTGCAACATTAGCAGTGGTCCGTACGATTCAACAATTCCGATTTTGATTTCAAGATAAACTTTAGTATTTGGGTTTTTTATATCAACTTGACTTATGAAAGCATAAAACTTTGTTTTAGTTTTAGTAGATGTAAGCATTAAACTGGTTTATGTTTTTAGACAACAAAAATATAAAATTGCATAAATAGTCCCTGTGATTTAATTAAATTTCATGTTTGATCCTCAACCTTTAAAAATTTCAAAGATAGTCCAAATTTTTGTGTAATCATTGCATGTTTGGTCACTGGCATCGATTCAAGCTCTATGATGCATTATCTCGAGTCAAGTGGACATGAATCAAAACTGTTAATATTAGAAAATGATGCTAAAATTACAAACAGAACATCAAATTTTATATACAAATAAGTTTTCAGATGTTTTATGGATGTTCTCCTATTCAATATAACTTGTTTATTACCTAAAGTTTTTATTTATAAGTTCATTTTATTTCATATTATATATTATTTAGACTTATAAGCATTGATAAAGAAAAACTACTAATATTAGTTATAGATAATTTTAAATAAAATAAACATAAAAATCGATATACAAAATATTAACAATAATATTATTACTTACGAATCTTTTTAATCAAAAGCATTTTTTAATGATTGAACTCGTGTATTACACGGGTCTTTAGTCTAGCTACCATATATAACAACATATCAACTAGCTAACTAACACATGTGATCATAAAAAACTAATTATGAGTTCATTTCGTCATATCATGATCTATATTTTTCCCTCCTTTCATATGAACAAAACAGTAAATAACTGAAATCAAACATTTGTTTCTTTCAATTCTTTTCAAGTGACCGTATATGCGCTTTGCCAATTAATACTTTTGTGGGTTGAAATGGGTAAAATCCAAACTTTCAAAGTATTTTTGGTTTTAAACATAGTCTATGTAAGATGTCATCGGTATATGATTTTTGGTTTTATTATTTTTTGCGGTCAAAAGAGACTTAATAATTCAACAAATGATTATATTGTTATTAAAGGGGCACAATACGATGATTATATAGTGTTCAACAAATGGAAGCAGAATTAGTAATTAGTAATGTGACTTTTGTTTTAAAAAGGATCATCTCATTTGATGTCTTATCACTTTATGGGTCAGGCCGATTGGCCTTTGTGAAGCCCAAATAGATGAAATTAATCTACACTAAAATATATCAATTTTCTTTGTCCCAAAATGATGCATTTTTCATCATTAATTTATTATCCTCATTCAAGAGGAAGAATGATTCATTGAGTGGTTGGATAAAATCTCCTCCTTATAATTATTTGATGCATTTTTATCTATGTTTATTACATAATTACACGCTTATAGTTGGAGCATCAAGTTTGCTTATATGGGGAGTGAACTCAACATTATAAATAATAAATTTTTATTTCTTTTCCAATAATTCTTTTACTATATAATTTGATGTTTTTAAGTTGGTGTCAATGGTGTTGGAAATTAAATATGATTAATCAGACCTTGAATTTGTAATCTAAGTAGCAAATATGGTGTTCTTGAGTAGTCCTACATTCGATTATTCATTCCTGGTGATCGTCATCCGAATCTATGGCTTCATCTTCATTGTTACGACTAACATCCACTAATCTGAAATAAAAATCACGCACATTAGTAGCACGTGTGGTCATCAACAACTAAGTTTTTACCGATAGGCAAGCATCATGTTATTACATTACTATTGTTGGTGTTACTACTTAAGGTTCATATTGACAATTATAATAATTTAATATCATATTTTTTCATGAAGAGTTAATTGCAACTGTTTGTAGTAATTGTTCAACGTTACATAGAAAATTCATTTGGCGTGATAAGCAAAATCTTTTAACATGGATTTTATAGAAATTTCATATTTAAACGTTTGAATTTTTTGCTGTCATATTTAGTTAACAGTTTTCTATACCCATGAAGTAATCTGAGGATTACGATGTTCAATTCAGAATGTTATCCAGAAAACACAATAGATATTTTTATAGTAGTTAGAATCTTCGTCTTTATTAGTGGATTTCATGAGTTTTTTTTGTTACTTTTGAGATATACATACGCTTTGTTATTTCATGGCTATGGCATCCACTTTACGTTCCCGATGATGGTATTGAGTCTTGTGAATTTGTAGAAGACGATCTTCATTTATTTTTAAGATATAAATACGCTTTTGGTGATGTCAACCTAACTGGTAAGCTCGCACCACAGTTTATCATTGTAGTAGTTAGTACATGAATATCGTGTTTATACTTCTAACTCACCATCTCCTTATTAAAGTGCATTACTCAGGTAAAATATTTATACATATTATATATTATATATCTATATAATTTGAGACTCTTAACTACAAGAAAGTTTTAGTTTTTATGTTTTAGCCACAAAAACATTTTGGTTTTCATATTTGGTCTTTTTATATTTGCCTTGCTTTATGACAAGTATTTAGGTTTACATAAAAAGTGAATGTATTAATTAAAAATTATTTTAATTATCTTTTTTTCCATCATAAAAGACAAGTGGATAAAACGAGTATAAATTATCATTTATAAATGTTAGTGTGTGTTAATTGTTTATTATTTTTTGATCCACCAAGTTGTCCGATATATTCGGGTTCTAAATCGTAGTGATCACCGTTAAGATATTTCTTTTTGTATTCTAGCTTTCATATTTAAATATGTGGTGCAATTACTCGCGCAACGCGGGTGGAGATATTTTTGGTTCCAACAATATATGAGTAGAATCATGCCGACTCAAAATTTTCTGGGGCCCCAATCGAACAAAAAAAAATAAGGCCCTTTTATAAAAACTAAATTTTTATTAAAACTCTTCTTTATCTGGGCTTGAGACTTGCAGTAATAAACTAAAAGGTTTATAGTTTGTAGAGTTAATATTTTTTAATTATATATTGTGTATGTATAGATGTTTTGATTAAATTTATTTTTCTAGTTTTATATGATGTAAATTCGTTAATGAAATATCTATTTTTTCAAAATGGGGCTTTGTGAATTTGTGGTGAGACTACCAATTTTAAGGCTTTATGGATTTGTGGTCTTTTAAAAGTGCAGGCCCGATATTTTTTTAAAATGGGAGCCTTTAATTTCAATGCATCATTGTTAACTTTATTGGACCGACCCTGAGTGGACCAATTGGATCCTTTTTAAAACTAATGGGGCGTTTGGTTGGAAGGAATGGAAGGAAATAGAATGAAAATGAAAAACTAGTATAATTTTCAAGTAAAATTATGTTTGAGTGAGTAATGAAATATAAAACCCAAGGAAATGTCTCACCTCAAATTCCTTTGGTTGTGTGATTTCAAAATCCTTCCACCTAAAGAGGAAATTTGAAATCCCACAACCAAAAGAATTTGAGGTGAAACATTTCCTTGGGTTTTACATCTCATTACCACCCAAACATAATTTTAATTGAAAATTAAATTAGTTTCTCAATTTCATTACATTCCATTCCATTCCATTCCTTCCAACCAAACGCCCCCTAACTTTTTTACGTAGCGGTTTTCTCTGGGAAAAGACTTTTATCTATACGGAAAAACTCCATAAAAAAAATTCTCAATCGACTCCACTTGTGACTTGTATGATAAAACCGAATCCATAGACCACATTTTGGTGGGTTGCAACTATGCTAAAGAGGTGATTTGGCATTGAATGGGCAAATATGGTTTTCTCATGGAGCAAGGACAAACTTTTAAAGACATCAAGACGACTACTTTTTGTGGGAAAGCATAGAGCCAAACGACACGAATTAGATTTCGACAAACGGATTATGTTTGGTATGTGAGTGTGATTGTAAACTTTCGGTTATACCATATTCGTAGTTGCGATCCATTATAATAAAATTTGTTGCCAGGCGAAAAACATATGAATATCGTTGTTGGGTGTGTCATGAGACATCAATAATTTATAGTTCAATCACTTTGATAAGTGTTTCTTGTGATCACAAGTTAAAGCTTTCATTTATAGTTAAATACATATTAGTATAATCTTACCTCACATAACCTAAAACTTTGGAGTTATAAACCTTTGACTGTTTCGGCATATCGAACCCAAACTGGCAATTTCTATAACATCTCTAATATGGTAGCTCAAATAATAAGTACTTGTAATGTATTTATGAATAAGTTGGTTGATTTTAGTTAAATGTTGATTGTGGCATTGTGTAAATTAAACTTTAGTATTTATACAACAAATCACCATCATATATGATTATTTTAATAATAACTTCCTTAGAACGTTTTAATTACTGTACAAAAGCATGTAAACAAGACGAGATCGAATTACTACTATTCTATGTATATACTCACGTTTAATGTAACCAATCATATTATGTTCTTGTTCAATTGGTTAGCTTTCTTGTCCATAATTATCATGATATGAATAATTTTTACTTTCTTATGCCCCAACTTTAGATTTTATTTTTAATCTATAAAAAGATTGAGATCGCGCGCGCACCTGGCATTACTTACTTTTGTTCCAAACTGGGCATAAGTCGACATATATGCAAACACCAGTTGTCATTAGATTTTTTTAACGGCTAAATGTTCATCACAACTGATGGCTATTTCAATTGTTTAGTATTACACGTGTCCAATAGTTGCATGCGTATCATTCAAATTAATTATACATTGTAGCATACCTTCCTATCATGCCTTATCATTTCAATTTAAATTTCTTAGAGAGAAATGCGCGCAATGTGTGTATATACAAATAACATACAACATTTAAATAATGATCTCATATCATCAATCCATAAAGCTTATTATAACACAACCTAGATAAAACATGATCGAAAGAGATCGAAATTACAAAACAAAACCCTAGTTTGCATATGAATGTCGTCATCACCAACATCCATGACCACTAGTACATAAACAAACACAGACAGACAGACAGATAGACAGACAGACAGACAGACCTACATCATACATGTCACTTAAACTTCCTCAGTTTCGATTATCATCTGATGAGAGTTACGACTACAACTGCACGCGACACAAATCAATGCGGCCTCAGTTCCCTCTGGTCCGCTCCCCATGAACTCCTGACACCCATCAAAAATGTATTTACCAGCTTGACGGGCGTAATTTTTCTGGCACTTTCCGAAAGTCACATGAACCACAATATGGGCTGATGAAGTAGTCGAATCGGAAGGCGGTATTTCGACCCTCGACACAACCTTCTTTATCTCCATCTTTAGAAGGTACTGATCAACAAACCAGTAATTCTACACGATTATATCCACCAAAGTTGTAATGTAATGGTTGTCTTGGACGAAGATAGTTTGAGTTTTATACAGTTTTGAGTTAATAATGTTTTTAAAGTTTTTTAAAATAAATGCACATTATTTATTGGAGTAATTATAAAATCATATTACAATTTACACACATATATAATATGAATAGCATTTGAAAAAATAGAAGAAATATCAAATATTATAGTGTAGGAAGATATATATGCATGAATTGATGTAGTCAATTCAATGGTTAATATAGTGCGATAACACAATTTCATAATAAATGACATTTAGTTATATCCGGGAGAGGTAAAACTGGAATCCCATTCATTGTTGACTTTTATCACCTAAATAGTTGTCATATACATTATTAATTTTTTAAATCATGTCATGTAATTAAAAAGAAAATTCATATACTTTATTTTTTTAAATCGTCAGGCCATAAAATCATAAATTCGTTTTATTCAATTTTAGTATTGTATTTTATATATTTAAGAAAAAAATCAATTTTTTTTATAAATACTCTAATGTATGATCGTACAAAAGGTGCGTGACAGTGTGTGTCCAAACGTGTAACAACGATGGGTCCAACATTACAACTTTGTTGTAATACGTGTCGTCTAAGCAAAGCACCCCTCCCGCACAATTGTGCATTTAACCCGTTACGATGATTCGTGAAACATACATTTATTGCTGCCAGTGGCGGATCTAGACATAAAGTTCAGGGGTAACGTAAATTTTTTTTACCGTACATTTATATTAATAAAGGGGTTCGAAGGAAAATCATTTAAATCAAATCCATTTGGTATCGAAGGAATTGAACCCGAATGAATTAAACTCAAAGGAGTTGTTAACCTAATATGATCATTAGTATTATAACCAATATCTTACTTTTAAAATTTTCTTTTGAAAAAAATGTCAATAAAAACTTGTTTTTTCATCTTTAAAATCCCTAATTCTATAACAAATAACATAATAAGATTACAAATTGCACTAAGAATTAACATAATTCAAATATCTAATTTCAATATCAAACATCTAATTCATCTTTTAAATCCCTAATTCATACACCTAATTGCATAAATCCTAAATATTAAAAATTAAACCAAATAACCATTAATTTTTATAACAAATTACACTTAAATATTAAAATTGAACATAAACCCTGTATCCTTAATCTCATAGTGTAATAGAAAAAAAACCTAGAAATGTTATCTTGAAGTGGGCGATGAATTGGTGAAAGATCACATGTGGGCGGTGGCAACGGCTGCCGTAGTAGGCGGCAGTTCGGTGGTGGTCGGCCTGACATCCAACGGTGGGGACGTGGGGTGATCGGCGGTGTGGGTGGATGGTGGCTAACTGCCAGTGGCCTGTGGGAACTGGGAAGGGATGAATGGTCGATGGATGGTTTTTTTTTTGTTTTTTTTTTAATTTTAAGTTTTATGTTTGATTGGGTTATAGTTATTTAGGTTAATTAGTTAGGTCTTTTTAAATTGTTTAATGTTTTTTGGGCTTATATTCATTTTGGACTTGTTAATAATTATTATATTTTGGGCTTATTAGTTATTTATGTTTTTATATAATGTAATGTTTTTCATAAAATATAAGATTATTTATTATAAACTTTAAAACTTTCTATAGTGTGTTGAGTTTAAAAAAAATTAGAGGTAACGTAATATTTTTTCGGGGGTAATGTAAAACCGTAATTATTATTTTTTATTTTACATAAAACCGTAATTTTTTCTCTTTACACTACTCGTAAAAAGTTGAGGGGTAGCGGAGGCTACCCCTCGGCTCTATGTAGGTCCGCCCATGATTGCTGCTACATACGTGCATTTCCATACTGTCACAATGACTCTCATTCTAAAATACATGTGGTATAATACTTATATGTACATACACATTCTTAGTGAATAAACTATTTGTAAAATAGTTATAAAGTTATACTGTGCTAGCGAATACACTATTTGTAGAATCTTTAAGCTAATTATTATGTGTTTACGAGTGAACGTAATAGTTTTGAATTAAGTTAAATATTATGTGTTTGAGAGTGAATGTAGTGTTTTCGAATGATCATTGCTTCTTTCTTGAATACGCCACTATATATACATATACTTTCTATGCTCTATCACTTTATCAAACGCTCACGCTAAGAGAACTTTTCGAAAACTGCCTACATTTCTCAAACTCATCAATTAATCTGTTCCTATAAACGATTCATTTACGATGTCTATATACTGTTCAGATTTCATTAATGCATTATCAGATTTCATCTACAAGGAAATCGTAGTGAACCACTTTCTTTTTTTTATTGTTATATATTGTGTAACTATTAGGAACTAGAGTAGATTCACTAGTGAATACACTATCTTTAAAGCTATTAATATGCATATGGAAACATGAATAAGTTCTTCACTGAAGTGAAATCATCGATAAATACATTATATGCATACATAGCTCCATTCATTGGACAATGAATTGTTCGCGATACAGTATAGTATGTAATAGTGTATTTACTATGATTACTTGTCTTCAAGAAATACATTATTTGTGATACTATTAAGGACTCTTATATTTGTTATCTCAAGGATCAATTATGTAACATAAGTATTTTATCTCCATACAATATAAAAAATAGCCTGCTTTTTTTCTTTTCACTTTTTCTCACCTCTCTCCCTATTAGTGTGCATCCTTATTCAAGCCCTCGAATATATATTACTTTGATATCTTCTAAAATAAAGGCACATGAATTCTTTACAAGTCATTATGGTGCTTATGATATTGAAAAAGGATGATTAATACAGTAATGAACTTTCATGACTTTTGAATGTGTTAGTAGTTGTTTTATGTTACACAAAGTCATATTAACTTATAACAAGTTATTTTGGTCCTAATGGCATGTATATAACAATTAGTACACTAATAAGCCTTGTCATGTGTCAACGTGTTTTTAAAAGTTTCATATAATCACATTAGGTAATAAAAAGTCATTGTGGTGCTAGAAACAATATTGTATGATAATTAGGTTACACAAATTGACATGAGGCCATAACAACTCATTATGATAATAATGATATGTGGATGACTATTAATACACTAATAGGCTTCCAAATGTGTTAGTCCGTTGTATGGGCTACACAAAGTTATAAGAGTTCGTAACAAGGTCTTATGATGCTAATGACATATGTGTAATTATTATGGGTTAGTAAGTATTTTTTTTTTTTTTGTTATATAAAGTCACAGTAGGTCGTATCAGGTAATTTTGGTGTTTAAGTTATTTTATGATAATTAGTACACCATGGGCCTTTCAATGTGTAAGTTATTTAGGTCACAAAAGGTCATAACAAATCATTATTGTGTTAATGACATATGAATATTAAATAGTACACTAATGAGTCTTAATGGTATTTATCTTGTGTAAATAAGTTGTTTAAGGTTACATAGGGTCACATTAAGTTATAACAAATCAGTTTGGTATTAAATACATGTGTATGATGATAACTATATTAGTAGGCTTGTACTTTAAGATGCACACGAGTTTCAGCATATGAGTATTGATGATGATGATGAGTTGGACGCTTATCGTAGTAAGAATCGGATGTTAATGGTAGGAGCACTTGATTGGATCTAGGTTGGATATGGAAAGTATATGTATATGGAGTTTTTTTTCCAATTAGATGTTGTTAGAAAATTTATTTATCAAAATGAGTAGTTTGAAAAATATTTACCAAAAGGGATGTTTTTGATAAAATTTATTTCTCTCATTTCAAATTTTATTGGACTAAAAAAACTTTTATATATAAACTATTATTCTAGAAAAAGTTATAGAAAAGTTTTAAAATTCATTTGTAAATCTCTTCTACAATTTTTTAGAGAAATAATTAACGAACTAAACTATCTATCATTTTTTTCTAAATGAAATAAATAAACTATTTAAAAATATATTTATTGTTTGATCGTGATACTGTGTAAAAAAATTTAAAAAGTGTATTTATATATTACATCAAAAATGGGTTTTGTTATTACGTGTTCAAATTATTTAAAAGCGTTTGATTTTCCGAAATGTCATTTTAAAAAGTACGCTTACAAAAACGAACAGATTTAAAATAAACGCCTGTAAAAAATAAAGGATCTCTAAACTATCTTTTTAAAGGACGTTAAAAAACCGAATGGTTTAAGAAAGGTATTTAAAAAAACTAGAGCGATTTCATAAAGGATGTTTGCCGTTTAGATACATATTTTTTTTAATTTAATAATTTAAGTGTGTATTAAGAAAAAAAAATTTTAATAGAAAATACAAATATTATTTTTAAAACATTCTATAAGACACCACGATCAAACAAAGTTTATATTTCTTAAATAGCTTTTTTATTATTTTAGAAACAAAATAGTTTGAGTAGTTTATTTTGATTCCTAAAAATAAATTTAAGTCGTCGTTTGCAAATGAATTATAATGGTTATTATTTCTTTTATAAAATCCAACAACCCAACAAAGTTTTTATATAATTTTATTAGAACTTAACTTTTTCTAAGGAATACTTTCATAAATAGAAAGGTCTTTTTAATATATTAAGATTATTAGGAGTGAGATAAATAAAGTTTATCAAAAACACCCATTTTTGTAATTATTTTCAAATCACCCATTTTAGTAAATAAATTTTCTATCGGGAAAAAACTCCATGTATATGTATGTTAATGTTTACCCCTTCTATATTCAATACAAGTTTGTTACCAATGTTAATTGTGTTGCGTTGTTTTCGTTTTGTAGATATAACTTTCTATATTTACCCCTTAATTTTATTGATTGATGCTACTTTGTAGTCTATGTGGATAGTCAGTTGGGTTTAGTTAAATGATATTCCTTCAAACATAAAGTCGAATGTTTCAACATTTCAATTTTATGTCCTTAGACATTTTTGTATATAGCATCATAAATTAATTACTCAATAAGGTGCTAACAACAATGGCATCATAAGTAACTGTATAGAGTGATAGTTGCTATCGACAAAACTATTTTGCCTAAAAGTTGCTAACAAAAATGACATTAGCCATGCAATCTAATGTTATTTTCTTCTTCATCAGATTTCATCTCTTGGCAATTAGATCGAGTTTTTGGTTGTGTAGAGAGAGGGGATGAAGGGAAAGCAATAGTATTTGATAGATTGAGAGAGTATTTGAGTTTTAAAATAGAGATGAAGAAGTAGATTCATAAACTATTTAATCTATTAATGCCACATGAATGTGTGATGATACATTTTTACCCTTCTGTGTTATTATCGTTGTTTAACAATTTTCAAATATCTATATCTCGTCTTGTAAACTACTAAATCTATCTATCTCGTGAGGAAACATGCGATAAGCACATAATCTATAGCAAGAACCATTTTATACTCTTTGGTATGAAGTGGTTTGTTGAATGATTTGTTTCGTATTGTTTTATAGATATGTTATAGATGGAAGAAATGAACGTGTGTTATAAATTGGATGGATGAGTATAGGGTAAGAAAGAGTAAGGTAAATATAATTTTTTTTAAAAATTATTGAGGGAAATTCAAGAATGCAAGACAACTTGATGCATACAACTTTTAGATAAGTTGTATTCCATTAATCTTAAGAAAGCAACATCGAAGATATTATTAAGAGAATGACTTGTGAATTGAACGTACTTTAGATATATTAGATTATGACTTATGAGGCAACTTGAAACATATAAACCTAATTGATTTCCTTTAAAAGCAAGTTGCTGTATTTCCTTTATTTTCAAAAAAGTAAGTTACTATTTTCATCCCTAAAATTTACTAAAAATAATTATTTTCATCTAAAAGTTTAAAAATAATCATCTTAATCCAATAATTTCAATTAAATAACCATTTTAATCCAATAGTTTCAATTAATAAATACTTTAATGTTTTAAATACACAAACCTTAATTAGAGCTTCTATTAGCAAGGGATCATGAATAACTGCCACATCACATGCGTGAAAATCCGCCCCCAAAGCGATCCAATAGGTCACGGGCCACCCTCATTTTCTTTTCCTCCACTTTCACGAAACCTACACATCTGATAACAGATTGTACGTCTGTTCCGCGAATCGACAAAGATGATCTTATTACTTGTTAAACTTCACATTTAACTAAAACATTCATCATACACATTCAAACAGTGGATAAAATGTGATGAGGTGAGTGGGTCCAGAGAGTGATACTAATAATGTAGGGATCATGTGCTCTGGTTGGGTCCAACAAGCTAGTGGTGGTGCACATGCAAATAACATGCATCGAACCACACCACTCTTACTCTTCTTTTTATTTACAACATTTAAAGAATCAACTTGCTTGTACACACAATAAATCATCTCATATATGTTGATTAGCATCAATCATAGGTTGAACTACATGTCCATACTACCTATCTATTAACATGCTATTTAACATCGTCACTTTCTTATATTTTATCTTTCAAAATGTCACCGTTAAAGTAACTGAAACGAATGTAAAAAAAGATGTTTGTTGTGACCGTGAGTTAAATACTTAAAATATCATCATATCATACGGTATATAATTGAGTTTGATAAAAATAAAACGTTATCTTTGTTCTTTCTGATTTTATGTTATACGAGTATCAAATTAAATCAAATCGATTTAATTAAGTTAACTTTTGGATGATATATAGATTTGTATATGCTTTAACCCAGGGTGTCTTAACCTAAAAGGGGAGAAGATATTTATTATTGTAGCTAAAAAGAGCAAGTGTGGATGCAAAAAGTGATAAAGCATGTGTGGGCCTAACAGAAATCACATGGGCTTCCCTTAGGTTTATTGTTCATGTTTATATTTTTTTAGCATCAACATTTAGATTATTTAAGATAAAATATATAAAACACCTAAATAACTTAAAAAATTTATCACACCAAATACTTCAACCCAGAAATTTGTTTGTCAAGTTTAGTGTATTCATGTCGCATATAACTCTACGGTTCAAGTAAAGAAAACAAAAGTTAAAAAAAAAGAAATAAACAACCAATTTGATTACACACCTTCAAATTTAAGTTTCTGACAGTAAACTACACCGTTAAACCTAGGCCTGGCAAAACATGTTATATCATGTTTCATGTTTAACAGTTTAGAAATGACGGGATCAACACAAGTATTAAACATGATAACGACTTGTTTAACTACTATATCCGACCCGAGAAAGTTTTAAAACCCAAATTCTAATTAGGATTAACAACAAAGTTTTAAATTTTTGCTTTTTGACCACAAAAGTTTATTTTTGTGTTCTTGGCGTCAAAGATTGGTATCAGTATTCGATGTTATTGGAACCGGTATCGGTATACACTTTTGTGGCTTCCGATGAGCCGACCCGACAACAAACAAAGTTACGGCCGCGTAAGACAAGTGAAAATGACCAAACTTCCGTGCGCGTAGCACGAGAGAAAACACTAGTTAAGTTATATAATGCATTAAACACTTATTTATTGATACAAATTGATATTTATTTAACCCGAATGAGAGGGAATGTGGGCACTACACTAGCCTAGTGTCAACCCGAATTAAGACCCGTGACCCGTTTCAACTACCCGTAGCCAGTACACCTACAGTACAAATATGGACCAGCATGCAGACTACCAAAACGAATCACTGTCTTTTCATCTATAAATACCTTCAACTCACCCCCACCATTCTTCACTTCTCATCCATCATGGCTAAATTCTTCGCCTTCTTCGTCATCGCGCTCATCGCGATCTCCATGCTTCAAGTGGCGACTGTAAGTGTTCGATCTCTTTTTGGATTTGTCTGTTGTTTCAAGTGGTCTGTTAGTGATCCAAATAGCTGTTTTAAAAAAAGTGTTTGATGAATGTTGTTTAGATGTTATTTAATGCATCTTGATCTTCTTGTTGTTGGTTGTTGAATGGATTAGGTTACGGCTAATGGAGGGCGTCGTGGCGGATTCGGACCTGGAAGTTTGACGAGCTCGCGTAAGTCTCTCGATCTGATATTCGGTTGTTATTTTGAAGTTTTGAATATTAATTGTTGATTCGTGAACAATTCCTTTCAACTGTGGGACATTTTGATAGTAAAGTGTATTCTTTCTATGTAAATAGTCGAAGAGTTTAAATCTTGAAAGGTACATATATAAATGATTGGTATTTAATAGGTATAGATTATGAACTCTTCTAAAAAACTATATACTAATTTTGTTGATTTTGTTAAAATACATAAAGTATTTAAATATTTTAATACTTAATAGGAATATATTAATCTTTAAAAAATATTTTAATATGACCACACGATTATGAGTTGTTTTAAAAATAACAGTGTATTGATATGTGACAAAATGTACAGAGTGCCCGGGGCAATGTGTGAGGAGATGCAGCAAAACGCAGTACCACAAGCCGTGCATGTTCTTCTGCCAAAAGTGTTGCGCGAAGTGCCTGTGTGTACCCCCAGGGTTCTACGGGAACAAACAGGTGTGTCCGTGCTACAACAACTGGAAGACGAAAGAAGGTGGCCCGAAATGCCCCTAGATTTCGTCGTATTAACACGACGTATAAATGTATTATGTAATTTGCTTTATAGATCTTGAATTCTGTAATGGTGTGAGGTAAAAGGACTGATGCAACTATTGCATATTACATGTGATTGGGCCCCTAATATTTTAGGATTAATATCTTAACTCTGTTTGATGATATGTTTTATTATTATAAATTTAAGGTTTTGTATGTTCTGTTTCTAAATTTTTATTTTGGTTCCCTGTAACGTTGGAGATAAGACATTGTTGGAAAATTGGTGTAGAAAACATAATAGAACGCTCACAATTTGTGACAATGGAACTCAAATACTGACTCTTATTATTAATATTGAAAACCATATAATTAAGCTAAACATAACTTGTGTTTATGCTAAACTCCTACTTTGCTGAATAAGTCTAGTAATCCAAATGAAGTTTCTTATTAAATACCAAATAAAACTTTAATAATTATATTAAACTAGAATTAAGCTCCTGGCATTGCGGGGGTGTAAAACCAGGCAAAATAACATAAATGTCACATGATCATTAATGATCATCAACATTGAAATTGTTGTGTGTTAATACGAAAAAATAATACCAAAGCGTAAAACATATAAAAATATAACTAAATCGATTTAAGACTCACGCGTAGCGACGAACCTGTTAAAGGGAGAAAATAAACGTAAAAACGATAAACAACGCACACACATTGTGCTATGTTAACTCACAGAATTCAGATGAACGTAAAGCAAAACGTAAAATTGGTGAATCGCACATGCATGTTTGTGTCGTGTTAACTTGCAAAACCTAGAACGAACGTAAGATGAAAATTTGAAAAATATGAACAGTATAGGGGACCAAAGTTAAAAGTATATAATTTTGTGAAATTATATCGCAAAAGACGAAGAATTTTGGGTTTAAAGTAAAAATAATTAAATTAGAATGTTACTTTGCAAAATATGAAAACCTTTGGGTTAAAAGTGAAAAGTCGATTTTTTTTAAAAAAACTCATAAGTTACAACACTATTATGCATAAAATGTTGGTAATTTGTATAATATAAATACTTCGGCCACGATGGAATCGATTCATATCTTTCCGGCCGACTTCCATTTCATTTTCCTTCCATAATTTTACCTCTAATCTCTTAATTTTCATAACTTTTACAAAATTATCTAGGATTTCATCCTTCATATAGCACATGATTCGGGATCAAGTTTTGTTTTGTATTATATAGTTTCGAATATGGTAAATCATTAAAACTTCAAAAATATATATATTAAAACGATAAAAAGTAAAAACACAAAACTTTCCAATATCGATCATGTATAAACTTTGGGTATATAATATAGAAAGTAACGTATTATGGTATGAAATCGCATTTCATATTCTAAAAAGAAACAAATATCTAGGATTCTAAACGAATTCGTGAATCTTCAGTACCAAGTTTATTTATTTATAATTAGGTTTAGCTAAATTAACAAAAAACAAACACATGACTAGTCAATTCATTTATATCCATTCTTTATTTGTGTACAATCATTTACAAGTTCGTTTATTTACTAAGCGAAAAAACTAAAAGTTTACGTACATTAGTTAAATGAATGGATGCAAACAACATTATATAGAATGTGAGTGTATGGTGTGCTTTTCTCAAAAGGTTGTAGGTTCAAGTCTTGACATAAACAAATAGTGTAGATTTAAAAGTAGATTTAAAGTATGTGAGTTTGTTGTTCAAAAAATAATATTATAAGCAAACTACTTACACACTATATCACATTGTTCACTTTACAATCATACTATGTTCAAGTTATTTGGACCTGTAATCACGTCATTCGGGCTATAATCATGTTTAGATAACCCTATTCACAATGTTAAATCGAGCTAATTACATATGGCATGTTACAATATATTATATATTTAAAGATATATATAAAGTTATCGCAATACCAAAAAAAGTAAAAGTAATAAAAGTTTTGATTTTGGTATTGTTTTTTAAATGAAGTGCGTAAAAGATTTGAGTTTGAAAGAATAACAGATTAGATGAAAATTAACAAATGTGTTTTTTTTATCATTTTACCCCTCCCACCTATTTCAATTGTTTTATTTTTTACTTGTGCCACCCCTTAAAGCTATGTGTTATACTTTCTTGAGCGAGTAGACGTGTGGCGTGGAAGGGCGTGAAACACCGCCCTAAAGGTGTGCGAGAAGGTGTTGGGTGCAATCTGAGTGCACCCAAGGATGTTGCCCATACGTTAAGCTTAAAACCACCAAAAAACCTACCACGTGGCTTACTCCAATACTCCAATACGATAACGTAAAGTATTACACATAACCTAATATCTCCGCTATTGATTTATCTAGTTAGTGATTAACATTACTTACTATATTTTTTACATTTATTTTTTTACATCATGGTACCATTACGATAAAAGGTTCCTGCTATCTTTTAACCTTTCATTAACTTTTTATTTTACTTAACACATAAAAGTTAACCAAATTATTTTAGTAGAGAGATCCTTAATTCGAATATCATTTTAATATAGACAATAATTTCATAAATTAAATTATTTTATACAGAAACTTAAAATAAATAAATAAATAAATGAATGAATAAAGATCAACATCATGCACCAAAATGGAAGTATAAAACAGGAAGTAAATTTGATGCAACATCATGCACCAAAATTAGCTGCCGGCCTGGCCCACTGGAGTTGGGACCATCCAGTTAATGGGCTGCATAGTGGGCCTTTAAAGGACCAATTTTCAGTTTTTCACTCATGGAATGATTAATGATCTAATGATGGAAAAAAAGGTCCCCAACCATAACCAATTTGAAACTGTTTGAACTTGGTAAAACCCGAACCAAACGGTTAAACTTTAGTTTTCAAACCGGTCAAAACCTTTCAAGAATTGGTTCGAAACCTGAACAAGTTTGAACCCTGGTTTGGGGAAAAAACCGATTTATACACCTCGATAATGATTCTTTTAAAAGACCAAACAGTCAGTCGGTGAAACACAGCATCTAATTGTCAAACTCAAATTACTTGCAACTAAGTTTAAAAGCATATTACTTCCTACTCTTTTTCTATTTACCTGATTAAGAGGCTGTTTGACAACTCTTGAATGATTAAGTGTTGAACCAATAAGAAGTCTGAACCATTAAGTGTTGAATCATTAAGATGTCTGAACCATTAAGAGCTAGTATATTGCTTAACTATTCAAAGGCAAATGTCTGACTAATTCAGATAAGAGGCCTTAACCATTTAGCATTGACCTCTTAACCATTCAACATTAATATAATGCTTAACCATTCAGCATTAATATAATGATTAACCATTCAGAGGCAAATGTCTAAACCATTCAGACATTTACTCGCAAAA
The DNA here is from genome assembly GCA_025215565.1 of Flaveria ramosissima. Lineage (NCBI taxonomy): Eukaryota > Viridiplantae > Streptophyta > Magnoliopsida > Asterales > Asteraceae > Flaveria > Flaveria ramosissima. The sequence continues at coordinate 41,255 of JACVEC010000333.1, read as the reverse complement.
TAAATAGTCTGAACTATTAAGTGTTGAACCATTCAAACATCTGAATCATTAAAAGGTTGATTCAGATGCTACCAAACAACCCTAAGTGTATATATTTGATGGAATAACACCTGAAAACCTATATTTCGTTTTGTCATTTGGTAATCTTTTATGGTGTTCCTTGCACTTTTGTTGACATTAAACTTATAATATTTTTGGAATTGGGGAAGAATATATTATTATAGATAATAGATCCTCGATGGATGTAACATTCTAATTTTCGGTTTAATACATATGAAATACTATATTTTATATCATAAAGTAAGATATTTGTTGGTGTCGTATCGTCAATGTCTATTGTATTTTCATATAAACTGGATTAAAATGTTACAGATTGTATTCAATGCTAAAATGCAAATATGAAGTTTGGTCCCCCAAAGTTTAAACCATGGAAATTGAGTATGGTTTATGTTATAGTTTTTTACTAGTTTAGAACTTGAAACTTAATTTCTACATATTCGTAGCGTTTATGACATCCCATAGTCTATAATATCCGTACTTTGCGAGCACTTGTTTGGCTCGAGCACGACTCGTTTACAAACGAGCTGATTTCAAGCGAGCTTTAAACGAGTCATGAGACGAGCACTTTTTGGACAACCCTATTGCTAAGAATCTAAATTTATCTGCCTCTCCTGGTTTAGATGTATGAATGACATTCATGCATTGCAGTTAATCAAGAAATTCCCCTCTAAATTTGCATCATTCGTCTTAAAATTTACTTTTTATTATGTAGTTTATCAAACTTAAGATAGTCATTGCATAGTGTCGTGTACCACGTAAAAAGTGATATTTGGTAATGGCACAAAGACAAAACGCTATGATTTTATTACTGATGAAAAGTTATATTACAAACATACGTAAAAACAATACTATAATTAGAAAACAATCTTGAGTTAACCTAGCTAAAATAGCTAAATGAAAGTCCATTATAAATAGGTGCCCACCGCCCAATGTAATTTATTATGTTAACAAAAATGAAAGAAAAAATCTAGATAAGCAAGCATGTAGAGTTTTATTTTTTTCTTTTTTGAAACAACTTCTCACACATTTTAATACTATTTTTAAATTTATCCTCATGTTCACAACATAACAGCTTCTCACGCATGCTCCCAACGAGTCTAACACATATTAATACCGCCATGCTAGAAGATGTTTGGCAAAATGCGTTTAAATAAAACCTAAAACGAAGAAAACTTTATATATGATTGTTTTAAGCCTGTGATGACCAAAGTAATATTGGTGATCATGAATTTAAAAATAAATAAAATGGTTATAAGTTAGATAGAAAGGAGATTGTTACAGTTGCTGGAATAGCTCAGTTGGTTAGAGCGTGTGGCTGTTAACCACAAGGTCGGAGGTTCAAGCCCTCCTTCTAGCGAATTTATTTTTTTATTTTATTTTTCTAACAAAAACTTCACAAATTTTACTAATATTGATTTTATATATCTTATGATCTATTAATTGTTTATCTTTGGACTTTTCATATCAAACTTACTTTTCCGAAAACTACAACTTGTATGTGTTTTCTTATATTGTCTTAAACGTCTATATTCTATATTTATAATTCTTGATTTATATTTATATATAAAATAATTAGGATTAATGGGGGTGCATTAAACCAAAAAGGCGTTTGGCGAGATTTCTCATTTTGAACACTATGACTATTTGTTGCTACCGAAATTTTCAACATTCGGGTGAAGGACTCGGGTAATAGTGATAGGAGGAGACAACCATGGTTCATGCCCATCCTGATGTTGTGATATCAGTTTACACCTTCTCGAGTCATGACCTGGCTATAATCAAAACATAATTGTACTCGTTAAAGGGCCAAGTCATCGGGGCCACGATGTGCGTGCAATCATATGTATACGTATGTAATAGTACATGTAGAGAGAGAGTGAGAGAGAGAGAGGTTGTGTGTGTGTGTAAAAAGAATACCACGTACCCTCTTAGATTAATGGGTCAAGTCAATCTTTTATTTATAAAAGGTTTATTGGTTTTAACTATAACAGATCAATTTCATTCTTGAGTTGATTGGATTTTCGTCCATTTCAAATAAGCTTAATATGTTGAACTTTTGGTCCAGTCATGTGGATAGCTCATCACGGTTCAAACTCTTCGGATGTAGGCTTCGTATGAATTAGGAGAGGGAGCAGTATTTAGTAGGGTTCAACCAACCCTAGCTCTAAAATGGTCTAGATTAGTTATCTTGTTAATTAATAAATCACTCATAATCCTAATCTATAAATTTATATCTTGTATCTGTAAATTACTATCTCTCAATTGAAAAAAAAATACTTTAGCTGCCCCGTGAACGTAGGTTGCACACTATAACGAAACCACGTTAAATCCCTCGTGTTCTTTACTGTGTGTTTGTTTTGTGTTCATGTGTGCTTTGATCCTAACACTAACTCATGGGCTATTTGGCAATTTTTGAATGATTAAGTGTTGAATCAATAATATGTCTGAATCATTTAGTGCTAAACCATTAAGAGGTCTGAACCATTAAAAGCTAGTATATCAATTAACTATTCAAAGGTAAATATTTGACCAATTCAGATAGGATGTCTTAACCATTCAAACCCAGTATAATGCTTAACCATTCAGAGGAAAATGTCTGAACAATTCAGACATTTGCTTGCGAAACAAACAATCTGAACAATTAAGTGTTAAACCATTCAGACATCTGAATCATTAAGAGGTTGAAACAAACAACCCCTTAGTAAGCCTCTTATTGTAGGTCTCCAAAACCAATCTCGGGCATACATTAATCGCACCTCGATTTAGACCGGCTCTTTTCTGCATAACCACTTGTAAATTCTCAAAGAGAGAGATCGTAGGGATTGTTGTTTATAGGTGAGAAGTTATCATCTAAAAAGGCAAATAATGCGTGGCAACATGGTACTTGAATATACATTTGAAATCTTCATAAAGGTAGGTAGATCATAGATCTCGCTACCCTCTCCAATAATCTTTTTTTTTTTCAAATATGCCCCCAACTTTAATTATCAACATTTCTAGTTTTTACCTCCCATTGTTTTCGAATTTGACCTTAAACTCATAAAGTCTATTCATAAAAGAACTAAAGAAGTAAGAAGCATGTGGATCTGACTATAAACTTATAAGTTTACAAATGAAATACATGAGTATCTTTTTAACAAAATGGTAAATCATGAAGGAAAAGGGTTATAGGTAGAAATCGCATTGGTTATGTATACATTAACTAAAAGTTGGAATATGTGCATGTAAATAAAGAATATGGTTTAAGATTGTAAACTTATAAAAACCAATGCGTCACACGTGCGACATGCGGGCACGAATGAACTATAAGTTCTGAAACTGTAAGGGGTCATTTGGTTGGCGGAATGTATTGTAAAAGAATCGAAATTAAAATGAAATCTTATTAAAATTGATAAGGAGTTTGTTTGTATATATTTGAGTGGAATTGAAATGTTAATTTTGAATATTTTATGGAAAAGAATTGGAATTAAAATGAAATCTTATTAAAATTGATAAGGAGTTTGTTGGTATATATTTGAGTGGAATTGAAATGGTAATTTTGAATATTACATTGGATTATTGAACATTCAGGGTAAGTAGATGAAAACTAAATTCCAATGAATAAATATTGTCAATGTTATAATTGCATAGAGTGTTAGATAATAGGATTCATGTAGGGTTGTAAACGAACTAAAGTTTAGCGAATAATTCGTAAACCGTTCGGCGAAAAGTTCGTTTATGTTCTTTCGGTTAATTAATGAATGAACACGAACAAGAAAATTATGTTCGTTTAGTTAAACGAACGAACATGAACAGAGCCTGTGTTCGTTCATTTATGTTCGTGAACGTTCGATAATGTGCTCGTTAACGCTCGTTTGCGTTCGTTCATTTAAAATTTATGTTTGAGATAATTTATATTAAGTACTTATTTATTGTTTTATGGATATTACATAATGTTTGTGATTTCAATTATAAAATCAATATATGATGGTTTGTATTTGTTTGTTTTAAGAATTTTTGTTTGTGTTTATTCATGTTCATGAATTTTATTTGCGTTCGTTTATGTTTGTGAACAATTCATGAACATATTAATCTCCTTAATAAACGAACACAAACGATAAATCTCGTTCGGTAAGCATTCATGAACAGTTCATGAAGAAGTTATTTTCTTAATGAACGAACACAAACAAGGCCCCGTTCATGTTCGTTCGGTTCATTTGCAGCCCTAGTAATTCACGCAATTCCAAAAGCCAAAATCTCATGATTTTAATGACGTGTTAGCGTCTTACACATTTCAAAATTGCTTCATTTAATATTTTCCAAAAATTTAAAGGACTATAAAACTTTCATCTCAATGCAAAAGTCTTTTAGATAATCTTCTTAATTATAGTTCTATAGGATTCATTCATAAATTCATTGGGTTTTTAAGGATATTTCATAGTGGAAAACATTACCCATATCAACACGGATGTTGTTTTGAGTGGCAAACACATGGAGAAAGAAGGTTCAAAGTGTAGCAAACTTGCATTTTCATCCACAAAATTGAAGCAACAAAAAGTGAAAAAATATTAAAAAGGTGGGGAAATTTTGAAAAAGGAAAAAAGAATAGGGAAAGCAATATAAAATATAGTTTATTTATGGAAGGAGATAAAAAGTGCACTAAAGTTATTGAAAAGCAAAGGTGGGTGGGTGGTGGATTTTGGAAAGTTCAAAGAAACATGTTCACTTTTATCCCCTTGATTTTAGCTATGAACATATTGCCCCTTAATGTTGTAAAAGTGCTACTTTGTATCCTCTTGTTTTTATGTTTTCATGATACAAAAGAAAAGAGAATAACCTACCCAAGATGTGCGACAAAAGGGGTGGCTTAAAAACAAATAATTTACATATTCGAGAACAAGTTATAGTTTAAGGTTTTTATATTAAAAACGGCCAATTAGATTACGTTTTTCATATATTACGATAAATATACAGTATTTGATTAAAAACATGTAAATGTAAATTATTTGTTTAGCCACTGATAATAAAGAAAGAAATATGATCTCTATATCATATATGGTGCTATGTTTTGTAAGCTAGCAAGATTACTACTTTTAAAATTCATATAGTGATATGGAGCGTAAATCATAAATAAACCGTTTATGTTATTTTCGGAGACCTTAAAGTCCATAGAAGTAGATATACATGTATTAATAACAAGGTAATGAGTTCCTCTCTGTAAATTATCATCAACGGTCACTAGGGTGTTTAGGATTGTTGATTTAAAAAGTTGGATTTTTCATACAGCTATCTGTCTTATTTTTCCCATCAGATCATTTATCTTTAAAAAAATCATAATAGTATAACAACAAGACGCATACACATACAAAGTTGTGATAACAGTAACTATATAAAACATATTGTATAACTCCTCAAATCTACTATTATTTTAATATTAACATTTGTTTTCTCTTACAACTTAAAAAAATATTATGTTGTATTCAAAACACGCTTTTACGACATCATTATTTTCATCCGCGTTTCAATATAAGTTTATTCGAAACCGAATCAAGCAATTACAATATAATTTATTTTTTCTTCACAACAATATACCTTTTTTATCTTGAATATACCGATACAACATGCTTATTTCCACTTACCTTTCAATATACACTTTGTTCAATACCAAACCAAACCGCTACAATGCACAACCAAAACCCACAAGTCAAACATAATGTTTTCCTCATCTTTCTCATAACAACATAGGGGTTGTTTGATTTGCTTTGACCCGGTTAAAATGTCAGACCCATTGATCCGGTCAGCATGTTTGATTCTCACTCTTTCGCGTCTGATCCGATCCGACACCACTGACCCATGCATATTTTTCCTCTTACCTAGTCTGGTTTGAAACGGACTCTTACTCGATCAGCCCCTTCTGATCGAGACCTGCAAATCAAACAACCTCATAATGTTTTTCTCAATTCCAAATATAATATCCCAATATACTTACTCCTACATACATTCCAACATAAACTCAAACCAAAACCAACCCTTCACAAGGCACAACCACACTTCAAAATCACGAGTCACTCATAGTTTACAAATATAAACGAAAGAAAAGGGTAAGAAAAGCAAAAAAAGCAAAAGAAAAGGGTGTAAAAAGCAAAATTGCCGAGTCAGCAAATAAACGAGAATCAAAAAGAGCGAAAGTTAGAAGAGAGAGAAAATCCCAACAGCCACATACACAACTTGTGGCTCTCATTTCATTCTCCCCTGCTGACGTGGCAGTACGATCAAAACCAACACAAACACCCACCCACACACACACACACACACACAAACACACACACACCCACAAACACACACAAACACAGTGTCTGTCAGACCGCTAGATCTGTTCATTCTATCCATCAATATCCACCGTCCGATCCGCCGGAGATGTCGGAGCCCAAAGATCCCGCTATTAAGCTCTTCGGTAAGACCATTCAGCTGCCCGACGCGTTGACCGACGCCGGCGGCGGTCAAGATGCCGCTGCCGCTGACCCCGCCGCCGGAGAACATCCGCCGTCTCCGTCGCCGTCGTCGAGCTCGTCGTCGACGGAGGAGGACGGTGAACGTGAATCCGAGGTTGATGATAAGGTAAGTTGTTGATTGATTGATTGATTGATAGATCTTGTTAATTTTTCTCTGATGAATTTGGTGTGTGTTGAATTGGATGGTGATTTAGGGTTTTGTTTGGGGGTTTAGAAGTTTGGGTGTTGATTGATGGATGTTATTGTTGCGAATTTGTTTGATTGATATTCTCTAGGGTTTATGTTTCTTCGTTTCGATTGGGGCTTTTTTCTGATTGAATTAAGCTTGATTTAGTTTTGTTCGTTTGTTCTTCAATATAGAAACAAATTGGCTGTTTCTGTCTGTGAGAAGCAAATTACTCTTGCTCATAAGTTTGATTTTATCTTATGTTTACTGTTGTTGTTTTGTTAGTTTGTTCATGAATTACAATTTCGTTCGAATTGGCGATAAAGTTTATCATTTTGGGTAGTTCTAATGTCTAACCTTCAGATTTAATGTTACTTGAATGTCTTTTAATTGAAGGATGCTAAATTTCAAAGCTTTAAATCGATTTAGTATGAACATGTGAACTGATTTAGTATGAGAAAGATTGGACTTCATGACATTTGACTTAAGTTGCTTGTCATGTAGGAGACACGCGCTTAAGTTTTGAGATCGGTATCTCAATTGTATTCCTAGTAGGGAAAGAAACGGGAAAAAACGTCGATTGTTGTTTTTGGATAGTTATGTTATGTCGTGCCATCTTTTATATGAACGTTTGACTATCCTACCAGTTGCAGCGGATAAAAATGTCGATTTCTGTGGGTGAAATTGTTAGTTTGAAGTATTGTTAGTTTCTGTTTTTCATCTAAAATTGGCAAGCTGAGACAGTTTGAAGTATTTGTGTTTGTGTGAGATCGTATAAGCCCCATTGTTACATTTTTAACTGAAACTTGCGGTAAATGTAGGTGCAACCTGAAGAGAAATCTGTTGATAAAGAAGAGGAAAGAGCTCCTTCTACAGTTTCTGAAGATGTTAAAGAGCCGAATGAAGCTTCAGTATTAAACGAAAACCCTACAACACTTTCAGCTGAAAACGAATCTTCTACTGCAAAAGCATCAAAATCACAGGAAGAACAAAGTGAACAGGAGAAAACCTTAAAGAAACCAGACAAAATACTTCCTTGTCCTCGATGTAACAGCATGGATACAAAATTTTGTTACTACAACAATTACAATGTGAACCAACCTCGACACTTTTGCAAGAACTGTCAAAGATACTGGACCGCTGGTGGGACAATGAGGAATGTTCCTGTGGGTGCAGGTCGCCGCAAGAATAAAACTTCAGCATCTCAGTACCGTCAAATAACTGTCACAGAAGCTCTTCCTGGTGATCTGAACCACACGGTCCTTAAACCCAATGGCACCGTTCTTACATTTGGTTCAGACACACCTCTACATGAGTCAATGGCGTCCGTCTTGAAGATTGCAGATAAAACAATGCGACAAGATAGTTTCCGCAAGCCAGAAGATTTAATAATCCCAGTTCCTTCAAGTAATGATGATAGCACAAACAGACCATCAGCCACCGAGATGCAAAGTTGTCACGGGTTCTCCCCTCAGGTGCCATGTTTCCCCGGTGCACCGTGGCCATACCCATGGGCCCCACAAATGGGCCCACCTTTCTGCCCACCTGGCTTTCCTATGCCGTTCTACCCTGCACCGCCATACTGGGGTTGTGCTATACCCGTACCAGGCCCTGGCCCTAGCTCGGGCTCGGGCCTGGCCCCATGGAATGTGCAGTGGGTCCCTCCTCCACCTAATTACCCCGCCCCACCAGTTACCTATGCAGCCTCTCCTTCCAGTCCTATATCCCCAACTTTGGGAAAACACTCACGAGCCGAGAATGGAGAAGATGAAATGATAAAAGACAACGAAACTGAAAAGAGTCTTTGGGTTCCAAAAACATTGAGGATTGATGATCCGGAAGAAGCTGCAAAAAGCTCGATATGGGCCACATTGGGAATCAAAAACGACGGATCCGTTGGTGGGAATGGAGGAGGTATGTTCAAGGCATTCCAATCGAAAAGTGAAGATAAAAAGCCCATCAAAGAAGCATCTCCTGCACTTCAAGCGAACCCTGCGGCATTATCGAGGTCTCTTAATTTCCAAGAGAGCTCATGAGATGATGTTGGATGATTTTGCGGCAATGGAAACCGCAAAGGGGTATGTGTTGCATGGAGATGGGCTTCAGTGACATGCAAAAGTGGAAGAAAGGTAAGTTGATTCCATCCATTGTGGTTTCCATTGTTCTAAAATGATAGAGAGAGTTTGTGTATTTTGAATTCAATAGTATTTTTGAGTCTTGTGTGTACATATGTTATATGTGAAATAGTGAAGAAGGTAGAACAGATGAGTGTGTGCAGTGAAGAAATAAGTTTAGCTACCAAAATTCTCAAACATTGATCTTCAATCTTATTTTGGCCTTGGAATGAGTTTCTTGTTAATTTGTTTACATCTTTATGTTTATGTTTTGATTTGCTTATACAGTCTCTAGGGGTCTCTTTTGTTTTATTTGTTATATAACCAATGTTGTAAAAATCGCTAGGCGCTAGTCCGGCGGCGAGGTAGGGACTAGCGATTAATCGGGATTAATCAGATTGGAATTTTTATATATAATTTTCAGTTTTATATATAAATACACACATTTTCATATGTAAAATTAATAAAAAGGTTAAGTTTTATATATAAATACACATATTTGGCCGGAATTTCTAGTTTTTAAGCTGGAATTTTCAATTTTTGGCCAGATTTTTTGACTTTCGCCTGAAGGTCGCCGGAATCTCGCTGGAACCCTACCGGAATTTCGCTGGAATTACAGAGCTGTTTAAGACCGCCTAGGTCTGATTTTGACCTCTGTTGTCCGCCTAGCGGTTAATTGGCCGATTAGCCAAAAATTCCTAGGTGAGGGGTTGATTTCTGATTAATCGGCGATTAATCCCAATTTTTGCAACATTGTATATAACTGAAGGCATGGGGTTGTTCGGCTTAGGCGTGGGTAAGACTGTAAGAGTATGGAAGCATTCAATATGACTTCACAACGCTGGTGGCGCATTAGATGTGTATCAACACGATCCCCGCTAACTGCTTGGGGATCCCATAGGTAAAAGAGTCGTTAACGTAAGAAAGGAACTTGCGATGGATATCTAGTACGACGTTCTCATTATTTCGTAAAAATAAATCACCATATACAAGGCCTTAACGTCGGCCGAAAGCAGTGACAGACCCAAAAAAATTTTAATTTTCTTTCTTCTAAGAGATAAAATCTAAAGTCTCATATGGTATGCATTCAACTAAAGTAGTTAACATGGTAGTTTTGTACCTTAAGCTAACCCTTTGAAGTTCATACCTCAAAGGCTCAAATGTAACTCCCAAAAAGAATAACATATCAATCTTCCAACATATATGAACAAACAACTATCAATAACATGAAGTCATTAACAGAAACTGTTCTCCATCATGTTCACAAACTCACTCAAATCTATCCTACCATCGGCGTTTCGATCAAACGCTCTGATCATCTTCCTACAATCTTCATCACCTACTCTCCCCTTCAATCCCATAACACAAAGAACCCTCTGCAACTCCATTGCATCAATGAACCCATCTTTATTTTCATCAAAAACATCAAAAGCTTCCTTCACTTCATCCAACCGCGGTTCTTCGGCCTCAAAAACATCAAAAATGTACGTAAAGTTCATCACCTCCGGTAGCTTTTCACCCCCGGGGCGTGAAAAAACACCCAAATCCGCCATTAGTAGCTCCAAATCATCTCCCTTGACACTTTCATCATCGATAGTGTTATTGTTGGTAGACAAAAGGTGTGATCTTGACAATCTTGAATCAACGGTCGTCTTCTCAAGCTTTTCGACCGGATTCTTGGAGTGTTGAAGGGAAAACCGGTGTACCGAAAGCTTGAATCTTGAGAAAAACTTCAAGATTCCGGTGACCCTGTTGAGAACAAGTAGTAGGAAGAAGTATCGGATCAATTCAACAATCAAGAAACTCATGGCTAAAAATCAAGATTCTTGTTTTTCGACTTTCGAACGAATTGAATCGAACAAAGAATATGATTATTGAAGTGGGGTTAGATCAATTAGTAAGTAAGATCTAAGGGTTTGTGTTTGAATGCATGATGAGGGAGATATGAGAGTTTATATAAGGATTTGTGCGTATGTTTGAAGGTTGAATGTGTAGTCAAGTGTCAACAATTGTACAAGATAGTCTTTGTGGAAGGTGGGAAAAAGTTATTTTAATTGGTGGGCTTTTCTAATGAAGAAGCTTCATGGAAAGTATGAGTGTGTTTCCTAAAGTATGGGGTTTGTTGTTGTGTTTGGAAGTGGTGTTGGTGGTGATTACTTTGAAGGTTCCTTTTTTTGACTTGTTTATGGTGAAATGTTGAAAGGAATGATATTGATGTTTTGTTTGTTTTAATGATTGACTATGGTCTTGAAGATTTGTTACACTAAAAGATTAACCCCTATCACTTTACGTTATGTTCTTGGGTTTTCTTTAAGAAGTTAAAAAAATTGAAAAAAAAAGAATAAGATATGTGTGTTTCAAAGTTTTAAATAGAGGAAGTGAAGAAAAAATATATAAATATTTATTAATAATATTTCCTGATAACTTTATCATTTACTCTTTTTTCCTTTCAATTTAGCTATACCTATTATATATGATAGTATAGTAGTAAATTTGTAATTTTCTTTTCTCTTTTTTTTATCTAATTCCATCATTTTAGCTAGTTATAGCTTTTATATACTTCGTTATTTTAAAAAATTAACTTTAAACCAATATTTTATTGTCTTTAATATTAATATATTATTATATATGTATTTAAACACATCTTTTAAAAAGTTTTGATGTACCATGCGTGAAATTATGCCTAGTTATATATATGACCGTACCTTATTAACGGTGTGTGATTATATATAAACTTCTATGCTATTTATATTATATATAAAACATATGAGAGGGGTATTTTAAAATATCATAAAATTAAAAAAATTTAATTTATTCAATGCATAAGATACAAATACTTTTAAGAGTAAAAATAGTATTTATAACATTATTTACACATTACTTTTTACAATTAGTTACATAATAACCTTACACTTTCTAAAACTTACATAAAAATTTACGTTATCTACCCCATGAACCAAGAAAATTTAATTTGTTTTAACCTTTCAGCTATATCTTTTAAAATATCACGTTTAAAAACTTTTTAAGACTATAACTGTAACCTGTGTTTTTTTAAATGTTTTGGTGTAAACATTTTGCTGAAGTGATATGTATTTTGTGAGATACAATAAGTTAATGCGTAAATGTACAAATAATCATACAAAACCTATTTATTTGGTGTTTTAAATTTTATCTAAAAAACGTAATAGACTTTTGTAAAACAACTACAAGAATGATAAAATATTAAAACCACATGTCGCATGTAAAATACCGTCCCGCCGCATTACGCGGGCACTATTCTAGTTATTATACATGCATATGTTACATAGTAAATCCACCACTTTGTACGTTTCACATTGTTTTTTTTTCCGGATCATGCCGCCCTCTCTCTATATAAAATTCATTCTACATAAGCTTCAACCAAATATCATATTCTAACGTTGTGACTATTGAGATTTTTTTGACCTAACCTATTTGTCATTATTCTTCCTGGAATATCCAAAGGAAATTTTGCGATTTCACTATTTTTATATATTCAAGTGTTAGAAGTACTTGATTTTTAACCTGAGATTAATTATTATATTTGCTATTTTTTTTAAATTCTCAATCTTTTTTACTAGGCTTGCTTTCACACTAGGGCGTCATTATTTTGTTTTTTTTTTCATTTATTATCTACCACAATGAGTAGTATTTTGGTACTCCCCATCACACATTGGAATTTCCTAATCTCATGTTGTACCAAATTCTCAACACGATGTACAAAGCGATTAATATGCTCTGATGTTAAAATATTGGTCATTTAACTGGAGAGTGAGAATATTACGAGAGATATAGAGCGACTAAGGGGAGATTAAAGGATCACCGATAATTACGGGCAACAATTAGATAGGAGTTGTGGTCTAGTTCAACGAATGCTAGAGCCAAAGATCTTAACATCCTACTATCGTTCATTACTATATGTTGTTTGACATCTTGAAAGTTATGTTTGTCTTTTAGTTTAATCCTTTAAAAGTCGTATTAGGTTTATTCGTTTCATATTGTTCTTTAGTTTTTTATTTGTCTTAATCTTTGATTCATTTATTAGTTAATTGTATTGATTTACTGAACCTTTTATATGTGTTATACTACATCAATTAAAGTTGAACAAAGACTTGAATTTTAGAGTTTACTTTGATTTCAACTTTATTAAAAAAAAACCTTAATAAATATGAAAGCGAAAAAAGAAAAGGAAAGAAAATATAATCGTAAATGAAAGTGAGTGGTTGTTATAAGCCACAAGAGACTATCGTACCTACTAGTAATTAAGTTTTATTAAGCCGATAAATATTTTTTACTGTAAAACCACTCATTTTTAATATTATTTCATCGTTAGAAATTAGGTTATAAACGTTCAAATTAAAAGATCTAAATAAAATTTACTACCTTTTAAGGTTAACATAAAACTATTAAAGAAAAGTCATTAAATAATACTAACAATCATAACTATTTCATTTAGGTTCATCAATTTATAAAGCTTTAAAAATTTTTATGATAACATAATACTAGTAAAACTTTGATCGTGGTATGAGTAGGACAACTTAGTACACAATTTTGTATGCGTGAGGTCCAAAGGTATTAGACTAAGTACATCTTTATCATGTATTTCTTCAAACAAATTATTTTACTACTCAAACCTTAGACATCCATATGACATCATAGTAACTTTGTTTTAACTTGCCCATGAAGGCTGGATTTCATCCGTATATTTATAATTACACTAATAAAAACTATCTTTTTTTTCTTCAATATAATAATATTTTTTAAACATTATCATGATCTTTTTTCTCTTCTTCATTCATAACTACTTTAAAAAATATTAAAAAAATTATAGAGGTGAACAATGTTTTTTTTAATATACAAATAAACAGTAATAATTTCTCTCTTTTTCACTCACAACCACTTACATCTATTCTATACAATATAGGAAACATAATAACAATGATATAAGAAAGCTACCGTAAATGCTTTAAAAGTTCAATGTTAGATTGAGGTCGTCCTTAAATGGGATTTTCAACATATTAGCAAACATGTCGCAAGTAGGGGTGAGCGTAATTCAAACCGACCCTTAAAACCTGACCAAAAAGCCCTAGATCGAACGAACCAGGGCCGACCCTAAGAATTCCTAAAATACTCTGGTCCTGGGTCGAGAGCAAAAATATGGGCTCCAATAATACTACGTAAAAAAAGTTTAAATTAAATAACGTGTATAATGAAATCGAAGTGCCAAAGTCGAAACGATCTTCTCACTTCTGGCCTTAGATCTTGAACGAGGTTTTTTATTATTTTATTATTATTATTATTTTAGGTATTATTATATTAGTTTGGGTTTATATTGGATAAATGGTATTGGGTAAACTATTTAGAACGTTAATGAACTCTAGATGAAGGCTTAATAGGCTAAAATAATTAAAATGTTATTAGGTTTGTTAACGGATTTATTAATACTCTATTGTTTTTCTTTTTAATTACACACACACACACACACACACACACACACACACACACACATATATATATATATATATATATATATATATATATATATATATAATATAAAAAAATTTAAAAATTTTGAGCGTCTAAGGAGATCGGGCTCTGGACAGTCGCCCATCCCGCCCACCCTCAAGGCTGCCCATGGTACAAACCCAACCCATTTTACATGCATGTAGTTCACTTATTGTTCTTAAATTTAAAGCTATTTCTGTCCTCAGTTTGGGCTAGTTTGGCCTGGTCCGGCCAGGGTTTTACCTTGGGTGAGTATAATCGAGTCAAACCGAGAAACCCAACTGAAGACCCATGACCGAGCCAACCCAACTCATTCTACATACATCGTAAAGTCCTCAGTACCAAGTTCGAAACTATTTCGGTCCTCGATCAGGACATGTTTGGCCCGGTCCGGTCCCGGTCTAGCCCATTCCACATCCAATCGCAAGCAACCACAACGATTATTATTTGTTAGTGCCGATATTCGGGCCCTAAAGATCATCTCCGAGACCCGACTCTGCAAATGCGCCCATGAGTAACAACAACAACAACAACACGAATCAACACATTCATCAGCAATCGAATGCTCATCAATCTCCAAAGAAGCACCCACTTCACAAAGGTCAGTCATCTCATCCCACAATTATCCATCAAACATCACTGTTCATCCACACTCTCTTCACAACAACCACAATCAAACCCTCACAACCCAATCAAATCCCACACAGATGCATCTTCAATTCAAGCTTCCAGTGTTGCAAAATCAGTCATAACCAAATGTTCTAATCTTCTTGTGAAAACCACTCATCTCTCAATCACTAGTTCTCCATCTATTGAACAATTTCTTCTTGATGTATCCTATATAAACCCTAGAGTTACTCGTAGATTTTGGAGGAAGTCTGAATTAGAACCTCAAGATGTTCTTGAATTGTTATTGGGTTTTGAATCTAATGTTGGGAAATTGGGGATTGATGTTGAAAAGGTTGCATCTTTATTTGGGATTTTCAAGTGGGCTAGTCGTAGTACCAAACAAGATAGGAGTTTTAAGCATCTTGATCAGTCTTTTAAGGTTATGGTAGAGTTGTTGGTTCGGGTCGGGTTGTGTAAAGATGCTGAATTGTTGCTTTTGGAAATGGATAATGAAGGAATTTTGTTGGATGATCAAGAAATTTATAGTAATTTGATTGAATGGTATGTAGGTGTTGATGAGTTAGAAAAGAGTGTTAGTATGTATGATAGAATGAGGGGGCTGAATTTAGTCCCTTCATTGTCTTGCTATCGTGCTCTTGTTAATTATCTTATTCATAGGAATAGAACCAAATCGGTTTTTCGAGTGTATGGTGATATGGTTGATGTGGGTATGGTAGAAAAGGATGTATACGAGAACGTCATTCGAGTTCTATGTAGAGTTGGGAAAGTTCTAGAATCGAGAAATTTGATTAAGAAGACGTATGTATGTGGAATTAAACCGAGTTCTTTCATTCTTGATGCCATTGCAAGTGGTTATTGTGAGAAAAAGGATTATGATGATTTGATGAGCCTTTTTATTAAGATGAATTGTTGTCCTGATGTCATGGTTGGTAATAAGATCATACATTCAATGTGTAGAAATCTTGGAGTAGAAGAAGCTTTTGAATTTCTTAAGGAATTAGAGCATTTGGGCTTTATCTCGGATTCTATAACCTATGGAATCTTGATCGGGTGGAGTTGCAAAGAAGGAAGCTTGAAAAACGCCTTGTTTTATCTCTCGAATGTTTTATCTAGAGGTCTAAAGCCCCACAGATATTCCTATAATGCCATTATTAGTGCGGTTTTCAAGCATGGTATGTGGAATCATGCCAATGACATTGTTCTTGAAATGGAAGATGAGGGCGTAACACCTGATATGTCAACTTTTAGAGTTCTTTTAGCGGGATACTGTAAATATAGACAATTTGATGAGGTGATGGTGATAATTGAAAAGATGGTGCAAAAAGGATTTATTGAGCTCTCACCGTTACAAGATCCTATTTCAAAAGCATTTTTGTTGTTGGGTATTGATCCATTGGTTCTAAGACTGAGGCGGGACAATGATGTAACCTTATCCAAAACTGAGTTTTATGATAGTGTGGGAAATGGACTTTATTTAGAAGGTGATGTAGTTGACTTTGACCAAACTATGGTAAAAGTTCTTGATGATTCAATGGTTCCTGATTATAATCATATCATACTGAAGGATGATGGTGTTACTACCGTAGATGAATTGGTTCACTGGGGTCAAGAACTATCGGATTCTAGTTTCTCAACACTAGTGAAAAAGTTTCACGCAACTAATTCAGGTTTCAAAACACTCACCATTCTCATACAGAAAATGCTGCATTTTCATATTAATCTTGATGAAGAAACACTTAATTTGCTTGTTCAAGCATACGTTAAACGGGGTTTTGTACATAAATCAAAGAAAATATACAATGAAATGGTCAAGAAAAAAGTCAACATCATGAACGAGACATATTCTGCTCTAGTAAAAGGTTTATGCAAGAAAGGGAACTCAAACGATCTTCGTGAATGCTTTGATTTAGTCCAAAACAAGAAGTGGTTACCTACTTTGAATGATTATAAAACCCTTATTTATTCGTTATGCAAGAACGATATGGTGATGGAATCACTGTTTCTGTTTGATCATGCAATGACAGATTACCCACATGAAGTAACAGAAATCTTTAATAGTTTTCTTGAAAATCTTTGTGGAATTGGGTTCACTAAAGTTGCTCGTGTTTTGTTCCACGAGTTTCTTGAAAGAGGTTATGGTTTGGATCAGGTAGCTTATAGCCATCTTCTTAGCGGGCTTTGCAAAGAAAACCGTTTTTCAGAAGCTTTTGTTATGTCAAATACGATTCTGGCCAAATTTCCTTCCACTAATGCTGACATTTATAATGTTCTGCTTCATCGGTATTGTGTGGTTAAAGACTTGAGGAAAGTCAAAGAGCTATTTGGTGCCATCTTAAAGAAGAACATAACCATCTACATTTCAAGTTACAGCAAGTTTGTGTCGTTATTGTTGAACAATGGTCGATCCCATGATGCTTTCTCATTGAAAGATCTTATGGTCAAACAGATTTCTTCACATATAACTCTGTATAACATCCTCATTTTCCATCTTTTCGCCTCAAAGAACAGTGTATTTGTTGACATGCTTCTAGATCAAATTCAAGAAAAGGGACTCGAATTTGATGATGCCACTTATAACTTTCTCGTGTATGGATTCTCAAACTGTAAAGCCGGAACACGCTCTGTTTATTATCTGACAGAAATGATGTCTAAAGAACTGAAACCGAGTAACAGATCTATACGAGCAGTAATAAGATCACTTTTGAAAGATGGCGAGGTCAAGAAAGTCATGAACTTGAGTCAAGAAATGGAAACAAGAAGTTGGGTTCAATGTTCAATTGTTCAGAATGAAATCATCACAAGCTTTTTGAACATGGGTAAACTGCTAGAAGCCGTAAACTTTCTGGAAAACGTGGTTCATAAAGATCTCATTCCTGATGACATAAATTACAATAATCTAATCAAGAAGATGTGTCATTATGGAAGAAAAGACACAGCTTTTGATCTTCTTGACGTTATGTTGATGAAAGGAAACATCCCAGATTCAACAACCTACGATTGTTTAGTTCAAGATTTATGTGTTTCTAACAAGATCAACGACGCTCTTGATCTTTATACTGAAATGTTGAACCGAAAACTCAAGCCAAATATCAGAACATATGAAGTTTTGAACGAAAAGCTTTGTGAATCTGGAAGAACATTAGAAGGTGAAAAGCTAATTGACGCTATGATTCGCGCAGGAGAGCAACCGACCAAGGGGATGTTCAGCTCAGTGGTTAGTAGGTATCGGTTTGAAAGAAACTTTACAAAGGCCTCAGAGCTTATACAAAGGATGCAATTGTTTGGGTACAAACCAGACTTTGAGACTCATTGGTCTCTCATAAGCACTTTAAGCAGGTTTAGTGGTAGAGATAAAGATGATAAAAGTTCTAATTTTCTGTCAAAACTTCTTTCTGAAAGTGGGTTTATGCCAAAAAAGGGATTGGATCCAAAATCAAAGTAATTACAGTGTAATAACATTTTGTTCGATTTTTGATGTTTTAGGGTAAGGTTCATTTTGTTAATTCTTGTTTGTTGTGATAACCTGTTAACATTAATGTAACGAATAATTACACCATAATTATGTAGTGTAACTAACTTTGACACCGTGTTACATATAATGATTTTAGGGCTGTTCACGAGCCGAACCGAGCCGAGCCAGGGCAAGCTTGAACTCGGCTCAAATTTAAACCAAGCCAGCTCGGCTCGGTTTTAAAACCGAGCTGGAAATTTGGGCTCAAGCTCGGCTCAGGTTTTAACCGACCTGACTCAACTCGGTTCGTTTTGGCTTAGTTTTAATTTTATAAACACAAATAAAAAAATGCAAAATAAATTTAAAATACTACATAACTCATTACCGGTTTATATCAAGTTTCACAAAATATGAATTAGTTTAAAGAAACTAAGTTTAACTTCAACAAAATACAAATAACTGCATCATTATTTAAATCAAACGAATAAAACCCGTAACATCACATACAACCAGTAGTATGCTTTTAGTAAATAAATTAAATGTATGTTTGAATTATTTATTCTAATATATAAAAATATAGAAGCATCACATGAAACGATACAAAACAAACATTATAGTTTAATATTTTGACAAAAAATTAGTTAAAAAATATATAATATTCTTAACAAATAAGTAAATGCAATGATATATGTAATATACATAAAAAACATGTATATTACAAGTAAAATAATTCGAGCCATACCGAGCCGAGCTAACAAGCGAGCTAAACCGAGCCGGCCCGACTCGTTACGAACTGAGCCGAGTTCAACTCGTTTTCATACCAAGTCGGCTCAGCTTGGTTCAGTTTAAAACTGAGCCATTTCGAGTGAGCTTTTTTGAGTTTTTCCTGAGAGAGGTTCAAGCGAGCTACGAGTCGCGAGCTATTTGGACGACCCTAAATAATTTCCCCTCATTTCAAAATTTCTCTCATTTTTTAGAAAAAAAAACTTCACCTTTTTTTAAATCTTTTTAACTTTTACGTATGATGTTATTTTTTAAATATTTTATACAATTAAATAGATCATTTTAATATCTTTAACTTGAGTATAATCTTGCTATATATATATTTTTTAAATATTCGTTATGGACCACTAGTCTTACCACTATAACTCTAACTTACAGTTAGGGGTGTTCAAAAATATTCAAATCCGAAACCAAATATCCGAAAATCCGAAATTTGGATATCCGAAATTTCGGATATCCGAACTTCGGATATTCGTCCGAAGTTCGGATATCCAAAATTTCGGATTCGAATTCGGATAGTGATTTTGAGATATTAAATATTCAAAAAAATTTTATAAAAATTTAAAAATATTAAATATTAATTAAATATTCCGATATTTTCAGATATTTTTAATAAAAACTTCGGATATATGAAATAAATTTCAATAAAATTTATTATATTTTTATAAAATTTATTAAATAATACAACTTTTTTTGAAATTCAGATATCCGAACGGATATTCGAATCCGAATCCGAAATTTCGGATATCTGAATTTTGGATATCCGAAATTTCGGATACGGATTTGGATAGTGAAATCAACTATACGAAAATGAACACCCCTACTTACAGTGATAACTGACCTGTTGTGAACCACTAGTTGGATTAACGAGTTATCACAACAAATAAGGGTTAACATTTGATCCTATCCTTAGTTTGTTATTATATATATTCATGTTAACGTGCATCATCTAATGTTACAAGGAGTATAGGGTTGCTTCTTAAAACTGCATATCATCCTTATACAATATTTGGACTTAATTGTGGGTGAATGGTAGAACTCTGGTTAAGGACATATTTAGAATTTCTCATTGTTTTATCCAAATTAATAATAAGATTGGAGCAATCTAACAAATATGTGGTAGATGCTTTCACAAAAGCATTACCTAGAAAACTGACTAGTTAATGTCCACAAATATGGGAGCAAGCTCACATATATATATAGTCCCCATGATAGAACCTTATCTTAAATGTTGAATTCTTCACCAAGTCTAATGATCAAATAAGGTACATAATGTGAACAATTTGAAGTTTTGTGATGTTAACAACACAATCTCCCATGTCTATCGGAGCTTGAAATTATGACTAGGGTACTAAAATTGAACATTTTTTAATTCGCATAACCCCTTTTCACTTCTATTTGTGAAGAGGTGAGTCAAACGATGGTCAGAACAACAATATGTACACATCGCGTAGACACGTAAAATGCAAGTGTGTAACCATACACGGGTGTGTGGTGACACTTGTTGGAGTCATAAAGGTTCATCATACATGCGAAGTACAATTTCTTGCTCATATATCATAATATGATTAAGACATGACTTCTATATGTTTAAAATAATAAACTATACAAGTTCTATTTGCTTATTATCATTAGCTACAATAATAATAATAACTATATCATAAGCCAATGAGTTTTAGATTAATTGGTTTGTGAGGAGATATCACATGGTTTTCAAAGTAGAGGTT
This sequence comes from Flaveria ramosissima, assembly GCA_025215565.1. Lineage (NCBI taxonomy): Eukaryota > Viridiplantae > Streptophyta > Magnoliopsida > Asterales > Asteraceae > Flaveria > Flaveria ramosissima. The sequence goes on along the minus strand of JACVEC010000333.1, from coordinate 20,310 downwards.
ATTATTTCAGTCTTACTTGATGTAATATACTTTAAGTGGGTCAAAGTGGGAAATGGTGGGTTTCTCCTAGAGTGATGGACGAGCTGGGTCACCTGCAATGTCTGTGTTTATGAGCAAGGTGACTTTTCACTAATAAATTTAACAAGATGACCGAGCTTAAAAATTATTCGTTGACCATTTCAAAAGAAACTTTACCAAAAAGTCTGTCACACTTTCCATTAAATGTTGTGGGGGGACTATATCACTTAAAGAATGAAGGATAAATATTTTTGAGTGATTATTTAAAAATATAAATATCTAATTATTTAAAACCTCAAATCTAAATGTTCTAATAAAAAGAAAAAGAGAAATACACTTATATCCTATATTCTAATATATAATTTTTAAAACACAATGTTTAAATTACACTTTATTTTACATATAAAATAAATATTTCATAGTCCTGGAGTAAGTCTCATTGACCAAGTGGTATATTGCAATTTACAAGCAAATGTAAATGCATTAAAATATGTGTGTTATGAAATAGTTACAAAGACCGAAGTACCCTTGTCCTAGCTTTAACTATAGTACAAGGAGTGTCCTCTTACCATGAAATAACCATTATTGATGATGTGCTTTGTGTTTTTGCTTAGGAAAAGAATCACATAAATTACCTTAATGAATAGTTAGACAAAGAATTCTCACTTTACAAAAATACTCATTACTTGTTATTATTTAGAATGATTTGTAGCTACTCACATAAAATAGTTTTGTAACCAACGAATATGGCTTTACCTTCTCTTTCTTACTTGGGTCATCTAGTTCGACGTTCATTGGTGTTAAATATGTCTTAAACTAGAAAACAACAAAAATATATTAAAATATAAGAAAACGTTACAAAGTTTCCTCAAAATCAATTGCATTCCTAGAACCGTAGCACCCGAATTACATGATACCACTATCGTCATTTTGTCTCAACAACCTCTATTTATACGTCAAGCATCGCTTCACTACTACAATAACAATCAAATGGTCCATCATATCTAGAGTTTTTGTAACCAATTTCGATGGGAAATATTTTTAATTATTAATCTTATTAAATAATGATTGAGATCAAGTTATTTTAGTGGAAAATTTTCATCGCTAAAATTTTTAGTAACCAATTTCTAAGACCAAAACGTATTCAATAAGTTTATCATTGATTTTATTTTTATTTTCTAAAATTTGGGACCAAATTTCAATAGACTTGCTACTTTGTTTTTTTCTTTTAAATTTACACCGACTTTTTTTCTCCTTGAAGTTTTACAGCCGATTTTAATTTTAGATTTATTACTTTATTCAAAATTTCCAAGCAACTTCAACAGTAATTATTTCTAAAGTTTTACAGCAAAACGATCAGTCGAAAAATGAGTAACGGCTAACAACGATATCGTTTTAGCTTTGATCATCTCACGACTGCATTTGTCACTAATTAATTACACAACCGTGTTTATTTTTAACAACAATTTTTGTTCTCCTAATCACATTAATAACTTAAGCTTATAATTACAAAGATTTAAACTTAGGGGCTGTTTGTTTTTGGGCTGACCCGGCTGACTCGGTCAGCGGGTCAGCCCGTTTGATTTCGGCTTCGAGCCCGACTAACCGGGTTTCCAGTGCTGACCCAGACTTTGAAAAAAAATATGCTAACCGGCTGACCCGCAGGCCGCCGCCCCCTCGCGACCCGCAGGCCGCCACCCCCTCCGACCCGCAGGCCGCCGCCCCCTCGCGGTGGTGGTGGTGTGGTGGTTCCGACCGGTGGTGTGACTCCGGTGGGTTTTGTTACTTAAATATTGAATCGTTTTGGTTCCAGTCAGATACTGAATCAAACAGCTAAGTTTCAGTCAGATGCATACCCAATCAGAACTTTTAACTGGGTTAGCTTCTGACTCAGTCAGATCTTACCCAATCAGTGTAATCAAACAGCCCCTTACACTATTTCTAACGTAAGCAAATACTAAAACTTAGACTTGTGGTAGTGTATCTCAATGTAAACTACATACATTATACATACCATCATATTTTTATTCAAGAAAACAATTCCCTATGAAAACCTAAAAACAAAGGGAGTACTATTCTTGTATTTAATGAATCCAAAACCACTCTAAACATAACACGTATCCATATCATAATATAAAACCTAAGTATCCCATTAAATGGTAACAATAAATATTGTTATATCATTTAGTGAATTCGAATAAAAATAATATTCTAACCATATCAAAACTTATATTAACATGAGTTGGCCCGGGACCCTTGACCCTTGTAAATCGTAATCTCATTATCAATTGTTGACCCACACCCCCACAAATGACATGACATATTCAATACTATTGGATTGATGGTTGCACCAAAGCCATGGGATATGTAGCCTTTAGTTTTGTTGGTGCCTCTAGTTGGCTTCTTACTCTAAAATGGCAACTTTTTACAAGTCCTTTGGTTCTTTTTTTTATACCAAAAGATTTGGTGATTATGTACATTTACTTTATTGTATCTTCTAGTTGAGGTGTATTAGAAGTCATGTTGTTTAAATAAGTATTTAAGTTTTTCTAGGTAAAATTTTGTTTTCTAAATTTATCTTGTATATATTTTATTTTTAAGAGCAAAATAAACCGCACAAAATCAACTTTAATCCAAAACCACATCATTTGCTATGTATAAGAGCATTCACAGCATTTTTCCTAAATTTATATGAGTATATTCCATATATATTATATGATATGGTTATAAGTGGTTGTGACTTGTGAGTTAAGCATATGAAAATTTTCAATCTGTATTTTTGAAAAACACATTCCAAAACCCTATAATGTTTTTAATATATTTTAGAGTTAATTTTAATTTTACTCCCAAACGTTTACTTAAAGTAATCATTCTCCTCCAAAAGATTAAAATATTAATTTAACTTTAAATGTTTCATATGTTGTTTTAATTTTCCTTCAAAAGTTTTATTATTTTGGATAAAGTTGAAAAAACTAATGAAATTGTTGAATTAAAATTGAAACAAATTGTGAAAATTTTAGAGGTATATTGATTTTTTTAATCTTTTGAAAGAAAATTGTTATTTTCAACAAATCTCAAAGAGTAAAATCGAACTTAACTCTAAGTGGTTGTGAGTGTAGGAGAGATAAAAAGTAATAATAAAGATATAAAAAGTATTATTTAGTTGAAAAAAGAGAGAAAAAGTAATGATTTTTAATGTAATTATATGAATAAAGATAAGAAATGGATTGTGTACGTTATACTTTGATTTCGTAAGTTATATATCTTTCAGTTGATCAAATTACCTTTTTACGATTTTTTTACGCCAGTTTTCCACAATGAGACAAGATTTGTAAAATTACTATGATATCCCAATCTCATACATAATCAAATTACTATTCAATAAAAAAAACAAGATTCATAAAATTTTTCATTTCCATGATATCCCAAATAAAAAGTCATAAAATGGCATTGGTGTTACCCATCTCTCTCCTCCATTACAACATTAAATAATTGTAAGTATATAAACAATACTACCCACCACTCTTACTTGTTCTTCCTCCAAAAAATATCCACAAAATATAACAAAATAATATCCAATTGAAAATGGGAAGATCAGCTGGAGATCAGAAGGTGGGATTAAAGAAAGGACCATGGACTCCTGATGAAGATCAGAAGCTCTTAGCTTACATCAAAGAACATGGTTATGGCAGCTGGAGAGCTTTACCATCTAAGGCTGGTATATATGCATTATATTCACTATTATTATTTTCTTTAAAAAGTTTAATTAGTTAATATTATTATTGAAATAGAAATTAAAAAGAAACACAAACATGAACGCACAGGACTGCAGAGATGCGGGAAGAGTTGCAGATTAAGATGGATAAACTATCTTAGACCCGATATTAAGAGAGGAAAATTTAGTGTTCAAGAAGAACAGACTATTATTCAGCTTCATGCTCTCTTGGGTAACAAGTATATATTTTTTTATAGATTCATTCATTTGTTTGTTTTATAATTAAAACCCATTTTCTAAGGTTTATTGCACACTGTTATATATATTTTGCTTTTAAACTCAAGTATTTTGCATATTATTTGTATTTCTTTTAATATTACCTGCCAAAAGAACATTTCATTCCATCCATTAACATGTTGAATTTGATTATGAAGTTCAAATTAACTTTTTTTAGGAAAAAATTGTTTGTTTACTCTTATAGTCCAATATATGTATGGATTGCTTCTCTATAAAATCACACAAAATTATTATGTAATTAAAGTTACTTATATCATGTTTGAAGTTCATTATTTTTCTTTTATTTGTAAAAAGGTTATAATGCTACATTGTTCATTATAAATGCATTTTTGTTTTTAATGGAAAAATCATGTGGTTCTACTATATGACAAAAGGAAGCAAGCCAAATGTTGGTATACATTGATCTTGCAATTATGTTTAGATGATTCCTAGGATTATTGTGTTTGTTTTTTTCTGTTTTTTTACATATGTTTTTAATTATTTTATGTTTGTTTGTCTTCTTAAAAAGATGGTCGGCCATAGCTACTCATTTATCGAAGAGAACAGATAACGAAATAAAAAACTACTGGAATACCCATCTTAAAAAAAGATTGATTAAAATGGGAATTGACCCGGTGAGCCACAAGCCAAAAAACGGTATTCTTCTCAATGACGGTCACTTGAACATCACAAACAATTTGAGTCACATGGCTCAATGGGAGAGTGCCAGACTCGAAGCTGAAGCCAGATTGATGAAACAATCTAAGATTTGCTCTAAGAGCACGAGCACACTTACTATCAAATCAAACTCAAATATATGTTCAATCACCTCACCAGTTGGGCCACCTTTTGAGTACATGCTTGATATACATAAAAAGATCATGCGCGAAGAATGTAATGATATACATAAGAAGATTGCACATGAAGAATGTGATGAAGTTTGGAAATACAAAAATAATGAAAGTGAAATGGAGAAGTTTAATGACTTGACCATATTGTCTATGGATAACACATGGATGACTCAACCATTACAAGCAAACAACAACGGTGATGAGCATGCATCAAATTGTGACTTCTTGGAGCATTTTAGTGATCTTTTGTTATGTGGTTCAAACTTCAATGATCGTTATGGTCATACAAAAGGCGACAATTCAGATATTGGTCTTATATGTTGTGAAAAGTTGATGCAGCCTATTGAAAACATCAGGGATCCTTATGATGAAGCCAAGATTTATCAAGGATAACATGTACCATCTAATTCTCGTATATTTTAGAAAAAAAACGTTCAATGATTGTGTTAAGTTTCTTTTTTTAATTCTGTAAGGTTGTAAAACAGTCGCAAATATCTATCCGAATAAATAGGTAGCTTGCATCATTTATTATATTTGTTGTAATATTATAAAATTTATACTAATGTCATAATCGTAATAATATGTGGTAACTATATAATGTTATTAATTTCGACACTTATATAAATCAGATCAAATTATCATTAACTAATCTTTAAATAAATCGCTTAATAATTTGATTGTTTTGAACAACACTTATTTATACTCTTAAATATAGTTACAAGAATTTAAACTAAATGTTACAAGGCTGCGCTTAGTGATTCAATTATCAATCATATTAAATTCTATGATTAATTCCTACCTAAATCAAACTAAAGGTTATATATCTAAATGTGTTATGGATTTATATATCAACCGTAAACTACAGTTTACAATAAGTCATGTTGTGTAAGCTAGGACCCATATCTAAATTGTATAACTAAGCGGGGCCGAGAGTGAAATTGTATGATTAATGAAGTGACTGAACACATGATGCCCTTTTATTAATCTTTTAAGAGTAGTGTGAGTGATAAAATTTTGATTTTTAATGGCCAGATATTAATCCGTTTATCTTACTCTACTTAATAAATATTTTTAATTAAATAATATATAACAAAAATATAAAAACGCCCTCTTTTTTTATAAGTAATCGTGCTACAATCGAACTATTTATAGTACTTAATTCACTATTTTATATCATCATATTCACGTATTAGTCTACATATGCGTTAAAACTTGCTATATATATATGATGTAATTTCACATATCAACTATCTATTAACGAATTTGCTTTTGTTATACTTTTTCAATATACATATAACTATAATTTTACATATATTGATTGTATGCTATTAGTGTCTATCAGTGTACACTATCAATGTCTATCAATGATTGGGAACACTGCTCGTAACCATTTTAAGTTGATTAGGTTCTAGTTTTATGTAAATTTTTATCATATTAATTATTACAATATCAAACAACAAATACTACGAATGTTAAAAAATTATTAAAATTTTTGCTATATATATTTTTTGCCAATTTTTATACATGTAAATATTACGGGTATTCATTAACTCCAGCGAGGCGACGACTGACTATAACTCCGGCAATGAGGACTTGCAAGCTTCATTCGACTACCAAGCCATGATTCATTCAAATATTAAGCTTTCAAGTTTCAAGGTTGGTTTTCAAAACTTTTTTATTTGTTTGTTTATAAATAAAGATTCAAACCCTAGATTTTATTTTAGTGATTTTGGTGTTTTCATTATTGTTGTTTCGCTTTTTTGTTAGTTAATTTATTTGGTGATTTTGGTATATATAAATCTAAAATCTAGATTGTGTTCAAGCCTTGATTAGAACTTTAAACCCTAGATTTTGATTCTACAAATATGATGTTTTCATTCTTCTTAACTAATTTTAGTGATTTTGGTATATAGATTTTGTTCAAACCCTAAGTTTTGTGTTTATTAGTCATTGTCTAAGTCTCCAACTGCAAGAACAAGTTTGCTATTTTCATTGTGGTTTCTTCATATCAGTTTTAGTGGTTATCGTTTAATTTCGTTGCATTATTTATTTCACATTAACTTGATTTAGTCATTTTCAAGTAAAGTACTCATTCAGTTGATTAGTTTTCATATTGATTTATGTAATACTAATTGTTGTCTTTGATATATATTTACATTATCATAGAAGAGCTCGAGACTAAAGGCACAACATCCTAACATGTCTCATAATTTCACAAGCAAGCATTTAGTGGAGCTGCCAAAAATATATGTTTTATCTATACCTACCCAACATAACCGGACCTGACTCAAATCGAACGAACAACCCAAATATTTTTATGTTGTTTCATTACAAATCTAATCATAAAAAGATAGTGACCCTCCTAGGAAATAATTCCATGTTCCACCGCTCATGATAATTGTATTCATATCTTCATGTAAGTTTACTTCTATGGTAACACATTTAGGCTTTTTCTAAAGTTTTTTATTCTATGAATTTGTATTGATTACACTTGGAGGCTGATGCAACCAAAAAACTCTCAGCATGCATATGTGAAGTACAAGGAAGTTGCTTCGGAAGATTTGATATAACTCAGTTAATTATGCTAAGTATCAAATCTTCCAAAGTCAAAAGACCAATTTTTCCTATGCCAAAAATTAAGTCTTTCGAAACTTCAAAGACAAAGTCTTCCAAAGCCAAGACTGATTTATTCCAAATACAGAGGATGCATGTAACACCCGACCACTCATATCACCAATATTGTCCACTTTGCCCACGAGAAGCTTACGGATTTGCTATTGGTTGTTCGGGTGTAAACTTCCCAGGAAGGTCACCCATCCTTGGATTGTTGTTACCTGAGCACGTTTAACTGTGGAGGCCTCCTCTTATCCATAGCCCATATGCCCAAAACACATTGATGATATTAGAAGCCAAACATTCCTTTTGAACCAGAAATCTCTCCTAGCCACGACCGATGTGGGATTTGCCTAGAGTGTTACAAGGCATGTCTTATCAGACATGCTTTTGACAAAAGTTAAAACACTTTTTCGCTGCCATCTCTGAATACTCACCAACTTGCATGAGTTGGTAAAAAGTCATTGTTTTGTCAACTGTAGATTACAGTGTTAAGTCTGTAACATTTCAACTATGTACTTTTATCATTTTTGTATTAGATAAGGATGTGATCTATGACATATCATAGTCACTAGTCAAAAGGTGATCTGCCTTTTGACTTTACACTGATCTTGTTTTTCAGATTAGTGTTTCTAGTTGTCTTTCAAAGTATAACAGGCTGTAGGATGTAGTATAAAGTATCTCAAGTACTTGTATCATAATGTAAGTTTTATAACACTTTGTAAGAACTTGAGAGTAATATACATCATTTTTGAAAACCATATTATCTTGTTCTTATTCTGTTCTTTACTTGTGTTCTTTGTTTCATCATAAGCCGATTCCCTATTTGATCTGTTAAGTGTTATTAGTCTCTCCACCTTGTGAAAATGTTGCATTGACCCCTTTCACCGGTACTGCAAAATTATATCTTTTCTTTATAAACTATAAAACTGTATTTTTATAAACTACTTTGATGATAAATAGATTTAGCCCCTCAACTATACTTACTTCAAAATGTATTAACAAAGAAGTTACTTAGCCCTCAACTATACTTACTTCAAAATGTATTAACAAAGAAGTACAAATTCAAACTAACCAGTGGTAAACACCCACGTGCGTTACGCATGCGGACGAGATGAATGAAGGCCCAAACGTGTCATCATAGCCGAATGAATTGGTATAATATCGGTGACAATAAATAATAAGAACATCTATCAACAATACATCATATTGGCACTCCCATCACAGATAAATCAAATCGCACAACAGGGACAAAACCCGCAAAAGACATAAATAGCAGCGCCCACAACATAAGAAACAATGATGCAAAACCCTGTAAGGCTTAGAACTAGTTGTCGGATGCGGCTGCAAACCATAGACGATTGCCAAGCCATAACAAACGACATCATTTTGGCTCTAAAATCATAGCCATCTAATTACCAACAACCAAAGATCTCAGATGAACAACAATTCATCATCATCGACAAATAGAGTCAACATAATACAACATCCAAAACAATCAAATAACCAAATCTCAGATGAGTTGACGCTCATCATCATTGAACCAAACATTTACCCAAGATTTACTGTATGAATTGGCACCGACCACTCCGAAAGGATGCACTCTGAAAACCCTTAAAGGTAAGGGCGGAAGACATTAAAAGAACAACACCAAACGGCGATGACCAGTGTCATAACTGACCATGGCAGGAGACCACCACTTTCTCCACCTCAACCATAGAGGGGAGACGGAGCAGGAATAGAGCCTACCGCCACCGCCACGATGAACAACCAGACAGACATGCACGCGGTAAATCCCTTCCATCATCCCACCTTTGCCACCACCGACCACCACAACCATACCCAGAAAACCCAAATGACACCCAACAAAACCCTTTTCTCTTCGGATAAACAGATCGACGGCGGCGGCAAGCCGACAACGACAACAACACACCATCGGTTTCCCTCTCTCCTTGTACAACCGGCGACCAAGCAACAACCAATGCTGACCAAAAATCTGGCAAAATCATCCCGAATTTGGAAGGTCATTGCCCTTTTTCGTTATCGCACATTTCTCTCTCCCTACAAACAAACATAGCATGACGGAGAGAGACACGGGAGGTAGAGAAAGGAAAACAGATGCGAGAAGACACACGAGAGACAGAGAAACGATAGCCAAGCCGGAGCAACCTCCGCCGTCTCCGGCACCATCAAACACCGATTTCGCCCTTTCTCTCTCTACATTCTCTTTCTCCATATTACAGTTTCTCTCTCTAAAATCCTAAACACAATCTTCTTTTTGAGAGAAGGTTTCCGAAATGGGTTGTAAATCATGTAGCAAATATGTAAAAGTGATGAAACCTTGTAGACACGTGTAAACACAGAATGCAAAAGGACTGTTTGATGGATGAACATCATTAGCTGACGGAATCACTCTCACCGTGACCTTTGATGTAAAAACCGACAGCTCAGGTTCACTTAATTAGTGTTCCTTCATTTGCTTTTTGAATAGATAGTAATCAGGATAAAATTCAAGGTACTCGAATAACTTATATCGATAACCATAAGAAATACTAAGATCTTACTCATAACAATGGCTATTATCAAACGACATGAAATACTAATTCCTTTAAATTATCGTCTCGATCATCCACTTAATGAACATCTGGTACAAAAAACTACATAATGTAGACTCCTATAAGTGGATTAATTATTACTAAGTGTCCACTAAATGATGATTAAAAAAGTAATTAGGAAGATTATTGAAATCTTAACATATGAAACAACCATAAGTTCAATTCAGAACCAAATTATAGATGCTTGTCATTCTCGTAGCTAAAAGGCAATGGCACAGACTTGAAAGCTCGATATTTTCCGACGTTGTTTAGATGCTCATTCTCCAACCTGCATTTTTCATACCATTTTTATAATCAATAACAAAGCGTCACAAAAGAGTTCAAGTTTTGTCGCTAATTTTTTTAAGAGTAAATTTTTGATTCTTTATCTGGAATTTTACCAATGGATCGCTTAGAATTAAAAAAGACGTCATAGAATCAGACAGAAATGTTGTCGTAAATGCTAACATTTACTTAGGAACGATAATAATCTATGCTGTAATTTGATTTGTGACAACCCTAACTTATATTTCTATTACCAGTGACAGTCTCAATAGCATAATTATTATTGATTTACAATCAGTTTGCATCTATTTCCGCTTGATTTCGCTTCTATATTACTTCATTCCGTTGTTATTGTGAGTGAAATCATGTATAAATTAAGCATAAATCTGTGATAACTATGTTACTGGAATGTTATAGATAACAAAAGTGAAAGCGAGAAATGTTACCGGTCAAATTATGTGTAATGATTTTGGTTATTAAAATCCAATTTGTCAAATAAAATCCATCGGCGCAAATTAAATTATGCACAACCATATTTCTAACGGAGTATACTGGCAAAGTTCTATTGGTATATGTTTATACCGACGGATTGATTCATCAGTGATACTTGATTGTTTTGTACCGAACACTAACCTGAAAAAGTTCCATATACCACGTCGAATGATCTCCAAACTGGAGATCAAAGCGACTAGTGCCGTTCGATGGAGGAACGGAGCTTCATGAAAATCAAAAACTGTTTGCATCCAAGCCAATCTTAGTATCACATTCACTACCTACAAAAACAAGTCACAAAAGATAATTAAGCGTCGCTAATATTTTTTGTTAACTAACAGATTAGCGTCGCGAATGTTAAATACCATCGCTAAAAAGTAGATCCATCTATGTGGCAAAAGGAGCTTGTCTCTTAACCATGGGTTCTCAGAGTTTTTTCGTAGAAGCCCCCAATCGCAAACCAAATCCCAATATGTGTTGTAAACAGTAGCGACGATTGAAGTGAATGTAGCGACGAGTTTTAACGTCAATCCTTTCTTTTGAACATAAAATGTTCTCGCGATAACAGCTGCGATTGTCGACAAGTACTTGACCCCATTCACAGCTTGACTCGAGTCTTCTCCATCAAATAGACGTCGTAAGCACTAAAAGAACGTAAATGTTAGCATTACTGACGGATTAGATTGCATGTGTGTCGGGTATAATACCTGTAAACATCGAATATAATACAGGATTATAGCGATGGCTAACGAAATGTTGTCGTAAATGCTACTTCCTCGACACTTGATGGAATCCCTCTTCTTGTAGTTTCCCCAACCATAGTAGCATATATAGAACTCCAAATTTCTAAATAATTGAACCTATAAACAAGACAAAAGAAATCAGTTGTTTGCGACAAGCATGAAGCCGTCGCTAATAGTGTAACATCTTGAATCTTACCTGACTAGTTAGCTGATCAGCCAAGAAGAAATCAGGCAGAGTAACCTTATAAAGAGGAACACAAATACAATGCCAAATACATGTAATCAGAAAGAAGCGATTCGCGCGATAGAAGATGTCAAACGGACAGATCGCGACCAAAAGTACAACCTGCAAAGCACAAGTTACAACTAATCAGCACAATTTTTTCATCAAAAGAAGTGTAATTATAGTGCAAAAGAATAATTGCTTACAATGACCAAACAAAGAGGAAGTAGTTCAGTAAGAGTTCTGGATCTTTTAACTTGTTCACCTATGTCCATTTCAAGATTTGAAAGAGCAGCTGCAAGAGTGAGTACTGATAGACCCGAAGCGACGAGAAGTATTTCGCGATAACCCAATTCTGTGTTCGGTTTAAACCCAAAAATAAAGGCGTAATTCACGCGATAACGCTTCCAAAAGTATATGTTTCCAGCGTACACTAGCAAATGTAACACGAGGTATCCGAACACGCTGTATAAGGGGAACACGTTGGTCATGTATTGATCGCGACCTTTGCTGTTGAGAAGTTTTCTAACATGTATCATTAGGCTTATTGCGACGACAAGTGCTATCGATAATCCAAGGAAGCAACCTGCACCGAGATATGCGTTAGTGTTATAATCGCGTAAAGTGTTTGTATTAGCTGTGGATGACATTTGGCGACCCCGAAGCAACACACAACTTTGAATAACAGAAGAAATATTGGTCCTAATTCTCGACGGTTGACGTTATAGTGAAAATTATAGCAATTTATTCGTTGCATTTTTACTTTTTAACTTGTCACATCAATAATATTTTTTTTAAACTAAAAGACAAAATTGACTTTTGATTTAACGCTTATAAAAACTATACTGAAAATTAAGTGAAGCGGGATACATTTAGCCTCTCCTTTGTAAAAACAATTAGCACGTAATAGTGTCAAAATCAGTATAAATATGTCACTTTTGTGACACGATATTTTCTTTGAAGTGTCACTAAAACCCCGAAAAAATACCTCTTATTCACACAAAGTGTATGTAAAAGAAACATTAAGATTTTTTACTGACTTTAATAGAAAGGTGTCACAAAAGCTCATAAGTAGGGACACTTTTTAGTTTGTGACCAATAAAATACCTTCGTCACTAAAGACAGGTTGTTCTTGGTCTCATATATGTATTAATGACAGTGTTTACGGCAGGGATATACTAGATTTTTCGCCTTAAGTGTAATATTGTCGACAACATACCAGTAAAAAATGTAACTCTATGCCTGTCGGTTTTAGGTTTCTGTCGCAAAGTTTTCAACCCTATACTGCGATTCCCGTTGCAAAAGTGTTCGATGAAAACAGCTTCAACACTCTCCACAAGCTTAGCGACCTAGGATAACCCAAAACACGACTCATACATTTAGACAAGTTTGTTTTAAATCAGTAATATGTTTAGAAACATTAAAACCACATAAAACACTTGTACATAATTCATAATAGATAATTAAAATCAAAGCAATAGGCATATATATATTATACGGTTCTTGTGGTTCTCAGTATATTGGTGAAGAATAAAAAAAGAATAGATACCTCATTAGATTGGTTCAAGTAAGATTTCTCAACCATCTCTAGATAAGCTTTTGATGCGCTTCTAGACGTACACTGTACCGACAGATTATAAGCGTTAGATTTACAAGCCATGTGATACAAGTAGAATTACCTCCGACAACAAAAAAAAGGGTATACCTTGTCATACTTCTTCATGATCTTGGAGAAAGCCAATTGATTCAAAAATCTGTATAAAGACACATTCATAAACAAAAACAGTGAGTTTTGTCGCTAATATCGAGTTATCGCTAAAACAACTTGATTGCGACTGAATAGCTTGTCGCAATGCTGGAAAACGGTCACAGAGCGGTAAATACATACGCATAGCTTTTCAATTGGCGAAGCTTTTGGTAAAACTCGATAAACGCCTGCTTCAACTTTCGTTCTGCATCTCTGGTTTCCTTTCTATTGAACGATAAGCTCATTTTCGATCGACTCCATGCAGTTTTTAGCGACGCCATAGGGGTTTCCACATTGATCTTTACATGATTCAAAATATCCGAAGAAACCATTTCCTGTTCCCCACGCATCTTAGATTCTTGAACCACATCTAATGTAAAACAAAACTCAACATAAGACCGTCACAAAAAAAAACAAAACATTTGTCACTAAAAACAAAATTCCTGTCGCCATTTCGTCGCTAACCTGTGAACCGCGATGAAAACATACGCGATGAGCCACAATAATCCGGATCTTCAACTTTGATTCGAAGCGCGATGAGAGTGTTCATTTGCTTACTCAACTCGTCCGCTTCGTTCACCATCTCACCAACCTTAGATCTGTAAAAACTTATCACCTTATTAAACTCCTCATCGAGTCGTTTAAAGAAGGCGAGTTCCGACTCGCCTGCATCCTCCGCCGAGCGGAGGAAAACACTGCGGTAGTCGTCATCCTGCGACGACACCTGCATTGCACTTACAAGAACCACTTCATCCCCTTCATCTTCATGGACCGAATGCCGATTCGACAGCCCACCAAAGGCTCGGTTCAGCGACACCTTTCGTTTACGCGACAACCCTTTCGAGGGCAGAGGTTGGCTCGCCTGATACGACGACGTTGATTCTTGTTGCTGAATTCGTCGGAAAATCAAGATTTCTTTGATGAGAATCTTGAGGTGGTTGTAGTTCATGTATGCTGATTGCCATTCAGGCACCATTTGTGACGCAAATTCTTTACCAAACTTCATCGTTGATTAATATAAAGATGAATAAGAGACTGTATATATACTGTATGACAGCCATTGATGATTTCTTGATATAATATTATGTGATTAGTGTAGAAGATGAAGACAAAGGGTGTTTAATTGAAGCTTGAAGACAAAATGTAAGATCTTATTTGGTAAAACCGTCGTGAATATTCTATAGAATTCTACAGTTATCTAATTAGAAACATGTTTTATGGTTCTTTGTTTCGATTATGACAAATGATCGAATACTCAAACGAGGTTATATAGTGTTAGACATTGTTTAATTATAAACTTGTCAGTTTTATTCTGAAAATTGGCTTAACAAATTTATTGTTTGGTAGTATAAAACTTGAGCAATTGCGACGAAAACTTACGAACGAAAAACCATCGCAAATTTTATGACTTGTTTGCGACTGAGCTCATTCCAGTCGTGAAATTAGTGACCACAATCAATTGGGTAACGAAATGCCCACGCAAACCGGTCGCAAATCAAAAAGATGGTTGTCGCAAGTCTGTCGCAAAACTAGCTCGCCATGTTTCAATTGCAAAACTGAACACTGGTCGGTCACAATTAGTCGCAAATGTAAAAAGATATCACACAAGTACAAGAATTATATAAACGAAGTGTAATGTTATCGTCAAATGACCTAGTGGTAAGATATCTGAAATGTTTCTGAAGCCTAGATTTAAAACTTCACTTGTATACGTTTTGGATGGTCTAGCGTCACTGAAAAACCACGTGTAATTTAAAATATTAAATTATGTTATAATCTTAATAAGTTTATGTTGTTATCTCCATTCTAGTTAATGATAAGGCAACGAATATTTAAAATAAATTTTATATTATTGAAGATATACTTTGTAAGATAATCTATAGATATTAATAAAAGAAGATTTTTTTTGCCACATGTCATATTTTTAAACCATCTTTTTGACACTTGTCATTTTTTTAAACATTCTCACTTTATTTTCCCTCCAAAAGGGTATTAAAGTAATTTAAACACTCAAACAATTTCTCTCTCTTCATAAAAATTAATTTGGTCAATTAATATATTTTCTCTCTCATCTATATTTTTTTAAAATCAAACTATGTTTTTAAAAATAATTTTTATTAAGAAAATTAAAATTCATATATTTTCTAAAACATTGAATAAGTCCTTTTATAAAGTAATTATAAAAAATATGGAATTTTCTAAAAGTAGTTATATTAAAACAACCAGAATAATTAGAAACTTGAGTTTTTAATAAACAAGATTTTTATAAACAATAAATTTGTATAATAAAATCTTAAAATAAATATTTAAAAATGAAACTATTTAGATAACAGATTTATAAATAGTATAATTGTTTTATCTCTTGAACAAGTATGTATATATAATTTTACATATCTTATATTAAAATATCGTACTGTAACTTTTCGTGTTTATTATTAACTATAATCCGTTTAACTAGACTATCTGTTTATCTATATATCTATCTGTCTATAATCTATATATTGTTTATTTACTTGAAATAGCTATTCATATGCAATTAAAATCATATCTTATCTTCAAACATGGTTTTATAATTCATAAATTTTTATTACTAATTATTATTATTTTATTTATTCAACCCGTGTAATACACGGGATACTAACCTAGTGTTCTATATAAAAAGACATTTGACAAGTTAAAAGGAATATCATAGCCTAATGGACCTTTGTAGACCACATTTTAGCATTTGCACGACATATTCCTACAAGAGTTGTTTTATTATAGATAATAAGAATGAAATGTTAGTGCTAAAATCTGATGAACAACATACCTCATAGTTCTAGAGAATTAAGCCCACAAAAATTAAATTGATTGTGTGTTCTTTATCATTGGATTGGTGAAAAAATAGCATGCATAAAAAATCACTAGAACTTAGACTTTTTAGATAGAGTTAAGTTCGATTTTGCTCCAATCTTTTTTTTCAGGGCAACGCTTAGTAGCAATCTCTCTTTGCAACCGGGGAAAATAATAATTTTTCTCCAAAATATTATAAAAATCAATTTACATTCAAAAGTTTTATAAGTTGTTTCAATTTCACTCCAAAAGTTTTATTAGTTGTTTAAACTTAATCCAAAATGTTATATTAGAGTAGAGGAGGGCATCTTTCTCCGCTCATTATCTTTCAACTCTCTCTTCTTTACGTATGAGTCTAGGGTTCAAAAAGTCCGTGTCTCTTGACTCGCTCGAAAATAGTTTGCTTGAAATCGTCACGTTTACGAACCGAGACGAGCCCGAGCCAAAGTCAGCTTGGCTCATCACTGACTCGTTAACTCATTTAAGTTAAAGCGTAAGATACATTTTATATAAATTATTAGAGTAAATTACTATTTTGGCCCTTGGGGTTTGGACCATTTAACCCTATTAACCCAAAAAGAAATTTTTTGACATATCAACCCCTAAGTTTGTTATCTGTAACCATTTAGGCCACTTTTACTGACGCCCTCCAACTTATTCCGTTAACACCCATCACGTGCGCCTCACATGAGGAGCATTTCAGTCATTTTATCCCTTTTTTGTAAATATAAAACCCTTCTTATCCTTCACAACCGGTCTTATGTTTCATCTTCTTCCCCAATTTAAACCTAAATAACAATAGTTATATGCAAATGTGGGCATCCGACTACCATTTTAACCTCGAAGACAAATGCTAACCCTGGTCTTCGGTTTCATTGCTGTTCAAAACATGTAGTTTTTTTAAATTTCAAGTAGTTGTTAACTTTATTACTAAAATTTCATGGGAACATTTGTAGGGAAGCAGTTGTGGGTTTGTTGTTTGGGCTGATCCCCCATGTGTGCAAGGTCTACTGAAATCATACCCGACTTGATGAGGACTATAAAGAATCTTGAAGAAAATGGGAGAACAATGGCTGCTGAAAATAGAAAACTGAAGTGTGCACTCATTATGAGCTGGATCATCTTTGTCATCTAATTTATCATCAACTGAAGTAGAGTAGTAGCGTTTAGTAATGTAGTGTAATGTAATGTTGACATGTATCATTTTGTATGTAATGCAATGCTGCACTATTTTGTAATGAAATTTCAAAGTTTGTGATGCAATGGTTACATAGATTGTTTTAACATATATATCTTATGAATAACATGATCATAAAATTAACAAGCAAAAGAAAATCATTAAGTTCATAGTCAACGGGTTCATACAAAAAAGTTGATCATAAAGTAGATAACATGTTCATACATTTAATAACCAAAAGAAATTTACATAACTGGACCACTATTTGCATTCCTAAAGCTGAGTTGATTGTGGAGTTGCTTGTGAAGCACTGCCATGTCCCTTGCAACTTCTCTTGTTATGCCTTGTTTTCTTGCAAAGACCACATGTGATGGATACTTCCTGCCTAGTAAGCTTTCCATCATTGTCAATCTTTTGTGATAGCTCATTTGCCGATTTTTTCCTCACTTTCTTTGGCCTTCCAACTTGCATATGATGTTTTGGGGGTAGTAATGATGTTGGACATGCAAATGGTGTCCACAAGTCCCTTCCATTAATTGGGTCAATAGTGTTTCTGTAAACGTTCTTCCAGGTGTCTAACCAGTACACCTCATCCACCCAAGATTCTGGTATCCCAACTTGCAAACCATTTCCGATCATATTCCAGTTTACAGCCACCGCATGCTTACATGGCATCCCTGTTAGTTCCCATCTCCTATAAGAACAAGTCCTTGTATCCATATTCACAACACATTGATCATTCCATGGTCCACTCACCTGATACTTGTGTTGACCATTAAACATAACAATATATTGAGAAGCTTCATTCTTGATATGGTTGAATGTCTTTGTGGCTGTTGGTGTCAAAGGACCATCGCATTTGCCAATCATCCTATTCACCACACTAATTCTTCTCATCATATACTCCCTAATAAACTCTAAACATCTAATGTTTGGTTTATCCCTGCCACCTACTAGCTGCTTATTAAAGACTTCATACAAATTGTTGAGAAGAACATCACACTTTGACCTACCTGTAATATATATTAAAAACATTAATATGGGATCCGGTAAACTTAGCACCACTTACCATCTTACCACTAAAATGATAAACATCAATTTGTAATCAACTTACCACTGAAATGAGATCTAGCCCAATGCTTAGGTGGGATTTCTTGCAACCACTTATGTAAGGCTGGATCTTTGCTCTTAATTGTTTCCATATGTCTATTGAACTGAGGAATTGTAGTTGCGCTAGCACATTTCAACAACAAATCTTTATAAAGGTTTCCCCTCCATTTAAACTTTATGTTTTCATGGATGTGTCTGAGACAATATCTATGTTTAGCAACAGGATACAACTTGTTGATTGCTGGTATGATGCCATGTAAAGAACAATAACAAGATACATTTTATTGACAACAAATTAAATAACATAAAATTAAAAGTAAAATACCTTCTGTGTATCACTAATAAAGGTGAAGTTGGAGCTAACTAATAGATCAAGATCATCACCAAGGTTCTCTAAAAAACAACTCCAAGAACTAGTACACTCTGCTTCAACAACTGCAAATGCTACTGGGTATATCCCATTATTCATCAACACCAACTGCTGTTAAGATCTGGCCGGGATAAGGGCCTTTCATGAACCACCCATCCAGACATAATATCTCTCTTCCTATCAATTTAAACTCAGTTTTCAAAGCCCCAAAGCATATGTAGATCCTTTTAAATTGCCTTGTATCAGCTGGATTAAATTCCCTATCTACATCCAATTTAACTGTTGTTTCAGGATTAGACCTTTGTAACTCATAGAAATCTCTAAGGAGTAGATATTGTGCAGTGTAGTCACCATGAACCTTGTCATTACATTTGTCTAAATTCATAATGAGAATAGTTAAATAATTAACTAAATTTTATAATAAAAAACTTTGTATTTAATAGTCTACCTGAATACTTTCAAAACCCTACTTGAACCTGATGCTTCTTTTGGATCTGTTCCTGCAAAGCCTTTAATGGTATTCCTAGATTTGACTCAACTAATTGTTGTATCTCCTTTGCAATGTAGCTTACAGTGGATAACTTCACCTCTCTAGTCTGTAGGCATTTATGTTCTTGGTGAAAAGTCTTGACCAACCAAGTATCTAGATCTCCTTTTCTTGAAATGTGTAGTGCCCATGGACAAAAAGCAGTTGGCCTTTTTTTGTAGAAGATGTGGCCTCACCTACTTGTGAATACTAACTATTTTTTCAGAATCTCCATATTTACCTCCATTCTCTTTCATCATTCTTACCAGATGCCCCTCCAGAAACAAACACTAGATTTATCCCTAAGCAAATAACTCTAAATCTATAACTTTTATTTCTCAATACGTAATTGTCTTCTACTTTGAACACATTGCTTTTACTAGATTTTTAATATCATCTTTATTGGTAAAACTTTGACCAACAAAAAAGGGAACTGCTTCAACATTTGAAGACTTTTTCTTTCTTTTTCTATACTTCCTGATAGCTATATTTAATAAATGACCATTCTCATCTTCACTATCACTTTCAAAGTCATCAAGATCATATTCCACATAATCCTCATCCTCACTGTCCTCTCATGATCTTGAATATCATCAGGCTCTTCCTCTATATTAGGTTCGAAGAAGCCATGTCAACTGATACATCCACAACCATGTTATCATTATCTCCATCAATATCATATCATCAGTTCACTCCACATGTTAGGACTACCATGCAACATTTCCCTTTTGTCCCAAG